>JAPMIB010000155.1:0-367947 GCA_034770305.1 Trichogramma dendrolimi | reverse complement strand
TTTTCGGGCGGAGGAGAGCTTTTCTTTCTTTTACTCCCCGAGAAAGAGATATGTGCTTTTTCATTCGAATCGCGCTTAGACAGTCTCGTTTTATTTTATTTTTACTTTATTTTTTCTTTATGCCGTGTATCGCTGTACGCAGATTTCCCCTGTTGATGACGTTCGAGAGTGTGTACACGGCATAGGCGCGGGTAGGAAGAAATATAATCTACCGCGCGTTGCTTTGTGAGAGCTCGAGTTTTTAGACTCTATAGCAACTCTTGTATTATAATGCATATACATTTTTCTAATGAATCGCCTTGGGGGCGAGTGAAAGAAGCTGTTGAAGAAGAAAGCAAGAAAGAAAGAAGAAGCCCCCGACGCGCGCGCGAGCAAAAAAAGGCTTAACAGACGAGTTTAAGTTTTTTGCCATGCGCCACTTTGCCAAGTCTCGAGCTTCTTAACGATCGATTCGCTTGCGCCCCTGCTGCTGCTACTGCTGTTGCTGCTGTTTTTCCACTCACCCAAATGCCTCGATATCTCTTTTTTACTTTTCTACACAATTAACTCTTTTCGTTCTCTCGCAAACTATGCGCGTAGCAGGCAGGCAGGCAGACAGGCACTGTGTGAGCGAACGAATTGTTAATGCGATTCGCGAAAAGTTTACAGTTTAACAAGTTTTTCGTACGACTTCGATTCCTCGACTGCTTTTTAAAAGTGTGCGAATTAGTAGCGCAACAGAAAATAAAAAATTGCCGCGCGCGCGCGCACTCGCAAGTAATCGAGATGCACATTTGAATGAAAGAGAGTTCAACGAGAATTTATATAGATGCGAATGCAGAGGAACATTTTTGCGCACTATCTTTTTTCTTTTTTTTTGTGGGGAAAATCTGAAGCTACCCGAGTTCTCTCTCCTCTCGACTGCAATTTAGCTGATTTGATACGCGCGTAAAAAGCCTAGATTTAAACTAGATAGAGAGAGAGGGTGAGAGGGTGAGAGAGTGGTGGAAAAAGAGCAAACGTAAAAAATTACAAAGCACGAAACAAAAGTTATAGTTTATTTTAGCTCCAGAGAGCTCTTTGACCGTATCACTGCTAGTGACAAAAAGAAAGAATAATACCGGGATGAACGAGAGAAAATTTCATTTTATTTGGGATAGAATGGAGAAAAAATGGCTGCGTACATTTTCAGCGCGAATTTTTCGGAAATAATTAATCCAACGAATTTATTATTTTGTACAACAATTTTTTTTCGTACTTATTTTGCGGAAAATACAATATTGTTATCTAAAGAGTTAATGGCCATCACCAATAATGTCAATATGTATTCCAAAAAAGCAAAATGAATTAGTTTTTATTTCAATCATTGCACTTCGCAAAATTGTGTTAACCTACCTTTGAAAATTAACAGTAAATAAATTCATTCAAAAAGTAAAGAATTCAAATCACTGCAGCTACTACTACTATTATAAGGGAACGTTTGTTGAGTACCTGAAATTCTTGTTTTTGCCGTTAATTGTAAATGATTATTATTTAACCTCGATCAACTCTTTTTTTTCAGAATTTTTTCATGAGGTAAATTTAAGTCTCGAAAATTTTCACAGACCCGTTGCAACATTAGTGCCTTCGAAAATTACTTTAATCAACCGTATAATAACAATCGAACGATAGTTCAGCAACGATTTCTCAAACTATTTTGATTCATAGTCTCGGGCGTTTGTGTACGCTATACATCTACACAGAGCCAGGCGTGCGCACACATTAACAGTAGCCAACGAGAGTTATTTCAACTATTTCGCATCGAGGCTTAATTCATCAAGCTCGCGCGCGCGAGTGTGTATAGACTCGGACGTACAGCTGCTCATTAGCCGCTCGGAGTTAACCAGAATTCTCGTTAGGCCATTATCCATCCGTGGCACATCCTCGTGCAACAATATAACACGTGTGTGTGCGCGCGTGTGTGTGTGTGTTTGAGTTAGCGTGTGGGTGCATACCGGTCACCTGGGAATGACTGAGAAGTGAAAAGAAACCCCGCATCTGGAAAGTCCATGTTATACGTATAGGTATATGCTCGGCACGCAACGAGCGCAACACATTCCCTGGAGGTTATTTCCTGCTTCAATATAACATGCTAAATATTGCATCGGTGTACGTCGATCATGTTGCCCGAGCGATAACTCTGAATTCGTAAATGTAAAGCGTTATCGATTTTTGATAATACACACGCAGCAGAAGTGCCGGAATTTCGACGTGTAAAAAGAAGAAAATTTATCCGAGTTAATTTCTTTTTAAGGGGATAAAGTCCACACGCACGATCGCTCCAATTGCCACAAATACGTTTTACAATTAAACGTTCGCACAACTCGATTTTATCCAACGTAAAATGTATCCGATTGGTAAAATAACAAAGCGCGTCGAGGGTGGGGGGGAGCAGAAGCGAAAATCGACGCTCGATCATATAATTGAAGAGTTACAATTACAGGGCCGTGCAGTACGTACATCGATACGTTACATTAATTTACGCGAGCGATCGCGAGGCAAAAAGTAATTTTGATCGCTCATTAATTAACGCGCATAACGAGCGCGTAACGCGAGAGCTTATATACAGGCGCGTGTACGCAGCTCGCATATACCCCGGGAATATATAATACGTGTAATATTTTGACGTGGCGCATGACTGGAGTTCGACCGCAGGATCGACGGATAATTTTCAGCTCATAGAGACATATAATATGCGCCGCACTATGTGCGGACAACGGGCGGCCGACGCCGCACACACACATACTCGCTCGCACACACCTGCGCTTTATAATATGGTATCAGCAAAATAGTCGAGCAAAGTGTCTAAATATTACGCTTTTGATGGATATCGTCGACTAGAGGCACGTGCATTGACGTACACTGTTGAACTTCAAACCTTACTTCTGGCATTTTTGATTTCTTGACTTCCAGTATTGTTATTATGTACACGGTTGAAAAAATTCAAATTGAGTGGAAATTTAATGCAAATCAGACATTAAAATGAAAGTAACCGACACCACGTTTTAAGTTTTACAAGTTTTACATGAGAATTTTCGTTGACAATTGAGTATTTTTACTGATTTATTTTTTATATACTGTACAAAAAAATCATGAAGAAGCAATTGAATACAAACAATTAAGTTGATAAAAAAAACTTTCAAGCGAAAATGAACAAAAAAATTCTGCTCTCGAATTTAAACATTTTAAATGAAAATGTATGTTTTACTACTGATTTTTTTACGTTAAGTGTATAAGCGTTAAGTGTAAAACAAAACTAAAAAATTGTAATCATAATTAAACTAGCCTTCGCCACTAGATGGCGACTATCCTTTTCTGTAAATCAGCAAGTAGCAAAGTAAATGTAATCGTATAAGTAAAAGCGAGGATACATAGAGATGGTAGTAATTATTTATTTCGACGCCCTTTACGAAAAGTAGGGAGATTCAGATGTCTTACGAAAATTAGGAAGTTTCAAATTCTATTACGAAAACCAGGACTTTTCACGTGATGCCTGAAGAAAAGTAGGAAGTTATAGTTTTTTTGACGGAAACTACAGCTAATTTGCCAGATGGAACAAGCTAATTTGAAAAAAGGAAATCTCTGTTATATTAATTTTTTTCCATTGATACATTGTAGCAAGTCGTTCGAACTTTTAAAAAAAAAGTTTATTTTTATTGGTGTTATCACAAAAGTAACATTCCAAATTCACATGCTCGATTTAGACGATGCGCATCGAATGTAAAAAATCAGCCTGCACTCATGAACCGCACTCTCATTTAAATAAAACCCAATGAAACATCATATAAAGTAAAAAAAATTAGAGTCTCTATAAGCGACATTTCCATGAAACGTTCCACTCTTCAGTCCTTTGAAATTGCTACACACGATCGGTCATTTTCTTCCAATTAAAATAATTAGCCCCGGACTCCACGCTCATTTACAAACCGTTTATGCGTTTGCCACGCTCGGCAATTTTGCGTACGCACATAACGTTTTCACAAAATGAAGCTCGGTAATGGATCGGTGAAATTGACATTCGAATAATTGAAATAATTAAAATCATCGTCATCGTAGCGATGAAAAAAAAAGAAGAAAAAAATAGTAAAAAATACTTTTTTTGCTTTTCGAACATAGATTTTCCACACGTATTCCCTATTTCTAACCCTCGTGCGCATATAAGAAACATATCATCAGCACAATCTACATATCTTCGCGGTATCATAAAAATCCAATGTGGACCTATATATAGTGAATATTCGCCGTGGGTGCGTGTGTGAGATACGTACATATTTATCCGATCGATTTTCCATGCCATGTGCGTAGAATCTGCAGATACGTAATACTGCATTGAGCTTTGCACATATTCTTGCTATATGTGTACCCGCTTGTGTCTTTCTCCCCGTCTCTCTCTCTCTCTCTCTCGCGTCGTCGACATTACACCATATAACGCATATAAGCACGATAAGACTCGATGCAGCGACAAGCCTCGAGCCATGTACGGTGTGCAATATTTATAGAGCATGGAAGCTTTAAGCTTTTGGGCAAAGTATATCTTGATGCATGTACTATACATGTGTGTGTGGTTCGTATATGCAAACGCGATTACTCGTCAACGTGTATATAGGCGCGTACGGCGATTCTCGTCGCTCGATCATTCGATTATCGGGGCTAGTTCTATCTCCCTAACCCCACTCTCTCTCCCTGATGAATGAAATTTCGCTCGTACTCTATCTTTTGTTTTTTTTCTCTACCTCTAGAGAGCACAGCGGTGCGAAAGCACTCTCCTCCTCCTATCCCTCCGCAGCGAAACTGCCGGGAAACGAAAGATAACGATCGTTTATTGTAACGGCGTGGATATTTGCGCGTGCGATACTTATATACATCGATCGATCCCGCTCGCGTGCACAAACGAAACTCGAGATAACGAGGAAAAATTGCGAGACGCGAGCGTGAACAGTGCACATACACGTACGCGCCGAGTGTCTACGCGTTTTTTTTTCAAATACATTGCAGTATAAGCTTTTTTTCCATCCTCGCGCTCCTCGGTCTTTTTCTCGCTCTCTATCCCTTATATACTTTGCCTGCGTTCGCCTCGCATGGCGAGACGATAACCATTTTGAAATTTTTCTGCCACGCACGCGTGCATAGATATAGGGATAAGCTAAGAGAGCAAGCGAGGTAATAATTTCATTTGACTCAGCAGCTTGAGATGGGATGGTTATAAAAAACGAAAAGAAAGAGAGAACAAAGAAGAAGAAGAATTTTTAATTTTCTGCATCTAAGTTTTCCTTTACTACTTTAATTTTTTCAACAGCTGCTAAATGGAAAATTAGAATGAAAGAAGGTCGACGCTGAAACACCACAAAATTACAAAAACAAAAACAGGTTTTCCACGAATCCTTGGGCTTTTTTGCACGATTCGGTGACACTAGTATTATTTTTAGTCTATTATAAATTGTGTAAGGTGAGCAGTATGAGAAGAGAGAGAGAGAGAGACGAACGAAACGCGAGAAGTTAAAAGTGCTTTTCCTTGACGTCATTGTCATTAGTACCAGCGTCGTGTAATGTACACAACGTCAGATCTTTATTACAAGTCAGTTATATAATCAGTAGAGGGGATATTCGGGTTCTTGAACATCGCTTCTGGCATGGTGCACTTTTGACGCCATCCCTAACGGTGCGTGTGGGCTAAACCCCAGCTTACAGTCCCTCTGCTATCGTCGCGCCGATAACCCAAATTGGTGACCCCGTGTTAAAGATCGACCCCTCTGAATACCGGCGCATTTAACGCGTGGAGCGTTATAATAGTGCACACATAGTGCATCGAATGACAGGATGTATACCTGCGTGCCGTGTGTAATAAGTACAACCGCAACGGCTACCGCAACGCCGCTCTGCCGCTGCTGTCTTGCACCGCTGCGCGTCTAATCGCTCCCGTAGCATATACATACACACAAACGCACACCCCCTCGAAGCCAAAGGTAAAGGTAAGATCGTATTTCGTGGCTTTTACCAGGAGTACGTGGGAGGAGGAGGAGGAGGAGGAGGAGGAGGAAGGTCTGCACTCCGAGGCGAACAACACAAAGTAGCAGCGGAGAGAGAGCAAGTTGACAGAGGGTAAACTCCGTCGTGCGTATCTTTCCTGCTCACAGCGGTGTCACAAGTAGAAGAGGACGACGACGAGGAGGAAAGGAAGAAGAAGAAGACAACGAGGATGACTTTTAGCTATGCGACAGCTCGCTAATCGGTCGTGCTGTCGTCGCGCACGAATTGCCATCGTACTTTGAAACAAATATCGACGCGTTGGACATTATTGGAAGAATAGTTGAGACACTCTCTTTCGAGGGGGTTGCTGCCGCTGCTGCTACTGTTTGTGTGTGACTACCCAAGAATTCGCATAATATAGCTCGTTCGGTTGGCGGTGGCTGCAGGCCCGGCGCCCCGGATATATAGGTGGATGAATTTATTGGCTTTCGAATTACTCCCGCTCGTCTTCCTCCTCTTTGCTAGGTATAATAATACGTCGCGCGCAGTAATGGTCTACAAGCTTGCGCGACCCGCAAACGAAATTCCTTCGATATAGCAGAGGATCGCAAGTCGCAGCAGCAGCTATATAGCACACATAATGAATCCGTCGAGGAAACGTTTCTTTAGATTATCCTATAAGTATAAGGTCATATAAGACTTCTTTCCTCGAATTTCGCTAAAGAGGTTGAAGGAGGAGGAGGAGAAAAGCTACGACACTAGCATGCTCAAAGCAGCTAACTCGGAGGCTATAAGCATACCCGTGATCTTGAGTTAAACATTCATGCGAATAAGAGATAAGAAGAAACTTTTACGGGATCCTCCTCGTCGCACCCTTTGACGATGAGGTTGCGTGTATACCAAGACTTTCGAAAATGTTTCGCTCGTAATATTCAAGGCTTTGCACGGTGAACGCATGCACGGGTATATCTGTACACTGCAGCAACAACAGAAGCTGGGCACTGACCTCCGCGTTCGCAGAGTTATGCAGGCGGGCGCGCATGTAAACCCTAATACCATCCGCTCATAGACTATTCAAGCCCCTCCCCCCCCCCGACTTTTTTGATCTTTTTTTCCCCTCTCTCTCACTCGTCCGCGCGCATACGTAAAAGCTCGCAAGCTCTCCCACTTTTTTGAAGATAAACTACTACTGCCCCCATACATATTATAGTAACCTCCGCGTACCGAAGCCGTAATTACGTAGATTGAAAACTCTCTTTCCCCCCAGAGCTGCTCTCGATCTCTCTACCTGTGGGTGGTTTAAATCGCGCGCAACGAAAAATAAAACAAAAAGGAAAATAAAATAAATAAAAAGTTGAAAAAAAAGACCTCTACGAGCGCGAGCGCGTTTCCGCACTTATTTTGTATCGCTACAGTGCTTACACAAGCACGCGCGAGCGCGAGAGTGACAGAGAGAGAGAGAGAGAGAGAGAATTTAATACGAAAGGGAAAAAAACATTTTTTTTTTAAATTGAGAGAGCTCTCGCGGACAACATTTCCGCGCGTTACGTACTATACTCGGATTCAATGCAGCTCCACGCGCAGCTCATGTATGTATGTATGTATGTAGGTACATACGTATGCATGCGACGCACTTTTGCACGAAATCTCTCTCTCTCTCTCTTTCTCGCTCATTCACTCGCTCACTCAGTCTGTCACTTTTGACTAGGCATGCATGAATGTGTGCGCGCGCACACACACATCTATATATTTGTATAGTGACGAGAGAGTACTGGCTTCCGGCGCTAATGCATTTCCGACCGCAAGACGAATAAACATCGCGGCGCTCGGCGCGACCACCAAGTGCTGCACTGCAGTACCAGCTCTATATGTACGTGTATGTGTCTACCGAGTGTGTACGTGTGTACTACCGCACGTATACACGCGCGACACTTCTCAAGCTCGACCGTCCCATATATATATATACGCGTGTACCGCACAGTTATATATCGTGTAACTCCGCGTGTATACACACACGTAGAGCTGGTGCGAGTAAACATCAACGAGTGAAAGGGACCAGCAAGTACTGCACTGCGCAGAGTAGTATACGACAAAAACGCGTCACCGGCTAATCTCATCTGCGTCAACAACAGCTACGGCAGCAGCAACAGTAGTCGTAGTAGTAGTAGTAGTAGTAGTAGTATAGTACACCGCTAGTATACGTGCGCGGAGCTTGACGCGCGGCGACGTCCATGACAACAACAACAACAACAACTACTACTACTACCACCGACTACCGAGCGTTAGTCGGCGCGGCGCGTTATATTCTCGGTAAATATAATGTGTACTGCATAAACCGCTACCGTGTGTGTAACAGTGTATACATGGGTAGAAAGCTCGGTACTATATATACACCACGATATGTAGAACGCGGTACCGTCCTTAAAATCTATTCTCATTTTGCGCTGCGCTTCTCCCGCCATGCGATACCTGTATGTACGTATACGCGGGTGCGCTCGAAACTTTCGCTTGTATACATACGGTATATGTGGGAAAAGCTGCGCCCGCGGAAAAGCTCCTTCAGAGACTCGGAGCGAGCCACCGTATTATACGTACTATGTGTGTATGTACGCGGGTGTGTGCACGAGGCAGATTTTGTCGAGGACGCAAGAGAGAAAGAGAGAGAGAGAGCTTTGGTGCATATTTTCTAGAACTATGTGTGTGTGCAGTACACGTATATGAGCTTGCAAGCTAGCTCTTGTTGCGCTTGCAGCGCAGAGCATTTATAATTGAAGAAAATATAAATGAAAAACAACGGAAAAATTAAGAACGACTCTCGAGTTCGAGAGCACGCGAAGAACTTGTTTCCGTCGAAATAGTACCTGCCATTTTTTTTTTGTTTTTTCGATTTTTTTAAAAGATCAACCGTGCGTAAATAACACAAGCGTAAATATATGCGAGCTTGCGCGCGCCCTACAACTCGAAAAAGCCAAACTGACTGCAGCTTGGCTTCTGCGCTGTACGACTAGTCGCTCGCTCGAGTCTCGACTAACAGGGCATTACAGAGAGAGAGAGAGGAGAGGGCAAAGGTCGTTCTCGTGTGTACCAGTCGCTCGGCACAGACAACGACGACGCGACTATACGACGAGCACGAGCGACGAGCTTTACTCGCACACACACGTATACACACAAATATATTCAGACGTGTATAGAGGTTGCTGCGCTCTCACGTATGTATAATAAGCACACACACTAGCAGCAGCAGCATCCAGCCAAGCCATATAGATCCGATGCATGCATGAGGCTATCTCGGCAAGCAGCAGTACGTTACTGCCTCTACCTCCACCTCCTCCTCCTCCTCCTCCCTGAGCGCGTTTGCAACAGCAGCAGCAGCAGCCGTCTCTCTTGGTATTTCACGGTGTTAACTCGTTAGTCAAATATATGGGACTGGACAGCTTCGAGGTATATAATATATATGTGTACCTGTGCACAGCCTTGCCTCGCCGCGCGCGCAAGCTCGTACGTGTGTACTAATAGTGTTTCTCTCCACTCGTATGGCAAAAGCGCCTCCGCTCTATATACGCATATACACACGCGCCACACACGGACACACTAAGAGCAAACTTCTAGCTGGTCAGAGGCTCAATTTACCTATCTCGTTCGTCGTTGCACTGCCATGCAGGATAGTGAGCGCCCAACCAACGGATCCTTATCCGCAAGACCTTATATATATATATATATATATATATATATATAAACACACGCACAGCTCGCACACACGCGCGTGTACGTAATGTTAATATATGTAGCATTAAGAATCGTTTGCCTCGACGAGATAAGCGCGTGTATTTATACGACACTTGTGTGTGTGTGTGTGTGTGTGTGCGCACTTAATGCAACTAGCGTGCATAAATCGATGTACGAAATCGAGGCACAAACGCGTGTTTTCGTAATATAAATTCAAAATTTTACACGAACTTTAATGTACACGAGCAGCTATTAATCTACGTACCTATATATCGTACTATAACATGCACTTCGAGTCGTACAAGTGCGCTCGATTGTTAGGCCTTGTATTTAAGGGATCTAAATTGAAACTATTATCCCCCTCTTCCCCCACATCCCCCAGCTCGATTACCCAGTTTAAGCCTCGTGTCATCCGTCAAATTCGCTAAATACACATTCGCAGACTCGACTACGACAACGACTTCCACGAAGCCGGCGTCGAGTCTACCCACGTAAAAATCGTTTCGATTGGCGATATATGTGCAATATATTGGCGATTTATATTTGCAATATATGAGCAATATATTGCAACTATAGTGGCAAATCTACACGCGCCAATATATTGCGGATATATTGCAAATAAAAATGAAAATCGGTGTGCAATATATCGGCAATATATTGCAACCTAAAACACAAAATTAAAAAAAAATCAAGAGTGCGTTATTTTTTCACACAGTTCAACACAAATTTATCATTAATTCGAATTTATAATTAACAATTTTTATTTTAAACAATACGTTACAAACTTACAATTTGATTTCATTAATAGTACAGTTAGGACAGTCTCATTACAAGAATTTTACAAAAACTAAAAACAAACATAATTTAACAAGATATTATAATTATTAATATTAATTTCTATTTTAATACGAAATTCTCTCGATGGGTCGTTATAGCTTCATGGACATCGGGCGAATTTTTTTGACGATGAATCGAATGTTGATGATGTCTCAAGACTTTTTTCCAGCATTTCTCCTGACGAAATTGACAGTTGGACCTGGGGAAAGATGAAAAGAAAAAAATTTTTAATACATGTCCACTCAGTTATACTGATTGACGAACAATATTGTGTAGCGTATATGGACATCGTTTAGGAAGTTCGTGTAACGCGTAAAATGTATTTTACAATTTAAAAAAAATTTGAACTTACTAGGGGAGGTTTGTATCGGCGACCACCACAGTCAGTCTTTGACATAGTTTCCTTTTCGCCATCATCGTGATCCCCGTCAACTTCTTTTTCACTGCGATCCTCGTCGCCTTCATCAGCATCTGAAACACAGAAAAAACATTTCAATTTCACAAAACACACTAGTAATTTATTAATTTTGCGTTAAGCTGTAGTTATAACATCGCGACTTTCTGCTATATGTCAGAAATTCGCGGTTATGATAGTTTGTTTGTTTACGGTTTTTTTGACGTGCATCTTAGACCATAACAAACTATCATAACCGCGAATTTCTGACATATAGCAGAAAGTCGCGATGTTATAACTACAGCTTAACGCAAAATTAATAAATTACTAGTGTGTTTTGTGAAATTGAAATGTTTTTTTCTGTGTTTCAGATGCTGATGAAGGCGACAAGGATCACAGTGAAAAAGAAGGTGACGGGGATCACGGTGATGGCGAAAAGGAAACTATGTCGAAGACTGACTGTGGGGTCGTCGATACAAACCTCCCCTAGTTAGTTTACATTTTTTTTCCATATTGTAAAATTGTAAAATACTTTTACGAATTACACGAAGTTCCTACACGATATTCATACACGCTACACGATATTGTTCGTCAATCAGTGTAACTGAGAGGACTTGTATTAAAAATGATTTTTTCTCTTCATCTTTCCCCAGTTCCAACTGTCAATTTCGGCAGGAGAAATGCTGGAAAAAAGTTTTGAGAAATTAAATTCATCATCAACAAAATTCGCCCGATGTCCATGAAGCCACAACGACCCATCGAGAAGAATTTCGTTCTAAAATAGAAATAACAATAATATTAATAATTATAATATCTTGTTAAATTATGTTTGTTTTTAGTTTTTGTAAAATTCTTGTAATGAGACTGTCCTAACTGTACTATTAATGAAATCAAATTGTAAGTTTGTAACGTATTGTTCAAAAATAAAAATTGTAAATTATGAATTCAAATTAATGATAAATTTTTGTTGAACTGTGTGAAGAAATAACGCACTCTTGATTTTTTTCAATTTTGTGTTTTAGATTGCAATATATTGCCGATATATTGCACACTGATTTTCATTTTTATTTGCAATATATCCGCAGTATATTGGCGCGTGTACATTTGCCACTATAGTTGCAATATATTGCCCATATATTGCAATATAAATCGCCAATATATTGCACATATATCGCCAATCGAAACGATTTTTACGTGGGTATTAATCAGTCGATGAAACGTTCGCGCGCTCGCGTAAGCACGCCGCAACGCCTAAACGCTCTATATATATACGATATAAGCTGTATACACGATAAACACTCGTTTATTATTTAATACAATAAGTCGAGCTTTCGAGAGCGAGGCTGAAGTAAGCCTCGCGGTGACTCGACGAGCGAGCAGCGGCAGCGGCAACAACTCGTGTATACACATATACCATAGAAAATGGTATTGCTTGTGTATGTAGTAGTAGTAGTAGCTGCGCCTTTAGCGAGAGCTGCTGTATATAACTCGGCGATGCGAGTTGAAGAAGCACTAGCTACGCGCGCATAGGCAAGAGAGAGAGAGAGAGAGAGAGAGAGAGAGAGAGAAACAATGGCAAGTTTTTGCCTCCGAGTCCTGTTGCTGTATGTATGTTTGTGTGCGCAGTGTGTACTTGCGAGGCAACGAGAGCTACCACTACTACTACTGACGACGACGAGAACATGAAATTTGGAACGTAAGCTCTAAGGCAAGTAGAAAGAGCCCGGCATGAAGTACCCATAACTATCTTGTATATGCAAGAAGGGGCGCGCGCGCGCGCGCGAGCTTTACTTTATACTGCAGGTGCATGAGCGAGAGAGAGAGAATATGCTCTCTCACTGCTGTGCTGTGCTGCTGTGCTGTGCTGTGCTGTACGCGCGCGTGCCAACACGTCTTTCACGGATATGCAAGTCGAGCTTTTTTCTCTCTCTCTTTTCGCATTCTACATCTCCGTGTTTCGCTGTGTTTTTCGAGGACTTCGATGTTTTTATTTTTTTGACTGATGCGCTGTTTTCTACGTTTATTTCCTATACTTATTCGGAAAATCGACGCGATTCGACATTTTCTTTTACGATTCAAATGATTCG
This sequence comes from Trichogramma dendrolimi, assembly GCA_034770305.1. Taxonomy (NCBI): domain Eukaryota; kingdom Metazoa; phylum Arthropoda; class Insecta; order Hymenoptera; family Trichogrammatidae; genus Trichogramma; species Trichogramma dendrolimi. Next base: position 354,918 of record JAPMIB010000155.1, on the reverse strand, counting down.
AATTCTGTACCGTGTGCACCGATAAAACGCGGGGACAGTACGCGCGACAGTATAAACGAAACAAGTTTTGAATATTTATAATCTCTCTCTCTCTCGTTTGGTATAAATTTATATTCCAGTTGCCGAAACTGCTGCTGCTGCTGTGCGCGGACGAACATCGAGCCTTCGGTCCGGGGCCAAAGTGAATCTTTCATTGGTTCGAGTGAAAATAAAATACAAGAAAGTTTTCTCTTTGAAAAAGTTTCGAGTTCTGTTTTCATTTTATTATCCCTTACTTTTTGTCCAGAGAGGTAGATGTCCGGAGAAATATATATCTATAGTTCCTCGTCGTCCAGCTCCTAAATAATCTCGTTATGTGTCCACCCCGGGTATTGGTATTGGTACAGAGCACATATGCAAATAATTCAAGTGACGGCTATCGTTGAATAAATGAGTGGCTTTTTTCCCTCCGAAAATTGACGATCTCTCGCGAAAAAAGAAAAATTCGGTTCGCAAGACCGAGCGAGTGATGCGCTTTCTTTTTTTTTTTCATTTTTTTTGGTCAATGACCACTGGGAGAACATTTTAATCGCACGATGTATAATACCCGCAGCGATTATTATTTATGAAAGGGCATTGAAGCTGCAAATCTACTTACGCAAACACACACACACATACACGGCTATGGAATAATGAATGAAAGGGGCAAAACACATCCATTACAACTCTGCCCGGGCATTTTCAATAATTTACCCAGAGATTCGAACTTGCATAGGGCCAATTGCGCGCGCGAGCGTTTTCCTGTGGATTTTTTTTGTAATGAATATAGATTTTCTGTAGATGCAGGAGATATTCGAAAGACAAAGAAAAAAAAATACAGCAACAACTCATGCGCGTCTCACAACAAAGATAACGGCTGCGCGCTTACATATAGAAATATGCCAGGCAAGCTCACGCAAATCATCGAGATGCCTGACAACAACGATAATAATCACCTATATCTGTGTCGCACGATATAGGCCTGATTAAAAATGGAGAAAATCCTAGCTTACTTTGCCACTGCTATACGGCGTATGTACAGTATATACCACTACACATGCCACTAAAAGCCGTGCATAATGTATGCCGCTCTGCTTTATGCACACATCCATCTCGAGCTCCGCGTCGTATCGCGCGCGGCTCTATTTTTACAGTCTATTCCAGCCGTTTTCACTCCTCTCTCTCTCTTTCGCGTCGCAGCAGCAGCCGCTTATCTGTATGTCTGCGTGGAAATAAAATAGGTGAATACACGTACGTACACGCTATGTTTGTACGTGTGTGTGTAAGTTCGCGTGCGCATGTGAGAGTAGCTTCATCCCATTCTCTCTCTGTGTTTTTCTTTTGCGATGTGCAGGGAAAAAATATATCCCCCCGGCTCGTATTATACACGTACTGATTGATCCGGGCGGTATGGCGTGACTTAATTAAACTACACACACACACACACACACACACACACACACACACACACACACACACATACACACGTGAATCGACTTCCGAGATGTGGAATAGATGACGTCCTCGACATTGCTCAACTTACACAATTATGTTGACTTTGCCACTTTCAGAATTACACATTAAGGTACTTGCCATCTAGTGGTGGAGTCTCAAAGTGACATTAGACGTCTAGACTTTTCAAGTCCTTAAAAATCAATTTCAAATTTTTAATAAAGAATAGAAAATAACTAACAACAAGTCAATTAATTAAAATAATAATTATAAATTACTCTTTTTGTCATTAGTCAATTATTAATGTTGAGCATTTCTCATCAGGATAAAGTAGTTTGAAGTATTTGAATAAGACAAAAATTTGAGAAAGTATTCATTTGCTTTTCATTTAATATAAATTGATTGCTATTTCGAAATAAAACTTATTAATTAATCGATTGATATAACATTATTTATATAAGAGAAGCCATGACTGTCATATAAGATACTGCGGTGTTGACAATCTTGATAAAAAGAGGGTAAAATTAAATAGATCTTAATTTTAAGAACTAGATATGCAATCGATTTTCCACTTACTTTACTAAAATTTTCGTAATTCAATTTAAGGACCGTAGATGGACCTGAGCTTAATTCACAAGGGCTGAGTGCCCGAATCATCATCATTATTAGATATGGTTTAGTGTTTAAAGGGAAATTGTACCATCCACAGAAGTAACTGCAATAATAATACACAAATTAATAGCGAAAATTAATAGAGACCTGTCAAATAATGATATAATATCTCTTAGGTACCCACGCAGTTTCATAAAATTCAACTCATCACATAAAAAAAGACATTTTCATAAAGTCAAAAAAGTGAGTTTTGCATAGCAATCTGCGTGTGAGTATGATTATTGAAAAGACATAAAGAAAGAATGACTTTGTATGAACGATTTCGGATGTGATTGTTTTTTAAAACTTACCAACCATAAAATATATCACCGCTCGCATTGACTACTATTTGTCCAAAATGAGCGATTAGAAATGCTAAAAATATGATTGCAATGAAGGAAATGATCATCTCCAATACGAGGAAATAATTTTTTATATTCAACGAGTACAGTATCTGGAAATTCATTTGAATACATTTTTAAATTCTATTGAAAGAACTAGAAACAATTTTACCATAGTCCCCGTAAAACTCAAGCCAACCAAAACATAAGTGGAAAGAATCATGAGTACATTGCGGCCTATGTGTTCGCCCTTTTTAAAGAATCTAAACATTTTTGTAAATAAGTGATACGATTTAAAATATTTGATGACATCGTATGATACATTACTCTATAGCAGACAAGTGGCTCTGATGTATACTCCGAACTTCATCAAAAATAAATTTTTTTACTGATTTAGCATTATGGAAATTATCCTTTTCTACGAGCAAACTTAATTTTCGCAAACGAAAACTGAAAAAAAATCGTTCGAATATGCTTTTCAGGCAAGTCAATGTGTTTTATTAAACTTACCCCACAACAATTGAATCTAATAAAATAAGATATGAAAAATGTTGCTGTAGAGCAAAGAGCAACTCCGATAATAGCTGCCTGGGTCATGAAGAATAAGAAATACGAGAATAAATAAAAAAATATTATTCTCGAAGAAAAAATAACCTGCAGTGGAGCACAGCTTCGGAGTTAGATTATACTTATTTGGAATACATAATTAATACATAGGGTACGGATACAGGAGAGATGGCAAATACCATAAAGCTGGTAAAGATTATGACTGTAAAAAAAACATATTTTGATGTGAATATAAAGTGTTATCTTGAATTTATAGATTTTTAAAATATATTTTGTCCACATTGTAATTTTTTAAACAGCGTCTTAATTCAAAATTTATTATCGAACCTCTAATAAATATCGCTATTCTGCGAGAAAATTGGCTTATGTTTAGTATAATTCGTATTGTTCAGAATCTGATATATTCCAAAAATCGACAGTCATCGAGGCGAAATCGTGAACCTACAATTAATTCATACTACTTTTGAGAAAAAAATTTTCTTTGCAAAGTTTATTTAACCATTACCTCATGCTCCATTGAACAAAATATGTAGTAAGTGGAAATTATCATCAAAACGAAAGATAATTCGAATAAATTTTGTATAGCGAATTCCCAGTTAATTGGCGGTCGAATTACATGAAACGTGGTATGTAACTGACACAATATGCTTGATACAAAATTTATCATTATAAATAATCTTCCGAAATATTGCAAAAGTCGATTTTGACCTGGCCATATGAGCGTTAACTCAAGAAATATTTACTTTTTCCGTAAAATTTATCTAATTCTGCTAAACCAGGAATTTCAGTAAGATAATTTATGACGAACAATTTTTTAAACATTTTCAATAAAGCAATGATCACAGATACATTAACTTAACGAATTAAAATCAAAAGTGAACTTCGATCAAGCATTTTTTGTAACTATCTGTAAAAAAAACTAAAATATATAGAGTGCGGCAAGTCGTGAGTAAACTTTTCCCAAACCACAAAGAACCATACATTTTTAATCATAATAAAAACAATACAATATCTTTGGCCTGTATAAATTAATAATTTTGTGTATTTTAACTTTTATTTAAAATAGAATATTTTGTGTTGGTTGAACATTTTCAGTCGAATGATACACGTGTAAACGAAGGACGTTTCCATAGCAATTTAAAAACAGCAGGTACTATGGAAATAAAAATTAAAAACAACGCAAAGTATTTTATTCAAGCGAATTCAATCAAAAAAATTTTTAATCTTGTTTTTTCATAATTCTACTGAATTTTTTCCAAAAGTCTCCTTCATTTTGATATTCTGTAGGGTCCTATAGAGCCTTATAAGAAATATTCAGAAGAGGTTTCATAAAAACGGGACTAGAAATTTGATATTTTCGCTGGCTTCACCATTCTCTTAATAACTAACTGACTTTTTCAACGTTTTTCTAAATAATTGAGCATATTTAAATTTGATTTCACTACATGTTTTTTCACTCTCATAACATACTCAACAATTTATAAGAGTTACAAGGAGGTGCAATTGTTGGCGAACCATACAAAGTGGTCACGTTTTTAAAATTTTCTCATGTGTGTGCGTATGCAGCATTGTAATGTTTGTGACAGCATGATCATGAAAAATACCGTTATTATGAGACCGGTTGAATTTGTCATTTTGAATTCTGTATTAAAAATTAACGAACATATTTTTTATACTGGAATTGAGTACCTTTATCATTTATATTGACGTTTAATTTCTAAAGTAACACAGTTACGATTAAATGTTTTTACATAAGTAAAGCTGTTGACACTTACCAATCATAAAATATATCATTGCTTGCATCGATAACTATTTGTCCAAAATGAGCATTTAGGAATGCTAAAAATAAGACAGCAAAAAATGAAATTATCATCTCGAATAAGAGGAAATAATGTTCCATACTCAACGAGTACAAAATCTGAAATTTCATTTGGATACATTTTTTTAAGTTCTATCGAATAAACTGGAAAATAATTTTACCATAGTCCCTGTAAAACTCAAACCAACTAAAATGTAAGTAGAAAGAATCATCAGAAACTTGCTGGAAACGTGTTCACCTATCTCAAAATACCTAAAAAATTGTTTAAATACACAGATATGATTTTAAACATTGAATGAAATCGTTTGAAAATTACTTTATAGCAGACAAGTGACTCAGGTGTAAATTTTGAACTTCATCGTAAATAAATTTATTCATTGATTTAGTATTTTGAAAATTATCACTTGTTACGAGTGAACATAATTTTCGCAAACGAAAACTAAACAAAAAGAAATCGTTTCAATGATGTTTCTCAGTTAACTTATTTAGTTTCAAAAAACATACCCTAACAATTTGAATCTAATAAGAGTATCAGAAATGAAAAATATTGCTATAGAGCAAAGAGCAATTCCAACTATAGCAGCCAGAGCCATCAAGAATAATGAGTACAAGAAAAAATAGAAAAAAAATTTATTCTCATCGAAGAAATAAACACCCGCAGAAGTGCATAGTTTAGGCGTTAGGTTATACTTGTATGGAAAAATATAATTAACTATGTATGGTACGAATACAGGAGAGATAGCGAATCCCATAAGGCAAGTAAAGACTATAACTGCAAAGAAACATTTGTTTTTCTCGCTTATATAATCTAAATCTTAAATGGTGTGGTAGATCGAAATTTATCATCGAACCTCTAGCTATTATTGATATTTTGCGATGAAATTGACTTATGGTTAACATTAACTGTTTTTGGTCAGAATCTAATACACTATTCCAAAAACTGACAGACATCGAACCCAAATCGTAAATCTAAAATATATTCATTCTACTTTTGTGAAAAATGAATAAAACTATTCTTTTTCCAATCATTTAACTATTACCTTACATTCCGAAGAAAAAAATATGTAGTAAGTAAAAATAACCATTAGAGCAAAACATAGTTCGAATAAATTTTGTATGGCAAACTCCCAGACAATCGGTGGTCGAATTACATGAAACGTGGTATGTAACTGGAAAAGTATAATTAATGCAAAATTTAGTATTATAAATAATCTTCCCAGATATTGCAAAAGGCGATTTTGACCCGGCCACATGAACGTTAAGATGAGAAATATTTTACTCGCGCCATAATTTTTATCTAATTTTTCTAATCCAGGGACTTTAGGAATATAATTTATGATAAACAATTTTTTAAACATTTTTAGTACAGCAAAAATGAAAGATATTGAAATGGTATCTGGAAAAATACTAAAATATTATGAAGTGCTACAAGTTGTGAGTAAAATTTTTACAAACCACAAAGAACTATTCATTATTAATCAGAACTGACGATCAGTACTTTTTGGCTTGAATAAATTTATGAGTTTGGGCGACTATGCAAACGAAGGATGTTTCCATAGTACCTTTTAAAATAAAAAAATATCATGGAAACGTCCTTGGTTTATACACGTGCAACATTAGGCTAATAATGGAAAAACAACAAACATTATTTTATTCAAGTTACTTTATCGTCAGTTACGATCGGTAATAAATTATGCCTTGCGGTTTGGGCTAATTTCACTGCCAACCAAAGTCCCCTTGCCGAACACGACCCAATGCATGAATTATTGCCCGCGCATATATCGTGTAATACACCTGGTTCTGGAATCTCGCGTACACGCGCGGCAGCTGTTCACCGGTCGATTCAGCCATTTTACTCATTACCTCCGTTACCCGGTTAATAATAGCCACGTATGGAGACAAAAAAATGTAACGCACGCACGAGAGCCAAAGAAAAAGAAATCCACCACGATTTCTTGTGCCCGCAGCTATATTATAATGGACGCCAGCTTGTAAGTATAGCTGCCACGGTGCAGCCACCGTTACTGGCGCACTACATATAGCTCCCACGTCGGGGGCTAGCTTCGTGCCTAGCTGGGCTCACCCGCGTTTTGTTAAATTGGCGTTTCATAATTCACGCGGCTCTCTGGCTCGTATCGGCACAAGCCAAGTCTGCGTGTGTGTATCTAGCGTGTGGCACATATTAACCCGTTACTTTCGTGCGTTCGCGGGCTCATATTCCCATGACGCGCTTATCTTCGAGTACCCTGCAGTACGTATATGAGATCTTTATCTCTGTGGCGACGCAGCGTAATGCTCGATAATGGACTATATTCGGCCCTCCATTACTAGGCTAATTTTCATGAAAAACGCGGGAGAGGTACGATCGATCATTGACTCGTACTACTTTTTTAAAGTGAATCTTCGGCCGTCGGTAAATTAAGTTTATATGTGAGCGTGAATATGGTGGTGAAGATAGTTGACTTCGGCCTAGACCTAGTGGCTGTGCTAATTGACGGACCATGCGCGTACTCGAAGCTTAAAGGAGCTGAAGCAGAAGTCGAAATATCCCAGTATAGCTCTCGCCGATGTCAGTCTGATCTTTTTTGCTGGAATTCGTTTTTTTCTACGATACGATTGCATACTAATATTCTTGTCTCACTCTCGATCGAGCTCGATCTGTTGTTCGCAAAATATTTGTACCTTATCGACTGGCAATCGAGAGACGGTTGAGGCTAACTCGTGCGTCGCACGCAAAAAAGGATCAGCGACGTGCACACTTTCTCTCTCTCTTTCTTCTCCCTCGTATAGTATTCCCTCTAGTGCACTCGACAACGCGTATTATAAGTTAGATTGTGTTCTCGAGTAAAACTTTGGCGCGCAGCTCGACTCGCTCGCTCGCGAGAAAAGCTTTCCGCTCCTTTAAAAATATATACGTATAGATATATAACTCGCAGTTATAGGATAGGTAGTATAGGGAGCGGTGGCCTCCTCGTTGAGCTGTCTTTCATTCTTCAAGATTATATATATAGAGCGAGCGACGCGCGGCATTGATGCGCGCATGATTTGCAGAGGAGAAGAAGAAGAAGAAGAAGAAGAGCAGAAGAAGAAGGATGAAGAAGGAGTAGTAGTAGGAGCTGGGCGCTACGTGGGACGCGGAAGAGGGCAAAAGCTCGCGCGCCACGCGTAATTGGATCAACTTTTTACGATTCAATTTTCTCCCATAGCTCCAAAGCTAATTTTGTCTTACGCGCGCGCGAACCGTTTCATCTATATACGCGAGCCCGGCTCTGCTGCATGCAGCTATCCTATATTATATATACGTCGACTGCCGTGCGTGTGTTTTATCTCTCGGGATATATAATATGTAGTTGTGTAGGTGGTGTTATTGTGATGTATAGAATTGGATTGAGCAGAATAAAAGAGGGAAAGAAGAGAAGAGAGAGAAGAGGGGAGAAACGGAGCAAAGAAAGAGATAGAGATTTTTAGGTGAATGCTACGTGTGCGCGCGTCTAGCCCAGCCAAGCCTAGCCTGCCGAGAAAATTTGCGAGAGGCTTGATTTACGAGCCTACGTGATTGGAATGATCGATAAATTTTAGAATATTCTAGCTTTTTGCAAGACTTCCTGGTGCGTATTCTTGATGCCACTGCCACTGCTGCGACTGCGACTGCTGCACTCGACCCGCATGTGCCAAAATAGAGCGATTGTAAAAAAAGAAAAAATGAAAAAAAAAAAGAACGAGTCGAGCGAGCACTTCAACGGGTATAGCTAAAAAAAATTTGTTTTGTTTCAATCCACGGTCTCGCAGTAGTAGTAGTAGTAGTAGTAGTAGTAGTAGTAGCTTAGTAGTAGCAGTGTCGTGTTTCGTTTGGATCTATCTCCGTGCGTGCGTTTTTTTATTCGTGGCAGCAGTAGCGGGAGGAGGAGCGGGATCGCGTCACATACGTTCGATCCGAAGAGCGAAATTTTGGTTTTTGCACGCAGACCTACATACGTATACCGTGGGGGTAATATTTTTTCTCTATTACAGATTCGAGCTTCTTCTTTTTTTTATCTTTTTTTTTCATTTTTTGCGCACTAGGTTTGATTCGGGTAAAAGAGTAGTCTGCACATGACATGCGAGCGAAACGCGTACAAGTGCGCATACACACCCATCCGTACGCACGCACGCACGCACAAGCGTATACACATCGTATATATATATATATATATAACCTCGAACGAAGCCATCCATTGTGAATATTAAAAAAAAAGAGTAAAAGAGGAGCAGAAAAAAATACGGTCGAATGATTTAAATAAGATGAGCATAAAATAGAGAGAAGCCACGCCAGCATTATCGAAATTTCATATTCGATTCAGCTCGTTCGGTTTTTTTTTGCCGAGCTTCTTCGATTTTCGCCGCACTATCTATAATATAGAATATATATCTATATACCCGCGTCTTTCTCATTCCGCTATACACGCCGCAAAGCGCAAATAATCGTCGCCCGAGCGAATCATTTCTAGAAGGCGAAAAGAAATTCCTCATACCCCGAGCGTATCTATATAGCTATATATAAAATATATAAGAGATAACTCGAGCTGCTGGCGTCTCAACGTCATCAATGTATTTTATCGAATGCATAAGCAAATTACACGCCCCGATGCACTACTGCCGTTTCGTTGAGGCACACCACCAACGAGCAGCAGATGCTCCGAAAGACGAGCGCGCGAGCGAGAAATGACGTTGTCGATATGAACATTTTTTTTCACCTTTTTTTTTACATTCGCTGAATGAAAAATTTGCCATTAGTTCGTTGCATAATCGTTCATGCTCGGGTGCATTCGTGAAACATGAATTATTTCTTCCCTTTTCTTTGTCTTCATTCGTATGCGCGTGTATATATAAAAGGGAAAGAGAGGGAGAAGCTCAAATATCGAATTCTAAAGGTGAGATCGATTACCAGCGGGAATAAAAGAGAGACAAAAAGCGAGTCGATGCATGACGACGTCGTCGAGGGCAATATTTAATAAGCCGATTATCGGACATCTATAACAGCCCAATAATCTAGACAGCACACACTCACTCGTAGCGCACAGAAGGGAGCTGCTATGGATTTTCAATCGCATCCACAAATAGACCGATACGCGAAGAAAAAGCGAGTGAATACGGATTATTTTCCAGTTGAAAAAGTTCATCGCAATTTATTTACGAGATATCGCAAGCAGAAGAGGAGAAAGAAAAGAGAAGCGTGCCGAGTTTTTATATTATTATCTTTTAGCCCGCCTGCGCGCGTATAGTGTATGTATATGTAAGTAAACACACACCGGTACACGAGTGACTAACCCAAAAGCGAACACAAACGGAATGTTTACGTAGACAACCGGTAGAAAAATAAAAAAGGAGCTAGCGGAGAGCATAGAGATAGAGATTAGCGCCACACGGCTTGAAAAGGCTGACTTTTCGCTGAAGCGGGACTGCTGCCACTGCTGCTGCTGGTACACTGCCCGTCGAGTTATGAGGGCTTCGCGCGCGCAGACAGGGAGAGAAGAGAGCAGTTACACAGAGATGGGTGGAAAGAAGTGGAAAAAAGAAAAAAAACACGCCGGAGGAACAGAGAAAAGTGACTCGTGTTAGATACCGTAGACACTTTTTGCGCCCCTCCCCCGCGCGCGCGCCGATGAAGCTAAGGATCACTTTTTCTTATCGACTTGCCACTGCAGCAGTTTGTGCAGTTTCTAGATATATATACCCACCTATGTGCCCACTGCTTCATATAGGAGTGTTCATTTGGCAGGGTGAAAAGAGAAAAAAATAACGGTAAAGTTTTGCCGTCTGCGCTCGTGTTTATATACGCGATGAAGATTATATATGTTTTCAAGTGTTTTCGAAAAATAATAAAAAGTCGATGTCCGATCGAAAAGCGATGTATGCCATATAAAAACACAGACACACACATACGCGTACAAAAAATAGCTCAACTATTCTCTCGGTCGAGCATCGAATTTTTCACGATTCGTAGGCGCGAGTTTGAAATTTATTATTATTCCGCATTAAAAGAGAGAGCGAAATATCGAATTCGCGCGCGGCCGTATTGTATACGTTTCGAAAGAATAACGCGCTCGGATACATATACGGCTCGTTAACAATTCAATGATATTCGCCTCTGTATTATACGATGCATATCGCACACACGATAGTAGTGGCGATAGCGAAGCTGGGCTCGGAAAGAGACTGAATTTTTCCAGCTCCATCGCTTGAAATCGAAGACCCTCTCTTTTTTTCACTCGAAAGCTTTTCTCGCTTCTACCCCTCGATATAGAGCGAGAGAGAGAGCTTGTCGAGTATATGTATAAGTTACCCGGCTCGTTCAACTTTTAACTTTTCAATTTTCCAGAGCTCGGCGGCTTGCCCCCCACCCTCTCTCATACTTGTGGGGGGGCTAATCGTGTGGAGGTATAGGCCATGGGCTCCGATCTGCATCTAGATAGCTTGGCTCGAGCTCGGCTCTCTCGGCTGCAGAGAGCGGAAAAGAAAATTCCATCGCTCTCTTCCCGTGAGCTTTTTTCAAACAAAAGATGAAAAAAAAAAAAAAAAAAATAAATCGAGGGCAATGAAACACCGACGCGCACCGAGGCAATGAGTTATCGCTCGCTCGCAAACGCAATAGTCTCCCGTCTCCGCGCCTCGACGCGCGAGAATAAACAGACTCGCTCGAATTAGCGCGTCGATTTTATTTCTCGCAATTTAACGCAGCAGTATAGTACGGCGCGTGAAATTTGCGCGCGCGCGCGCGTACGCATACGTATAGATATAATAAATCTTGGCACTGCCGAGAAAGCCAGAGCGAGAGCGGAATTATAAGACTTGATTTTCCACTGAAACTCGACTTGGCGCGCGAGCGAGCTGCTGCTGCTGCTGCTGCCATTGCGCTGCAATTAACAGCCCCCGCGCCCCGTTATATAACGCGCAGCGCTGCACTATAACCCCGCGCGCTCGCGTACCCCGGTATAACGCGAAATTTTCATATCTATACGCTGCGCGTATAGCAGTAGCGCAGCTATAATATACGAACCGTACGACGAACTGCGTTTATATGGTTTGTGTGTGTATAATATAAAATGTTAACGAACTGCTCCGATCCAGCTCGCCGAGGCGCGCGCAGACCGAATTTTCACCGTTTTCATTTGCTCTGATGATGTGCATACACGCGCGCGTATAGATGTTATACATTCTTGATGCACGTGCGACCTTATCTATCTCTCTCTCTCTCTTTCTCTTGTTAGTGCGAGTGTATGTGTGAAAAGTTTCGCCTTCATCTACACCAGTTAATAAGAAAAACTTTAAATTTAATGCATATTTAATGTAAAATCAGACATTAAAGTTTAAGAAATCGACTCTGAATTTTATTTGAGGTACTTTTACATTAAATCTTTGTTGATCAATTTGATGTATCAGAACTAAACTATGCTAAAAATTCATTAAATGCAATCAAGCACACTACTTTTATTTAAAGAATGTTTTTATTAAAAATAAATGTGTTGATAATTGTTTTCAGTTAATTGCTCATAAAATTTAGGAAAATTTAATCATATTGCCCGCCTTCGCCGCTAGATGGCGAGTAAATTTATCTGTAAATCTACAAGTGGCAAAGTAACGAGAACCATATAAGTAAGAGCAAGGTTTTTAAAAGCTTTATCGGAGGAATTTTTGAAAAGCTTAACATGTGATTCCCTGTGGTCCGTGTCTCTCCTCTTGAGGTGTATTCGCACAAGTGACTCGACTTAGCAAAAATAAGATAACAAAAAAAATATTTATATTATAACGAAATCACTCTACTTTATTAATCAGACTCGACTTCGCGACCTGAAAAGAGGAAAAGGATCGTGTGATTGACAACACGAAGAGTTGTTTTTAACTCTATACTAATATATTTATTTATAATACAAGTATGTACAATATTTACAATATTTAACACGAGACTCTAACACAAGTGAGCCGCTAATACGCGCGAACGCGAATGTTAATTTCCTAGCAATTTTCACCAGCCTCGACGATAATCGCACGGTATGAATTGCTGATATTTCGTCGAGTACTGCTACTTGCTTTTATGAGTTGCAAGGCCTAGAGCTGTATGAGTTGCTCCGTGAGTCGCCACCGAACGGCTTCTGACTTCTCGTCGTCCGACCCGGGCCTTTTATAGGGCTGTTTACGCGCCAAAAGTTTCCTACCCCAACATCCATCAGCTGGTCTATCAAAACAAGGGTACAATCAGCTGACTGGTTGCCGGGTAGGGATATAATACATTAATTAATTTATACATAAACAAAACACGTCGGTACGTAGCGTTACCGTAGCGTCACAAACATTAGGACACGGTCAAACCTAACAAGAAAAATATTGCTAAGTTTTCTAAACGTTAGGCAACCCAGTCAAAAATTTCAGCAAAAAAACTTGCAAAAAAGTTGTTTTAAAGTTTTCAACGTGAATATAATCTTACAAAACTTCAGCCATATTTTGTCGAATTTTTCAAATTTTGATGAAACTTAAATACTTTTAATAGTAAATACATACTAATAAATACATTCAAATCTTGAATAATAAACGAATGTACCTGCATTACATAATTAAAGGAAAAATATGAATTTTAATAGCCCAAGTGCTCGCGGGGATACTACCCTCGTTGCGGAGGTATTAGCGCGCGCGAGGCGATCGTAAAATCGCACGCTTATATAAGAATGTGTGCCGCGCGCTGTGCACGAAATAATATATTTGTGTGTATAAAAGCGCACGTATACAGTCGTCGTTTTCGCGTATCTTTATTATTATTACCTTTGCTGATGCTGCTGCTCGGTACTCTCGTGTACAACATGCGCACACGGCGTTTGCGCGATTTTTGTACAATACAAGCTCGAGATAACAAACGACGACCATCCCGAGTATGCCGGGAGTACATTACGTATGATATTTCCAGCGGAATTCGTATTGAACTCGGTGCGCGCGCGAGGAGAGAGATATGCTGATTTTTCACCGTAGAATTCATAATTTTTCATAAACTGCAAAAGCCAGAACTTTACAATTTGCATGAGGACAATGTAAACGTCTGTATAAAATCCATACATAATGGAGGGCTGATATTTTGAAGACGCGGCGGCGGCAGTGAAAGAGAGAGAGAAAATCGATCGAAAATGCGAGTAATGTGACTTCGGCGTCGTTGTAATAACGCAGTGCCCCGATCTCGCGGAACATCGTTATACACTCGCGAATATATAGTACGTCCTATATACGAGGATCGCGTTGTTGTCTTCGTGGTCGTAAACGCGCGGATAATAACATTTTTGTACTTTTTCATTTTATATTTTCCCTGACCGCGAATATCTTTCCCATTATTATTATACTCTCTCTCTCCCTGCGCGCACATCGCGATTGTTTGTTTGCTCTTTCTGTTTTTTTATTATTATCGAAAACAATACCTTTAACAACATGCGCGTTCACACATACAGATCCGTACTTTGCCTTGCACACACGCATACACGCACACAGGTACATTATTATGCAAACTGCGCTCGCGAGCTTTGTGCGTGCCTGCGTGCATGTTTGTGTGTGTGTGTGTGTGTGTGTATGTTAGCGCGCTCGTCGAAATATAATACTGGCAATCATCGAGTTCAACATCGTTAAAAGCGTTCACGGTTAAACAGTTCGGAATATAACGTGAGCTGTTACGGTGTGCGGGGGGTGGGAGGAGAACTCTTACAATGGCCGACGCCGCCAATGCTGCTGCTGCTGCCACTCTAATGCTCGCGATGGTCATTTTACCATATTGCACAAAGGCCGCCGGGTCGCGCGCATGGAGTTTGTGTTTCTGTGTGTGTGTTGTGTGTGTGTGTGTATACGGCACGTAATAGTGGATACGTGATATGGAGCTGGTAGCCACTCGCTCTCTCTCTCTCTCTCTCTCTGTGGCTCGACTCGACTCTAGAATATAAAGGAATTAAAATATTAAAGCGCAGCAAATGCTCTCGCGCCCGAGCTCTGTGGTACGTAATAGCAGCAGCAGATACACAGACACACACAACAATTTTGAGATGATTTTATTAGTTTGCAACGTTCGCCAAGCCCAAGCGCCGCATCAACGTGTGTGTATATGTGTGTGTGGTGTGTGTGTGTGTGTGTGCGGTAATGCGCGTGGAATTAATCGATTTCGTTCGATCGAGGGAAAATCGAGGTGGATGCGGAGATAGAGAGAAAGCGGAACGATTCACGTTTAATTGAGTCGAGTGCAACAGCCTCGTTTCTGCACAGAACCTCGGTCGCTAGCTCGCGCGCGCGAACTCTGTGTGTGTGTGTGTGTGTGTGTGTGTGTGTGTGTGTGTGTGTGTCGGCGAGAATTTAGCATTTCTATCTCTGCAGCTATAGATATAAAACGTAGAGATTCTCTCTCTCTCCTCTATCTGTCCGTGTCTGTCTCTTTCTCTCTTTCTCTTGATATGTATATATCTCGCCTTTGCCCGGCCGGGACTCGGGGAATAATTTGACGAGAGTATTTCCCACGCTGTTTTCCTCCTCCCTCCCTCCCTTCCCGCCTCTCACTGAAGTGTAGCGGCTATATACCAAGCGCACCTATATATACTACCATAATCAGTTTGCGCATCATGAATTTTTGAATATGTTACGTCGTAGGCCCGCGACGATTATTATCGTGGTATACGTCGTTCGGTCGCAGTCGTGCGCGCTCGACGCGTATTATAACGCGACTGCGCGTACACTTTTTGCGGACGCGTTTACGCGCGGCGCGACCCACGCTCAAAGTGTATAATTATTCAATTCGCCTCGTTAGCCGCGGGTGTAGAGAGAGAGAGAGAGAGAGAGAGAGAGAGAGAGGGAAAGGGAGGGAGGCAGGCGAGCACTGATTAGGGCACGAACATATTATACATTGCGATCTGGATTATTAGTATTCCAAGGAGCCGAGCGACGATAATTCATGTTTACTTGCGCCTGACTATGCTCGCACGTGTGTGTGTGTGTGTGTGTGTGTATAGCTCAGCCAACGTAATTATATAAATAATACATGTGGTACGCGGGTATATATATACGCAGTCGATCTCTCTAAGCCTGCGCGTTTTGCACGTTATTACACATATATACGTGGCATAATACGTAATATACGAATTCGGAATTTGCTCATTTTCCCGCGCGCGGCGCAAGTAAATATCCCAATTATTCGCGTGTAGTAGTACTGGTAGTAGTACGTTCCGTGTCCTATAGGCGTGACTGAAATTGTAACCAACTGCACGATATCGCGAGCTGTAGGAGATTATACGAACTCTATAATAGATAGACGCGGCGCGTTTAAGTATATTGTATACATCGTTTATATGTAATTGCGTGTGTAATACACTCGCTTATAGGTGTAGAATCGATATCTCTTTCTAGTATACGTCGTGTCTCTTTGATTACTCCCTCTGGACGCGCGTAATATAACATTCGTAATATCCCACATCTCGCGCATATATAAGAAATTATAACTCTCCCTCTCTCGCTCGTAAATATGTAAGCTTACATTAACGACGCGCTCACGGCGTCAGTTCGTAATAATGCATAAATATGTAAGCGTTGCAATTTTCACGCTTATTCGCACCGTACGTCCTCTCTCTCACTCCAGTGTATGCATGTATGTATGTGTGTGTGCATGTAACGTTACCGTATATATGCATATATAGTTAGATTAAGAGCCGGGAGAGAGAGAGAGAGAGAAGCGGAGAGGACGAAGGACTCGCCGGGAGTAAATGACCTGACCAAATATTTGCCAGCGCCTCGGCCTAAGGGCGATGGTTAATTAAACTTCCGTTCACAAATACCTATATTACGTTATGTGTATACTCGGCCCTGCCCCCCCCCCCCTGTGCGCACGCTGGCCACGCTATATACGTGCTGTAATATCGGATCTCCATCCCTTGCTGTACGTAGCACGTATTCGTGCGTGCGATGGTCGAGTATGCGTGTGTTTGTGTGTAAGCTGCGCAGGGAGAGAGAAAGTATGCACGTAGCGATTTTCGATATAGTATATATAGCGCTCGCGATGGCAAATAACTTTTGGCCCAGTTGGCCCAACAGCTACCCTATATATCTACACACAGATATGAATTTATACATGCACGCGGGGATCGATCGTCTACCACCGCCACTTTTGAGGTGTGTGTGTGTGCACGCGCATTTAATATAATATACGCGCGTCCGTCCGGTACACATATACACACAGACAGGAAATGCGCCCCCCGAAGTATGCAGAAAGTTTAACTTTCACGACAAATAACGCACGGGAGGCTACTGCAGATGAGTGCGAGCGTGCAAACATGTTTGATTACCACTCATATTTTGGCCTGCCTATATATAGGTGCGTTTACGAGAGAGTACCTTTGCAGCTGCGTACGATATGGGGCGTGTATATCGTGACTGATTTTGGAACGAGTTTCATGCAAGATGACGAAAACGATAAAAAACAAAACGGGAAATTAAAGAGAGAGAGAGAAGATGAAAAAGGCGTGAGATTAACCTGTCACCGTCTGTATAGAAGCCGTATGCAGTTTACGTTGTATATATTGTCAACGGCTTCGTTTATACGCGTCAATATACAAGTGCTATATACTAGCGACTTCAATAGTAGTCAAGCTCAACGTACAGTCAGCCGCGCGTGTATATAGATGTAACTTCTTTCTCCTTCTCGAACGTTTTTGGGTTGATTTATAAATACAGCTTTCGCAGTTGCTGGCACAGTTCCATAAATCAGTGTAAAACGCGCTCGCGTATACGTACGTATGTGTGTGTGTATATATAAGGTACGTCAATCCATATGAACTGCATTTCTTCTCTTCTTCATCCTCCTCTCTGCTCCTTCTCTTTCGCTTTTTCGTTTTTACGTTTTTTTTGCCCTCTCTCCCCAGGGACAACTCGACTGCTGATGCTTGCCTGCAACTTTCACAGACGCTTTTCTTTCTTACGAGTATTATATACAGTGTGTACAGTGTATAACCCGACATGAGACAAGCCCGCGCAGGCACACACACGTGTCAAGCCTCGCAAGCGCAAGAGTATATAATACCAAGAGAGAAAAAAAAAGACAGAGAGAGAGAGAGAGTAAGAGAAGGAGTGTACACATAGAGAAGCTCGATAAGAGATCAAAGAAAATGCAAAATTTCAATGGAGCCACCGCACTGCTGCTGCTGCTGTTGCTGTACGTGCCAGGTGCAGCACGCGAGAGCCAACTTATATACACATGTGCCGCATCGAGCCGAGCTATATAGCTACGTGCAAATCTGATCAAGAGAAATGTGTGCGTGGATAACGTTGTTTAACGTCGAACGTTGATTAATACTGCAACTCTCTGGTGCGCCGGGGTACAGCGAGCGAAAACTTTTGTGGCGTATCAACGCGCGTATGTACCCATACCCGTTTCGGCGGAAATCGCATAATGGATACACTGGAGCGAGAGAGAAGAGAGAGAGAGAGAGAGAGAAAATGAAAACGAAATGGTTTTCGGCTGCTTAGAGCTCGAGTGTATACAGCATACACGTGCATGTATACGCTTACATAGTATAGCATGGAAACTGAAAATATTGCATGTATTCGTATATACGAATGTAAATTTCCATTAAACAAACTTTGACGGCTGAATTCATGAATTACAATTTATGTATATACTTTATGCCAGGCAAATATATATGTACCGACTAAGACGCGTACAGATACATACACACAGGCTGAGTGAGAGTGTGAGAGAGAGAGAGAGAAAGGGAGAGAGAGAGACTCGGGGTGCTAAATTAACCGTAAAGAAGAAAACATCTTAGGCGTTAATACTTTACCGTCGCTCTCGGCACGTTTCTCTCTCCCGGACTTTAACACATATATAACTTAATATTTTATACTCCTCCTGCTCAAATGAATTACGCGCTCGTTTCGTATTTCATATAATAAAACGAAGAAGAAGCAGCAGCAGCAACAGCAAGCAAGAAGAAGACGACGACGACGGCGACTAAAAAAAAAATATTAAGACGAAGAAGAAGGAGATGATGAAGTAGGGAAAATTCCTTACTTTTCGAGATTAATCCGGAGCGAATGCGAAAAGTTGCAAACACGCACACACTTGCACACACACACACACATAGAAGCAGCAGAAGCACTAGAGGAGAGAGAGATACTGCTGCGCTTGTGATTCTTTATTCTCAAGGCGACATACGTCTCGGTGGCAGAGCACGGATTACACGCAATAAGTTAGCCTTTTCCTTCCTGCTCTTGCTTGCGCGCGAGGCACTTCTTTTAACAGCTTTCTCTTACTTGCTTCGGCGATACTTAAATACTTTTTCGCTCCTTCAACGTGGGAGTGTGTGTGTGTATAAAAGCGGGAGGAAAAAAAGTTTCAAGCTCTGCTCCTTGGGAAATATAATGTATAAAAATACAGCGTAAAGCCTTCCTACGCTTTTTTTTGTAGGTGCATTTTTGTATAAACAATCGATTTTTAACCCACTAATTTATAGTAGCTTTTTTTTTCATTAGTTATATAGCTTAATTGTATTGAAAAAATAGAGAAAAAAAGGACATCAGGATGGCGCAGCAACCGCACGCACACTTTTTCATTAAGGCTTCATCCGCAATAAATGCAGATGAAGGCCGCGTAAGAGAAAAATTGCCGGTAATACACCACTTTCACCGTATTATATGCGCGCGCGCGCAGGCACACAGCAGCAGCGACATAGACGGCATAGCCGCGGCCGCCGCCCCGTCGGAGACTATGAATAACTTTGCGAACGCACATCTCTATACAAAAAAAAAACTGACGACGACGACGTCGCGCAGGCCATCATCATCCGCCAAGGCGACGTCGTCTCGTCGTTGTAAAGCAGCTGCCGTTGGAAAAGTGTATATAAAAGGTGTATAATACGCATAAAATGCGTTATTATTATACGCGATACCGCGGCCGTTGATGCATTATTGCGTGGCTGCTTACGTCGAGGCCAATTAATTCTAATCAAACCTGTGCGCGAGCGCGAGGTTTATATTATACTCGCTGCTCGGTCGCGCGAAATTAAACGCATTTTATATTTTATAATGCGGAATTGTGGGTATTTATGTCCACGGCAGTGTCTTGAAAATAAGACGTTAATGTGGGTAACGCATAACGTTTTATCGGTTTTTGTGCCGTTCGGTTTTAATTTAAGACGAATAACATTAGCCCGGTAATTATTCTACGAAATAATTTTCTGAAAGGTTGTACGGGAACCTTCAACTTCATATTCTATAGGGCACCATAGAGTTTTTTAGAGAAATATTTAGTAGAATTTTCAGTATTTATTGATAATATTATTTCATCATGCGCCAGTACAGTGAAACAAAGGTTAATACGCAATTATCCGATTGTTGCTCTTTATCTTCTTGAAATTTATTTATTCTTAGATTATTGCCGAAAACACAGATATTAATGATAAAGAGGCCTTCAAAGTCTGAAAATGAGGATTGAGTTCATTTATACTTTGAGAAAAAAATTGATTCAACTAATAATAGATGACTCACTTCTGCAAAAGTTTCCATGCAAAGTGGACTTAATTTTCCAGAAGTTAAAAAACATGGACTAAGTGATTTACTGGATGCTATTAATATCAAACGTTGAGATTTTCGTGAAAATGCATACCATTTGCTACTATAACTATAATAACAAAGTTTAGTTATTTTTCTTAGATAATAACATACAATATATGAACAATTGGAATGATTTAAACTTACATTTTAAAATGAATCTCGGAACTGCTGTCTGTAATTTTTTGACCAATCAAATTACAATACCATAAAATTAAGAGTACACCCAACGAATACGTAATAAAGCGGATTCTATTTATTGGTCTTTGTTCCAAATATATCTAAAATTTACAACCACTACAAATTAATAGCTGTTTCTTTTATTCATTTATTGTTGGTTTTTGATGAATTATTTATTACATATAAGTACGAGACAGCCAAAGACAAACGCAAGGAAAAAGCAACGATCATATTACACATATTGAAAGTATCTTCCAATAGATCAACGCATCTAAAAATTTTAATTTATGTACGTCTTTCAAAGTATAATCAAGAAAGAATTATTACAACCTTAAGCTATCGTTAAATAATTTCACGCCACTTGATAGTTTGGAATATGTGTCAGATACATTGTCGCCGAAATAATCTGTATATCCATCGATTTCTGCCTTTTCAAACCTATGACTGTTGAAAATTACTTTATAGCACTGCGTGGCATAAGTTCACATTTATGGCACGCTTTTCGGTGGCATAAGTCGCACATTCTGGCACCGCTGCGTTCGCATCACACTCGCATACGCTCGTGCGCTAACCTCACTTTGCGGTACCAGAAAGTGCGACTTATGCATCGGAAAAGGGGGCATAAATGTGAACTTTGCACAGTACTATAAAACGTTGTTCGATACTCGGGCCATAGGGGACACTTTTCGGCCCAGCTATTAGGACCCTCGCTGCGCTCGGGCCCTAAACTACGCCGTGCCAAAAAGTGTTACTTATGGCACTTGTATCGAAAATTACTATTATAGCACTTCGTGGCATAAGTTCACATCTATGACACGCTTTTCGGTGGCATAAGTCGCACATTCTGGCACCTCGGCGTTCGCATCACACTCGCATACGCTCGTGCGCTAACCTTACTTCGCACTACCAGGAAGTGCGACTCATGTCTCGGAAAAGTACTATAAAATGATGTTCGATACTCGGGCCATAGGGGACACTTTTCGGCCCAGCTATTAGTACCCTCGCTTCGCTCGGACTCTAAACTGCGCCGTGCCAAAAAGTGTTACTTATGACACTTGTATCGAAAATTACTATTTTATTAGGAAAATTTTGAATTTTCAAATTCCTCACCATACGATCTTAAAAAAACCATTAATTTGCTCCATCGACGTTATGTACAAACATTCAACACCAGGATGAAGAGTCAGAAGCAATGCGCACAGAAGTACAAAAATGCAACAAATTTCGTAATGGTAATCTTCTTGAGAGAACCATATGAAATGACCATGGTAAGGCAACAATCTTTCTCTTGTGCCATTTGAAAGAGGTACTACTATGTCCATGAGAGGCGGCAGAAACGGGATGATGCTATGAAATATATATGCTGATCCAATATAAACTATAAATCATATAACAGTCAATTTATATGAATTATACAATTTATACGAATATTATATAAATTATACGATCATCAATAATGATGATTTATACGAAAAACTCTCCAAAATCTTTTCATATTTCGAAAAAAGTTTGTAAAACGTTTTTTTTATTGGGTTTTTTTGGATCGGTTGTTGACCTGTTTCAAATATTCATATTTGAAAATGTTTGAAATGACTGAAAACTTCATATCAAACCTAATATTTTACATTTCAACTAATTACTTATCATCAGACCACTCACCTGAATACCACTTGCCAAGAAAATTCGTTTCTTCGTCATACTTCATCATCTCCTTACACTCATCCCTGTCAACTATTTGGTGTCGAACTTGATACATTTCGTTTAACAATACTCTTATCTCAAAATCAAAAATGATTTATTAAATTAAGAAAACTTTCTCAATCATAATTTGAAGTAATATTTGTACTTCTAATTTCATATTCCATACCTTAGGTAAATTTATTAAACATAAGATGTATCTTGCGTACGTAAAAGTATAAAATAATGCATACAACAAAGTTTCCATAACTATGAGTTGATCATCAGAATGATAGAACCCGTATAAAAGCTTCAAATTTTAGAAAAATTATTAAAACTGTATTATGCGTTCATCAATGTATATTTATCAATGATTTCATACCACAGGAATAGCAATTGACAATAATAATACATTGAACTTGACGAATCCCAGAAAGTTTTCAAATTTACTTTGATTTGGCCAAAGTCCATATGATTTCAAACAATATTTACCGATTTTGTTATATTCGCTTTCTAAAAATTCCATTTTGGTAAATTTTTCATAGACAGAACTCCTAATGTAGTTGGTTTTGAGCGGATGAAAAACTAGATTAAACGCAATAAAATGAATTGACGTTCATACATTGAAAGTGTTAAGTGTACTCAAAAGAAAGGGGTGTAACGAATCATTTTCTTATAGTACTGTGTGCTACCTCGAAGTATACTGTAGACTTAGCGGTAACGTAAATAATAAACAGGAATACAATATACATGCAATAACGCTATAAATTGAATATCTGTTTTACAATTATAAACCTATACGAACTTTTGAAAATACACATTTTTTATTTATCTGAAATTTTAAAATTTTCAGCTTTTTTGCAGGGTTGAAATATTTTTTGAATTATTTGGATATTTATTGCTAAAGAAGACCAGTGAAACTTTAATTTATGATCAAAAATCCAAGTACTTCAACGTCTAATTTTATTAGCATTTTAAAATACATGAAATTAAAAATAATCATAATTCTAGAAGGAAGTTAGCTCTTTGCCAATGTAATGGGAGCGGTTTTCTTTTATGCGCAATGTGGCCGAAGGTAAAGAGCAATAAATATGCGGCGCTCATGTAATAAATAAAAAGACGCGAAGCTGCTTTTGCAAGCGCAGGGATTATATTGAAGAAATTGACCGTGAATACTCCGCGCTCGATATAACACACACACACACACACACACACACACACACACACACACACACCCCAACACAGAAGCAGCGGTAGAAGCAACTTAGGCTTGTGAATTAAATTGATCTATTTATCAAAGCGCGCGAAGGGATGTAAAGTTGTTACTGCAGTTCGAGCCTTCTCTCTAGCTGTCTCGAACGATGTGCGATTTCGTGTGTGTTTGTGTGTGTGTTTGTGCCTTAAATGTGTCGTACGCAGGACACTATAACCCGCGCAGGAAGTACGGGTACTTTAAGGAGCAGCAAATACTTCACTTTAATTGCCGGCCATAAACAACTTGAAAATACAAAAGTAACTTTTAATCCACTAGGTGCCACACACGAGCTTGCGGAGGGAGAAAAGGGAGTCGCGCGCTACAGTGTATGTGTGAGCTTTCAGCTCGCGCTCGCGCGGAAAGTGCACCGTGAGGGCGACCCGTGCACGTGGCCGCGTGCCCGCGCCAAAAGGTATATAACGCGCTTTATTTATCGCCTCCACTTTTCGAAAAGAGGAGACAATGACGTTCCTTTCGTCGATCGGTATACGTACTGGTGTACGTGGTATACCGGTGTAATTACACGAGGGATAAAAAAAACTTCCGTAATTCATTGCTTCCTATACATACATACGTTCGATCGCAGCTCGTGTAATTAAGTTATTTGACTAATGGTTAAACAACTTTTCGGGGAGGAGAGAAAAACGGAACTGCAAAAACAGAGAGAGCTTTCCACGCGCACGCGCGATAAAAAAATAATTGTGAAACTTCTTGCAGCGAAATAGCGAAAATCAAATCACATTTTGAGCTGTACATACGGATACGATCGGTGTTATTCTTCCGATCGAGCGAACAATCGGGGCTAGAATAAGGCAAAGCCCCGAGGCATTTTATCCCTTAGCACACGTTTTTGGAGATAGTAATAACAGGAAAGTTCAGAGGCGTTAACTAGCTCTCTCTCTTTTTCTTGCTCGAGCTCTATTTTTTCACTCTCTTACGCCAGATTTATGTAGTCTATCTGCAATAAATATACAGTGGAACCTTCATGTAACGAATTTTTATACAGCGAATTCAAATAACGAAATAAATAAATCGGCTTAATTCAGCGACTAAAAATTATGTAACACTGTATTTACCGAGATCATCATGTGTATTCGATAGGATACATCATTATAATAAGGATAAAATATTTCCTACGCCAGGATCTTGGATAATAAGATGTTCTTGAGCGAGGAAGCATTTGGCAACTATAGATCGTGTCATATTTCATTCACTTTTAAACTCTGTGAGTTCTTGATTTTTAACGAATCAATTGTAAAAAGACGTTTCTCACCTGTTCCACAGGACAAAGTTTTCTAACGAAGTACCGAACATGTAATATTTTACGTGAATGTTGTAATATTTCATTCTCATTATAACTTATAA
Organism: Trichogramma dendrolimi; assembly: GCA_034770305.1. Lineage (NCBI taxonomy): Eukaryota > Metazoa > Arthropoda > Insecta > Hymenoptera > Trichogrammatidae > Trichogramma > Trichogramma dendrolimi. Next base: position 330,005 of record JAPMIB010000155.1, on the reverse strand, counting down.
AGCATGAAAGTTTGATAATCGCCTAATGTCAAAAAATGACCATTTAAAATATTTTACCACTAATTGGTTTGTTTTTGGTGATTTTTCTGTTACAATTACGTTACAAATATAAAGCAAAGTTTAAATGACCAAAATTGACTAAGTAATTGTTTCATAAAATTTAGACCAGTTTTAAAATTCGATAATAAAACTTTAAGCCTTCACCACTAGATGGCAAGTACAATTACGTGTAATTTAAAAGTGACAAAGTAAAAATAATTATATTTATATAATTATTTATATAATAGGATAATATAATATGTTATCCAATTTGATTTCTAATTGGATTTCTAATTGTATTTCAAATCTTTAATTCATTTCAAATTTATTTTAATGATATTACATAAACTTTATTTTTAAAACGTCTCCTCTTAGAGTTCATCGCTAGGTGGCGATGAGCCCTTTTCGAAAAACTCGTTATAGAAAACTAATTATCAATGAAATTAGTTAAATATCTTATTATAAGTTATTTACCACTGCCCATACGATAATTGTCTTCAGTAAATAGTTGACTCATGATCTACCGTAGTGAGCCCATGCAACGAGTATGTCAACACCGCCACAATACTCGTCTTGCGTTCTTAGAGTCAAGGTCGAAATCACGTTACTTGGAATACAGCAAGTACGAACCGACCGATTAAACCTGTCTCCGACAATGTTTTCGCCCTTGAACCCATTTCTGAGCTTAATGAAATTTAATTTATTCAATGATCTCCATACAATGACGATTTTCGTTGAATCGAAGTGCCTCTGCATTTGCTTATGCGCGTCGAGATTTTTCTATACCGCCCGACCAAAACCCGGACGTGGACGAAGCATTGCTTTTATTATATACATATAAAAACAGTACTCGCACGGCCACGGGCTATAATTTTTCACGAATATATGTATGTGTCTATATATTACGCGAGAGAAAGAGAAGGAGAGAGAGAGCTAGAAGAGAGTCATAATTTATCGCCAACCGAGAGTCGGGAAAATCTGTTTCCAGCTGCAATCGTACATACACATAGCTTCGCAACTAGTCCCCGGGGGCTATTCGCAAGTGTCAACTCAGCAGATCCGCGCCGCGGCAACTACTTTGTGACGTACGACCATCTAAACGCGGCCATATACCTATGTACGAATAATACGCAAATTTTATGGGTACATTAGCTATCGTCCGCACCGAGGTATGGGTGGAAAAACAATCAACTCGTCGCTCGAATCTCGAAGGTACACAGTTTGGGAGCAATCGATATCATTTTTAATAAACTTTATTAAATGGATCGGCTGATTACACTTCGAGGCGAGTTGGATTTTTATCGTAATATTGAGGCATACCCCTACCCTCGATTCGCAAAAATTCAACATAAATAAATGAGATTTTTTTGTGCATTTTCTTCTTTGTTCTGAATAATACATCAATATCTATTTCACCGCTCAAGACTGGTAAGGTCGTTCCGATTTTCGAAATACATTTTCAAGTTAGACAAAGAAAAGTAGCGAATTCCCATACATTGTATACATGTAGCTCGTTCGCGCGACCCATTGATCAATGTCCAGAAGAGAAACTCTTTCTCTCTCTTTCGGAACGCATAGCCGATGGAGACAAAAAAAAAAGCAACTTTGGACTTTTTCGCCCCGTCGACGAGGGAAATTCGTGCTGCTGTTGCTGCTGCTGTATATAATACGCCCAGAGCGGCAGCAATCACGATCAGGCTTAATTAAAGATATTCTTAATTTCGACAGCGGCCAAACGAGGGGAGGAAGACCGTTGAATCGTGACTTATATATATTTATAGGAAGGAAGAGAACGAAGGAGAGAAACAGAGAAAAGTCTTAATTACCTGGCAGCTGGCAGTTGATTAGAGATTCAGCCTTTGCTGCAGGTGAGAGGATATACTTTATATATAAACTTCGGAGAGGGGCGAGAAAGACCTCGAACATTTTGAACGAGCCAAAAGTGTTCGCATACTTTTGTTTCAGTTTCTGGTTTGTGTTCATATTTTTTTTTATGTTTTGGCTACTGACTCTCTTCTCTTTATTTTGCATTTTGCATACTTCGGGAGTTTTTTTAAAGCTTTTGCACGTCTCGTCCACTGATAAATATGGATGAACGAGATGAAGAGAGAAAGAAACACGTTCGGTAGCGTGTTCGTTTTGCGCGCGGGGCAGTAAATTTAATTAAGAATATTGTTGACCTGATATACTATATTCGTGTGAGTACTCGAGAGATGCATTTGTTTTTTCGTCACGACTCGTGTCCATCTTTCCTTTTGCACTCTTCCTAATGTTAAAAAATTTTTTTTGAGATAAGTTCTGAATTGATATAAATTAGGCCTATTTCTCTGAAAAAGTAAAATACATAATACACGAGGCCAGTGCTCTAATCGCAGCTTTTACTCGAAACAGGCTCTCAGTCATGAGCTCGATCTTTCTACAGATTAAATCGACCTACAACGCATTACGAAGAGAATTAATTAATTCAGACTTAGATGCTGGTAAAGAAAATAGCACCGTAAGTATTTTTCACATATGCGATGAGATTATGAGGATTACCCATCATACCGATGACTTTAATAAAAATAATAATTGCCCGACGAGAATTAGCTCAAATTTTTAACGGCAAATTTTATAAGAGGTTAAGAAGTCGCAGTAGAAAGAGAAAGACTACGATGAAGAACAATCAGATCCCCCAAAGGTATAACGTAGCGAGCCGTGTATGTATGTGCGGGGGGGGGGGGGGTCGGGTTGGTTGGGCGCGCGCGATAAAGTAAATGAAAGAACCAACTTGTGGACTTCGAGCGAGGAGAAAGCCTATAGAGTATATATGTTGGCAACTTAAACAAAAGTTCAGTCAAAGCGAGCGAATTTAATTTTACTCCTTTCTGTCTGTTTCTCTCTTCTACTCCCTTACTCTTACTCTTCTTTTTCTCAATTTCTCTCCCCATCTCTTTTGTCTATTGTAGCCATTTGGGGATTCAGCAGGCGTTAATTGGCGACACTCCGGGCCGAGAAAACTTTTATTATTATATTTAATACGAACACAAGTATGTATGTGAGAAAGTATAGATATGCACAAAGTATATTTTTATTATTTGTAAAAGCAGCAATAGCTATGAACATATTAGAGCTCAAAAGAGGGGACATATTAAAACATGAAGAAAATCGATTACAAAGAAACTTTTTATTTGTAGTTTTACAAATTTGTTATCATACGCTTGTAACACGCGTTTATGATTTCTTGTTTGTTTTTCCTATGAACGCACATTATGTTGGATAAGAGCTCAGACGGAAAAGAGAAATGAATATCCCAACTCGCTGTCTGATGGACGAAAAGAAAATGTGCAGGTTTTTTCCCAGACGCGCGCGAACGTACACTAACATACGCATAAACAATATATGCACGTCGTAAGCACACAGACACACATATTCGTAAACATACACGCGCATGTAACAGTAATAACGAACCCGTCAACGGCAGATACATGGTCAAACGTACGTACGTATCCAATTTTTTCTTTTCTTTTTTTCCATGTATATAATACACGCGGTTCTGCTCGCGGTTCTCATTCCTCGAAGAGAGAGAGAGAGAAAGAAAAAAATTAGCTGGCACTGTACAGAGCGAGTACTGATGAAACAATTTGAAGTTGCCGCGGGCTGATTAAACGTACGATTTTTTTTCTTCTTTAATTTTTCCTTCTTTCGCATAATGATACAATGTAAAAACTGGTCGGTTTATTCTTTTCTTTCTCTCGTATCTTCTCTGACTTTATGACGTGCGGTTCGTTTATCCGATGATTTGTGTCAAATATATTCAAATATCGCTATAGCAAACTTAAAAAAATAACAACTTAATCCATAGTTAACGTTAATTTGGAAATTAAAATTAATGTAGCCGATGCCGAATTTTATTTGAGATACTTTTTCATGAAATCTTTGTCAAAAATTAATTGTAAATACTGATTTATTTTTTACATGAACTACATAAAAAGGCATGAACTTGAATGAAGTCTATACCTCAATATTTAAAAAAATTATTTCTTTAGCATTGACGTATCTTTGAGTTAATTACTCGAAAAATGTATTAGAACTCAATCATAATTGAAGTCAGCCTCTACCGCTAAATGGCGAGTACTTGTAAATCTGCAAGTAGCAAAGTTAAAATAATTGTAAAAGTACAGCATAGTTTTAAGAAGATTTCTACTACCAATTAAGGTGAAGACATGAACAAAGTGAAGAAAAAATTTTTTTTTCCACTTTTACATTGACATCATTGGAAATATTTTTAACTGTGTGTGTTTACAAAATTTGTGTTTGAATTAAAAATTCGGTCTTTAAAAAAAATATCTACGCTCCACGCATAAAACCTATAACGTTTTGCGAGTACGATATACATATAATGCCCGGCCGAGGAACGCCGTCATCGTCTTTTCAAACAAAATTATGCACGCAATGCAAAGGAGGGGCAGCGAGTTTCGACATTCTTTCCTCGCGTACTCGGCATACTTGCGGCAAAAGACCGTGGACGCTCTTGCGTATACCTGCCTCTTTATCTTTCTTCTTTCTTCTTTTTCGCGTGTGTCGCGCGAGCTCGTCGTGCTTGTTTTCGAATATACATGCGCGTATGCGAGTTGCTTTTTTGTGCTTTGCGCACGCAAAAAAAGGAAGGATCTCCGATGCCGTCGAGCGGAGCAAAACTCCGACGCGCGGAGCTAACTAATTTATATATTCCCAACGGACGAGATGAATAAATCCATAAATGAATATAGAATAACTATAAATTCCGACGATTAAAAAATCTCCCCCGACTGTCTCGTGTATCCTACTGATGGGCGGTGCTGCCTCGGCGCTCGTATTTTCAAGAAAACTAGCCACAAGTATGCATGCATGGTGCGCAGCGCCGCGATGCATCTCTCGCAAGCTCTCGCAAGTATAATAACGCTCGACTCGCATGCGACGTACTGGCAGCAGCAGCAGCAGCAGCAGCTAAAGCTCCGCACACACAAACACACGTGTCTCCCTTTTTTTTCTTTCCAACTCCGGCTGCCTCGCTGCAACTCGTAAACACGGAGGCCAATATGTTGTTGCGCTCGTGTCGTATACGAGATATAATAAATATAAAGACGCGGTCGTGTACATATGTGTGTCGGGGTAGTGGAGTAGTATTAGGCTGTAAGTACGAGAAAGAGACAGAAAAATTAATGACCCCGCAACAGCCGCCGAGCACTGTAAACACTGGCCAGAATGTAGGCAGTAACATCTGGTACCTCTCTCTCTCTCTCCCCTCTCTCTCTCTCGGGAAAATAAATAGTTGACAATTAGAGGGTGCAGCGCGTCAGGTGCTGCTGCAGAGCTCTCTAATGGCGCAGTTGGCATAATGGACGGCACCTTATGTATAATATCTCGAGCTCGCTGTACGCACATATATACACATCGCGTAGCGAGCAGCAGCTTATGCATTGTAGCCTCGCGCGGAGGCACGTGATCATTGCGCGCAGCTTGACAACGACGACGACGAGCTTTACACGCTTTATGTATCCATTAGTATATTTATTATATTTACGGACAAGGGAAATTGTTATTAAAAATGTTTAATTTCTAGTTGTGGTAAAATTATTCACGAGTTAGAATGTAATTCCTCAATAGTATTTGTAATTATTTAACGTTATTCTGTTTACGCCGAGTGCTTATATCATGATTTATGAATATTATTTTCCAGTTAGTTAGTTTGATGTGTAACATAACTATAAACAGAAAGATTAATCGTTCACGGCATTTTAAGTGAGAAACATGGAATCCAACGGCATATTTAACTATGCGGTAGGAATTGTTATTTTATGAGCCTAAAAGTATGAAATTATTTTAACATAATAATTAATCTTATTAATCCTTTCAAGTGAAAAGAAGCCTGCTGACGATTATCATCATTGATATCAGATCAAAGATATCAGATACTGAAAATATTCAATTCAATTTCAATATTCGCCGTAAATTTCACTATTTTCTCTTCGAGTTGTGATAAATTTTTTTATAAGTCAAGAATAGGTAGAATCTCTTTGTTGTATTTCGTTGGGGCCAAATAATCATTGTCGAATCATATATCCATTATTAAATGCATTATATCTCCGCGCGAAAACTCACCAGCAGGAGTGATGAGCCTGTTGTTGCCGGCGGCGCCGCTGGCCTGCGAGTTGGGCATCGATCCGGCGATGCTGTAGAGCGTCTGGCGGCTGTCATACTGCTTGTTGAGGCCGACGCTGCCGAGGCTCGAGCCGCCGACGCCACCGATGACAGTAGCCGCGGGTGAAATCGGCGCAGCGCCGCCGCTAGAATAATGATGATGCAGCTGCTGCTGCTGCTGTTGATGATAGGGGGTCGTGGGCGTCGTCGCGGCGGCCGTGTAATCGTCGGGCCCCGAGCGACCGATGACGGATATCTCGTCGAGCTCGTGGCCGCTGTCGTAACGATCGAAGAGGCGCGTCGCGCTCGTGCTCGCCGAGGCGCCGCCGCCGATGTCGTGCGAGGAGCCGCTGCCGCTGCGATGATGCTGATGAAGGTGATGATTGCTGCCGCTGTTGTTGTTATTATTGTTTGTTGTTGTTGCTGCTGCTGTTGTTGCTGGTAGTGACGTTACGCCCGCGAAGCGACTGTACGAGTCGCTTCGCACCAGACGACATACCACGCAGGTGATCCAGCCTTCTGACCTGCTGTGCTTCTCCTGCTTCTACAGAGAAAACATAAATCATATAGGTTTATCATTTGGCTTCTTAAAAAAGAATGTATTTTGTTTATTTTTTATGTTAACGAAATGTGTGGAATAATTGTGTTCGATATGACAAATGTCTCAAATTTTCTTGCATTATCAAATTGGGGTTGTTTTTGTACATAAAGCAATATTCTAATACGTTCGCGCACAAACACGAGTTGCGTCAAAATTGCTGAATGAAGAAAGCACTCTAAAGAAATAAAGGTTTACTGCAGAGAGCGAGGGAGAGAGTGAGAGAGAGAATTGCATTTACGCGAGAGCAAAAGAAAGCAACAAGTATACTCCACGCGCTACTTTGCAGAGGATCGATTTTTTAAATCTGAAACGATAATTCCTAGATGCGTGTCTTGAAAATGTATTAAAAAATAATGAATATGCGTTTAATATGTGATACACGTCATCACGATCAGCGACGTTATTGCCGATATAAAAATTCGATGTCACTGAGAAAAGTTGACGCATGAATAAAATGAGCTCATTCGATGTGAGTATTTTTCAATTAAAAATTGTATTTAACGCTCGCACACTTTTCCAGCTCGAGTGACTGACACTACTGTTTTCATTATCATAGTTTTTCAATGATAAAATAAGTTCACCATTATCCTAGTTTGACCTTCTTGTACAAGAATATCGATTTTCAAACGTATAGCAGCGACTGCATACAAGTACTGTACTAATTTTTTGGATTTATCGCAGACTCTTTATCTGTATTAATATCTGAGTAATAGGAGCATTGGTCTCATGCCATTTGCGCTGACAATGTGGGAAGGTTGTATGTTTTATCTTACACTCTTTTGAACAATACAAACAATTTTGCATTGTATTGGCTGACTAAGTAATTTTTTAGCAATTGGAATCGGCAAATCAACCAAGCATCCTTTTAACGACCGACTGCCACCGATCGCCACGATGGTGAGTATTTTTCCTCTTGACAACTCCAAAGTCGGTTGAATCGCGACGATCGCTTACATAACTTCCGATCTAGCTAAAACACTCCTACGCAATTCATATTTTTGTCCCTCTAGGTAGTACCATTTAGATGGTTCCATCCTGTATCGGTACATTTACATATTTCTTTTCAACCCAATTGGTGTTGAATAATGCTTTCATCGACGATTCTCGGGTACATCGTCGTATAAAATAATTTAAAGCACCTCTAAGAGTTCTCCACAGGGATCATCACAACCGTAGGAGTCGAAAAAAAAATATCTTAGATATATCAAAGTTGAAAATACTTATTTTTTATTTCAAGTTCATGAATCGACATAAAGTATTAGATGCTATTTCATGTTCAAGCTTCGCCAGGCCTTCAAATTGAAATAGCGGATTATTTAAAATATAAAAATCAAGGAAGAAAAAGTTTGGAAAAGAAATAATCATTCATGTGTAAATCTTACATTTGTCAAATCTATTTTTCTCCCATTCAGGTGACGAGACGACATTATAAACCTTATATACCAACATTTGTTTATAACTAAATATTGTTCACCTATCTATATTTTCTGGTCCTCGATATTGAATTTTGTACAACGATCATACCGTACGTCAAAAGTCAGACAGTTCGTACTCTTTGTTCGTTCAGCGTGCGTCGACGCGCGCGCATCACGTTTTGCGCGTAGTGAACAACTCGTGCCACGCTCAAATAGAGTTTATATTATTGAGACAAATTTCGCTCGAGCAGATCTAACTTTTGAACGTCGTTTTGTCGTTCGAAAACAGGTACATATTAAAATCGTTCTCTCTCCCTTTCTTTACACTATGTACGTACGTACGCATATGTGCGCTGGGAAAACAGTTGAAAGTTGAAGAGAATGGATACGACGCGAAACGGCTGCTGCTGTACTGCAGCTCCAGCTGCAGCTTGCGAATCACGTTCCGCACCTTCTATATGCGCCCGACATCACGTACAATACTCGCTATATACATAGTACTTTGGCTGTTGGTGGTGGTGGTGGTGGTAGCAGTAGTCGTTGGCGGCGACGACGACGAGTAGTATTATAAAGTTTAAGTAACGCGCGCCGCAGCAATAGCTTCAACGCACATGTATTCATATAAATACGCATTCGCAACGGGTGTGGGTGTGTGTATAGAGTACACACACATTGGAGAGCGTAATAATTTCAGCTTGATATCAATTTCAATTCTAATCGTGAGCAGACTTGCAAATATTGTCTCGCGACGATAAATATAATACTCTTGTGTTCTTCAGTTTATTTATTTCATTTTATTTTTTCTTTCATTTTCGGCTCGAGTGCTGCAACGAATATTTCATAATATATTAACTGTATAGATATAGCTAAGTACGCGCACGCGTGCGACAATCGAAGAAAAGAATGGAAAACACGGCTGCGATGTACAAAATATATTGCTCGGAAGAAGCAAAGAAAAAAAAATAAATAAAGATACAGAGAAAGAGAGAGCGAAAAAGCACTGCAGCAGCAGCACACGCGTATACGCCCTGCGCGCGCACACGATGCAACGCGGCGAAGAAAAAGAAAACGAGGTGAGAGAGAGAGAGATGATAAAAATAAAATAATACCGAGAGACTGTCTCGCACTCGAAAGGCCAATTATTTATAGCCTATCGACACCTGCGCGCGAGAGCTGAGCGCGTAATTAAATTTCACCCTTTTTCTACTAACCCCCTTCCCTCCTTCCCTCTTTTCGTCTTATACTGCTCTATCTCGTCCGACGATTCTTTTTCCCTTTCTCTCTCTCTCTCGTTCGCAAGCTTTCGAGATCTATATATACACTTTATGAGTGATACAGACACTCTTAAATCATAGAGAAAAGAGGTACAAAGTGTATATAGAGACGAGAGAGAATAGAGAAGGGAGCGTATAATACGTCAAGCCAAGCGAACAAGACAGCCTGCATATTCGAGAGCTGAAACTTTTTTTCTTTCTCCCTTCCACCCCCGCGCTTACCTCTTCTTTATTTTACTGCTTTTCACCAGACTCTCGAGACTCTCTTTCTTTCTCACTCCCTTGGAGGTCGATGCGCGCCGATGTCAATATATATAGCGGCGTGAGTTAGCGCAGTAACGATGTCCATAAATCCATCATCGTTTTTCACTTTTTTATTCATGATATCGTATAAACATTTATTTAGAGACGCAACGTTGCAGGCAGTTACGTCGAGACACTGCGAAATATATACTATATATACACTTTTAGCGCTCTTTTGGGACTCGATCCGTTTTCTCCTCGTTTCTTTTATGCATCCGTTTTTATTTTCATTCATTTTCGTTGGCTCGCAATTAGTTTTGGATGGTTTGTGGGTGCAAAAAGAGTTTACGATTTTTTGTCCGTCCATGCTCTATCTCTATGCTCGCGTTGGATATGTACCGGGAATAGTAGACGCGGCGAAATCGCTTACGCGTATAATAATAACGCGTACGTATCAAGCCGTAATCGAGATTCTGCACGCGCATTTGGTAAATTAAATAATAACGATTTCGGTCGGAGAGTAAAAGTGCTTCGCTCCGAGAGAAGAAACGAATCGGCGATCGTCCGCAAAGGCACATTCCATTTGTATACAAGTTATATATAGATAGCTCGAGTTTTTTTATATACGTACACGAGGCGCGCTTTAGACTCCTCAGACGGCGAGGAAAAATAACTTAGTCACTTTCTCGGGTTCGCGCGCGCGCGGTTAATCTAAATAAATCCTTTTAACCGAGGCTCGGCTGAGAGTGGGAGGAGGAGGTAAGAAAGTGGATAAAAACTCGCGAGACCAGAATCCCCAACGAGGAGAGATCTCTTTTCTCTTCCCGGCTACTTGCCTGCGCTCAGTTTTTACGTATATAAGTGAGAGCGAGAGAGAGAGACAGACAGAAAAATTGCGAAAGCAAATTATCAATATTTCTGCGAAGACTCGGGGACGCGAAATGGAATTATTTTAATGTCAAGTTGAATATAAGTTAGATAATTTTATAAATTGACGATTGAAGCGCTGCGCTCGCGAAGAAGAGTTATGTATTGTATAAGCGTCCGCTTCAGCACACGGAATATATATAGAAATTAGAGGCGCATTGACGACGAAGTCGAGAGAAAAATTGTACGCTCGCGGCGCTCGGTGCAAGTTTTTTTCCTTGCGCAGCAGTTCGAGCTTGTATAGCCCCAAAGAGAGAGAGAATAAGAGAAGCTAAATTTGTTGAAAAACTTTATTTATCGAATATCCTATTTTTGCAGCTCTCTCGCGGCGTGTTCAGCTGCACACACACGCGTTCGATCGTACACATATAGCAGCAGCAAGGCATGAAAGATAGGAAGAAAAGCCGCGCGTGGACATAAACACTGTTTGCTCCCGCACTCGGCTCCTATCCCCGATAAACCGTGGTGTGCGGTTTTGTACGTCTGCGCTGCTGCGCAGTGTACAACGAAGAAATGTTGTTTTTTTTTGTGCGTTCGTTCGTTCGTTTACGCTTGATTTTTCAATCCTATATGCTGCTGCTTGTTATTTTGAGCGAACGAACAACGTGTTCGTTCTTTCTCGCTCGTTTCGAACAGATATATCCCGCGTTTTTTTTTCACGTGTGTGCAAGTGCGACCAATGTGTGGCTATGCACGCACGTACACAAAGACGCGTGTGTGTACAAAAGGCATCAACCCACGTTTGTTCATCCCGCACTACTTTATGTGTGTAAGTGTGTGACGTACGCGGAAAACAAACAGTCCGCGCGAGTTTATTTTACCCCTAGCCTTGACAGCTTATCAAGCATTTTGCCGACTATTCCTCGAGCCTGCGTACGTATTATTATATATACTATAAATCAAGCGAAAAGTTAAACGTCGAAATAATGCGTAAAATTAACCCGACTCGCGAGCTTCAAACCTCATCTATTCTGGCCGCGAAGAGGATGAGGGGAGAGGCTTTCATGATTAATAGAGCTTCCCGCGAGAGAGAACTTAAGAAGTATAGCTGTATGAGAGTCTACATACGTGCGAAGTCATGAACCTGTATGTGTGTGAGCTGCCTAGAAGTTGCGTAGCAGGCAGAAAATCCTCTCCCGCTCTCTCTCTCCCTCTCCTTAATCCTTGAGCGAAAAAAGCTACAAAATGCGCTGCTGCTGCTGCTGCTGCCTCGCGAGAGGATAGTGGTAGTGGCAGTGGTGGTGGTAAATGCTTGGTGTCCGTTGCGAGATTTAATTTAAAATTTAATTAAAATTATAATGCCACTAGGGACGAGTTCGCCTACTTACTCAACGGCGTGGCGGCGTCTGCGCCCCCGGTGTGGTTTTTGCACGCTCGCTCGCCGCTCGCGCGCCTCAATGTCGAAAAAAGTCCTTTTTGTCTAGCTCCTATACTTTCTTCGCTCTTTCTTTCTTTCTTTTTTCTTATTTTTCTTCTTCATTTTATATTTATGTATATACTTTTTATTCTATTTTTTTTCTCTCTCTTGCCCTAGAGCCTCCTCCCAGCTTTATAAAAAAATCATCAAAGTAGAAAAGCAACAGCGTACGCAATATTATAGGCATAGGGGTAAGCGAAGCGCGCACACACGCCTCCTTCATAAACGCATCCAGTATACACGCATACGCGAGCTTATCATAAATGAAGTGGCCTTCTATGCTGCTGCAACTTGTGCGATATCATTCCGATCGTGTATGCAACATAATACAACGACGGCATAGCGCAGCTGTCGCCTTTTTGCAATATGTGAAATATTCAAAAAATCGTTCGCCCCGTTGAAAATTCAACGTCCCCGCATCCACCTCCTCCCTCCGTTATTATTATTCGCAAATCCAATGGGGAAAATTCTTCTACGATTGGCGCGCGCACAATGATCTTAATATCGAGGGCACGGTTACATGACTGCAAAATTGCGCGCGAGAAAAGGGGGATGAGCGGGAGAGAGAGAGAGAGAGGAAAAGAGAAAGAAAAAGGTACTCTGTATGTGAACGAGTTACCATAGCGACCCGCTCTTGCTCTTGCTCTCTCTCGTTTGGCCTCGAAGAATTTCGATTTTCCCTCGCTGAAGAAAGTATGCCTATATCCTTCTTTAAATACCAAAAGCCATCGCTTGGAACGACGAGCTTCTGCAGCAGCAGCATCTATATCTACAGGACCGACCAGTAGCCTCTTTATAACGATTCGTTTTATCTCGATAGCTTTTTATACTTTTTTTTACTCTCATCATCATTGTTGATATGATGCGGTGCGTGCACGATTTTCGAAATGTCTACTTTTGGAAAAATATATGAGCTTTGATCCTTTGAGCTTTGATTGAGCGAAGGAAGATCAATGTGAAAGAAAAATGTTACTCCTTGGACTTAATACCAAAACTTTTCTTTTTCTCTTTGAGTTTACAAATATTCGTCCATACTCCATCTGGCGGTAATTTTGGAACTACTGCGTGCCTAGAAAAAAGAGCTTACATACAAGTAATTCTCGCATGAAGCGTGGCATAGTTTTCGACACGTTCAAGTTTTTTATATTTCAAACATTTTGCGTTATTTTTAATGCGAATATTAACCATACACGAAAATCAAAGTGACATTTATGAATTGAAAATTTAAACTTTGTAGATTCACGGAGTTACGTACCCAACTTTTTCATGATTTTTATATTTCAATAGAAAACGTATATATAAAAGTAATACGCTATTTGACGAGAACTTCAAACTCTGTCTCGCACCTTATGCATACACTGCGCAGCCCTTCGCACACCTGTACGTCTTTCTTTTCGCTTGATTAACTTGTCAAAGTGCGTAATTCGTCCAAGAACAACGAGCTCTCGTACCGTATATAGATGTATAACGAATTCCGGGCAAAATATTTCCCACGAGAGCAGCGGCAGGCAACGGCAGCGGCATCAAACTTTTGCCGCGCGTGGAAAATAAAAAAGGCATTATGCATAAAACTCTCGTCTCCGGCGGTGCGCGCGCGCGTACTCGTACCCAGAGCAAACTCTCCATCCCCAAGAAGCTATATATGGGATCACGCGAGTAGCGGCAACACGACCGAGCACTTGAACTTTCTTTCTCCTCCTTTTTTTTCTTCGCTCCCTCTCTGCCTTCAACCGAAGTAGAAGAAGAAGAAGAAGACCCTCCGCTCACCTCGGCGCTCTCTCTCTCTCCTGTTTTTTTGCCCTCCTATTGCTTGTGTACACTCATCGCGTAATTTGTCAGTCTGACAAATAGAGATACATGAGTACCGCCATCTCACAAGAGCGAGAGAGCGAGCGAACGCGCGTGGCAGGCAGTCAAACGTATTATACGATATAGAGCGACGTGTAGCGTTCGAAACTTTCTTTAATCCCACGACGACGACGACAGCGACGAGAGGAAAAATAAAAAAGAGAGAAAGAGAGAAAGTAAGTGGCAGGTTGATGCGAAGAAATACACGGCGCGACGAACCAAATGGATCTAGCGCACGCAGTTAGCTGCATCGCTGAGGAATGTTACATTTTTTTTTATTATTCTCACCGCAAAGTCGACAGTAGGTGACAAAAGTCTTTTTCAGCTCTTCTCTAAACCCTTTCCGGCTTTGTCGATTTTAACGCGCGCACTTATCCGTGCACCAAGGAGACCTAGCTAGCTATATATAGTGTGTATCTTTTATCGCTGTTTGCACCCTTATACAGCAGCGGAGTCGAGACTCTTTCTCGTTCTCAGCGCAGTGTTTGCCGCCGCCACCGTGACTGACTATATACCTCCGCCGCCGAGTGCGTCCGACCGCGTCTTGACCAATACCACTTGGGTGGCGCAGCAGCGCGGCGCGACGAAGCGAGATCGGATCTTACGGTGTTTTATTTTTTTTATTTTATTTTACGCGTGACGCAACGCAAGCGACTATATACGACGACACGTATAGTAGCAGCTCATTTCTACCCGCGCAAGTGTGTGTGTGTGCGATGGCAATTCTTATTCGCGTACTCGACGAGAAAGACGACGACGACGACGACGACTCGAGATTTTCCATCTACTCTCTTTTTCCGCCTTTCGCTATATATACATAGCTTTTGTAGCAGCAGCAGCAGTAGCACTCGATTTCTCGCTTTATATCGATGACAACTACTCGATACACATGGATGCAGGTGAGTGCATGCGTATTGCGTCGTCGTCGTCGTCGTCCGGTCGTATCTTTTTTGCGTGAAATTTCAACGAGCGAGGGAGAAAAAGAGCACAGCACGGCGCCACCAACCACCACCACCACCAAAAAAGGCAGCAAAGAAAAGAGAAAAAAAAAGAAATCACTCGATCGATGCCACTGCGCCCCGTTGTCGTATTTGCTATGTATACGTGGGGGGCTGGCTTTCAACGTTTCGAAACCGTATGATATACGCGGCGGCGCTACGACTACTCGTAGATTTATATCTTCGACAAACGCGCAGCAGCACACCACGATCGTCCACCCCCAGCACGTGTATAGTAGTATAATACATGCATATACGTATAGCGATCGGGAGCGCCTGAGAACTTTTCTCTCGTTTTTCTTTTTTTCTTTTTTTCTCTCCCCCCCCCCCCCCTTCTCTCTCTCTCTTTCAACAGATCCATCAGCCGCACGGAAATCAAAATATTCGTGCGCGATACGCGATATCGACGTGAGCGAGACGGCGCACAGGAGGAGACGCGTATAGTATATACCTTGTACGCCGCTCGCAAATCCGAATAAACGTTATTTTTCCATTAGAGTTAACTTTGCTCCTCTCGCTCGCTGCGCACATCCACGCGCGTATCTATACATACGTGTGTGTGTTCAAATGAATATTCAAGGCACAGAAGGGATTTGTTGCTTGGCTCGTTTGCGAGAGTGTCGTCGGTATACGTATTACGTGTGTGCACACGTGGCACATGAAAAGTAATAATGAAAAATCTTTTTTTCATTCGCGAGCCCGTACTCGCTGCGCACACCTACGCCACACTCTCGTGGTTTACATACATACGTATTAGAAAAAAAGAGAGCGAGAGAGAGAAATAAGAAATTATACAACGGAAAAAAGTTGCATTATATAATACGTACGTCGCACAAAATTCGTATGCCGGTGCACGTAAGACCATTAATTATGACTCGAGTGCGCGCGGCGCAGCACTACTATACCAGGCAGCAGCACTGGGGGTAGTGGTAGTAGCAGCAGCAGTAGCTCTTATGCGCGACATTATATGGAGGACAGTCGTCGAGGCGGAGAAGTCCCTCCTCTAGCTGCTCCACTGCCACCGCAGCAAACATACGTTTCTCTCTCTCTCTCTCTCTCTCTCTCTCTCTCTCTCTCTCTCTCTCTCTCTCTCTTTAGCAACGAGGCCAGAGACTCACGACGCACTATATACGACTACGACGACGAAAGCTTAACGTGTCTCTTTGAATATGTCGCGGCGACTTCATTTCGGCGTGTAAATATGCATAAATTTCCCTAGCGCTCGGCGTTGGCGGCGGCGGCGGCAGCAGCCAAGTAGGAAGGAGCTCTCTAACGGCCGGGAAATCTTGCACGGATGACGATGCGAAAACGACAGGCAGCCTCCAGCTCTATCTCTCTCTCTCTCTTCCACATCCACCGAGCTATTACCATACGTAGCGGCTAGCTTATTAATATAGCTCTAGCTAGCTGTTTCCACCCTGCAGCCTCTCCTTGCCGCACGTATCGCGTGTATAGTAGTAGTACGGGAGTAATGCACGACACAGTCTGATGAGTGAAATATACGTGTATACATATGATACGCGCGAGGACTCGAGGAATTTCAGCTGCTAAAAAGAGACGCTCGATCAAATTAAGATTCATCCGTCGAGAGGTAGATAAAAACGAGGAGAGAGAGAGAGACAGCAAAGAGTCAACGTGCGGGCGAACACGAAATATTACACGCCTGACTCGGGGGAAAATTGTTGGACCATGAATTTTCCATCGATCGATGCCAAGGGCGCTTTATTTATTTTTTTCTTCTTTTTTTTCAACTTAAAAAAAAATTATTATATATATACGAGGTCTTGAAAAAGGCATCACGACGACGACGACTTCTTTCCCTCGGCTTTTTAAAAAGACATCTCATGGTAATTTTCATAAGAAATTCCTCGCTGCGAACATGCGGCTATCGTGGCGCGGCAGCATGGCTCAAGCTCAAGCGCGCGCGCATAGCAGCTCCAGCTCGCCCACTCTAGGGTCCAAAAGAAAAAACTAAAATAAGCTTATCTCTCTCGGTACATGTTTTATTTATGCAAGCGCACCAGAAGGAAGAGGAGGAGGAGGAGAAAGAAGAAGAAGCGCAGGAGAGAGAGAGAGAGAACTAAATATTACGGTCAGGTCAGAGTAAACTCAAGCTGACACACACACACACATACACATACACTTGAATAACGAGAAAACTATATATTTCACGATAGGAGTTGAGAAAAAAGCACACATAGACACGGGTCGTCGACGTCGTGGCTGCGTGCAGCAGCTTATACTATGTATAGCTATGTATGTATAACATGCATACTCGATCTACACGTGTGCCCGCGCGCGAGCTCCGAAGGCTCAGCTCTCACGACTGCGAGAACCGAAATGCGAAATGGAAAGAGTAAGTCGAGGAAAAAAATTAATTTATGAAATGAGACCGATGTGAAAAAAAAAATAAAAAAAATATACTCTGCTTCGTTATGCCGCGCGCAGTCAGACTTCATTACGAATCTTTTTTGCAGTTATATTGTAATTATGGCGTTGATTTTTAAGTTTGATTTTTTTTTCTTGTTTTCCGTTGTTTTTTTTTTCTCCACGACTTTCATGGTTCGCTCGCTCTCGGCCTGCCTGCCACGCGCGCGCGCGGAAATTTTTTACGTGCGGTTTCATCCGTGATATACGCGCGTCGAGAGCAAAAAAAATGCGCGCGCCTGTTTGTTTAGTCGCGCGTGTACATAAAAAGGCGTGCGGCGGCGAATAAGCAGCACAACGAGCGAGCGTACACGCTCGCTCAAAAAGAGAGAAATTTTTTCTTTATCTTGTTTATTAAAAGGACGACGCGCACCGCAGCGGCCTAGGCTCCTTTCATTTCTTTAAAGCAGCAGAAGAAGAAGAAGAAGCAGCCGAGCGCCGAGCGAGAAGTACGTAGTTGCTGCTGCTGCTCTTCTCGCACTCTAGCACGGCGAGGAGAGGCTATTATACGAGAGCCAGCAAGTCGCTTTCTTCGAACGCTAAATTTATGTAAGAGTAATTTTATCGTGATAATTTTTAAAAGCTATTTTCGCAGTCGCTTCGTAATTGGTAAATATTTTGTTAAAAATGAACGAAAAAAAAAACGAACTACATCGGAATGGCTTTTAAAAATTTTTTTATTATTATTCCGTCTCCTACGTGAAATAACATGACAAATTTCAAAAGTACAATGACACGCCGGGCCGCGCGAAGAAGACGTCCTCCAGAGTAGTCGCGTGCGGCCGCGGCGGCCGGGAGGTGTGTTGATGTAATTTGCGCCGCGCGAGCTGACTTTTGTATGGCAAGTGAAAACAAAGGTATATATATCACGACCGAGAAGAAGTAGACGAAGAAGAAGAAGAAGAAATAGAAGAAGAAGCGCGTGGTTAAGTCTTGGGGGCCTCGCGCGAAAATGAGCTTTGCGCTCTAAAAAAGTCAGTTTTAATTAGAAAGACACACTTTGCACCACGACCTAATACACGGACACACACGTACATACGTACGTACACACATATACGTATAGGAGAACTGCGTAACCCTCCTTAAACTTGAGTCGTCGTGAATTTCTCACGAGTTTTCTCTCCTCCGAGAAATCGCATATACATACACCGTGTGGAATTTTACTTTCCGCATAAAACCCCGGAAAATATTTTACCGACGGCAGCGGCGTCGGGGGGTCAAGGAAATTGTATATATTATATTTCTCTGTCGCGCGCGCGTCCGTACGCAGAGCTCGAAGGTGTTTTTCGAGTCAGGCGCGCCGCTCGCAGGTTCATTGAACTTTGATAAAACAAAGCTGCTTCGTGAAAACTTTGCGTCGCGCATATATATCGTTATTATTATTAATTCACTTTTATCTTTTACGCTTTATCGTGTCACGCTCGAAATGTTTTATAATTTCGCATTTCAAAGCGATAACTCGCGGCGCTCGAGCGTCATTAAAAAAAAAAACGAAGTAAAAAAAAAAGAAGAAAACGAAATGCGTCACGACATTACAGTCTCGCTCTCGTACATAAAAAAAAAGCGCAAGCAGGCGAGCAAGCAAAAAAAAATCGTAATATACACTCCGCAACAAAATTATCGCAACAAAAAATTTCATCGAAATTTTGTCGATTTTCAAATGCTTCTATCTTGGACTATATTTATCGTATCGACACGCTTTTTTTTTTAATTTCTTGGAAATTTTGTCTTCTTTAAATCTAGATAGACTACGATAAGATTTGAGTAAATGTCCAGTTACCAGCAGTATTTGAGCGCGACAAAAATTACTGAAAAAAATTGACTGTTTGAACGTGTACCTGTACCACAGTAATTTTTTTATCGAAATCTTACATACACCATCGCAAAGTACTCTTTTCAACGAGTAATTTAAAAAAAAAAGACCTCTCTACGATTTTTTTAACGCCCTGTAGGTCGTTTTGAAGGTACCATTTAAAGTACGTAAAATCCCTGGTTTAGCTGAAATCAACACGATTTTCTGGGCATTTTGCGTACACAAATTGTACCTTCAAAACGACCTACAGGGCGTTAAAAAAATCGTAGAGAGGTCTTTTTTTTTTTAAATTACTCGTTGAAAAGAGTACTTTGCGATGGTGTATGTAAGATTTCGATAAAAAAATTACTGTGGTACAGGTACACGTTCAAACAGTCAATTTTTTTCAGTAATTTTTAGTGTCGCGCTCAAATACTGCTGGTAACTGGACATTAACTCAAATCTTATCGTAGTCTATCTAGATTTAAAGAAGACAAAATTTCCAAGAAATTAAAAAAAAAAGCGTGTCGATACGATAAATATAGCCCAAGATAGAAGCATTTGAAAATCGACAAAATTTCGATGAAATTTTTTGTTGCGATAATTTTGTTGCGGAGTGTATAATGATAAGATATAGAACTAGACGATCGTAAAAATTTTCTTTTTTTAAAAAAAGTGCTCGTAAGTTAAATGCTAATTTCTACGGCGCGCATACTTCTTATGCATAGGCTATTTTTAAGTATAAAAATGATCGCTTTAAAAGGTGCACTCTTTAATACCCGATCGAAAAGCGGAGGTATAAAAAAAAGTATAAGGAGAAAAAAAAACGAGTCTCGCCCTATAGACGAGCGAGCAAGAGAGAGAGAGAGAGAGATCGATATTTCATTGAATTAGCTGCACATTGTCGAGGCGGGAATGTTGCCATCTCAATCCAATCACGCCGCGACTTTATTTTGTGTTTGCCTCGGTTGCTGCTGCTGCTGCCGCTGCCACCGCTGCACCTCGTTTCAACTCATTATAAACGTTGAAACTTCGCTTAACGTTTGTATATAATACATTTTGAGCTTAAGTATATGCCGCGCGTACTCGAGGCATTTAAAGTCGAGCTGCGTGGCGCGTATACGTAAGGTTCCCACCCCTCCTTCCCTCCCCGCGCGCGTTTTGAGCTTAAGTTATACATGCGGGGAGCGCTAGAGACGCTTCTCGTTCCTCGCCTAACTGAAAAATGCGCAAATTTTGTGCATGTGTACGACGTACCTTAACACGTTCGGTATAATTTCGGAAAATTTATGTATAAAACTATCAGAAGAATAAGAAAAAAGGAGGAGAAGAAGCCTGGGTAAATTAATCGCTAGAGAGCCTTATACTCTCTTTCTGGCAGAGAGATAGAGAGAGTATTATATGCTACATCGACGTACGGCAAATATTCCTCCCTCCCGGTGCAGAAAATGAGATTTATCACCGCGAGGCACATCTAAATTCAGGTTTTCCAGGCTCTCTTTCTTACGGATACGAGGCAATAACAGACGTTATTCGACTCTTACACATCTATACGAGAGCTCTGAGCACGAGTGAGCGAGAGAGAGAGAAATGAAGTTTTATTGCCGCAAATACAAATATACTCGCGTACATACCTACTGGTACGCGGCAGAGGGCAAACGCGACCATGAGACCGAGAAACATTCGGACGGGCAATGGAAAGAGCCAAATCCTTTTATATGTTTATCGGTATCGTTTCGGGCTTTGCCTATACTATATACGTGTGTATTGTGTATGTTAGTGTGCTCCGTTTCTTGACAAATTATCCTTTCTCTCTCTTCATCACGAAACGACAATAGCCCATACCGTCGCGTCCTTTTCAATAAACTTTTTCGCTATATATCCCCGGGATTAGCTTTACCGTCGACCAAAGCAGAAGCAACTAGCAAAAAAAAGGGCTAGGAAACAACACGAAAAAAATCTGTGCCAGTAAGTAGTCTATCCACACAGACACAGACGGACATATAGCTCGAGCGAAGATTGTAATGTCTCTCGAGAGAGAGTGAGAGAGACTACATATAGATACAGGGAGGCCTTCGAGCGGGGGCGGCGCACGTTAAGAGTTTGTGAAAGAGAGCGCGCGCACGAGTGAGCGCAGAAAAAAAAGGGTCAAAATACTCGGTGAGTGCAAAAAAAAGAGGGTCGTTGGCAGCAGTAGTAGCTGTATATGTATACGTATTTATATATACAGTGTATATAAGACGCGGCAAAAAAAAAGATTTACACTCACAAACAAACGAAATGAGTTTCTCTCCTTTTTTATGTCTCTGTCTCTCTCTCTCTCTCTCTCTCTCTTTGTGATGCAAATGGGTAAATATATAGACAGAGAGAGAAGGCAAGAGTGCGAGAAGTTGTAACGCCCGAAAAGAATCAGGAGAAGAAGAACTAGAAGTAAGAAGAAGATGAATTCATACGTGTACAAGTAGAAGAAAGCACATTTCTCGGCGCCGACAAAAGGGACTAGGAAAGGTGTATGCATGTATAAGAACAACACACAGAGAGTGTAATGATTACGCAGCAGCAGTTCCGAGCTGCTCATCGGAGCTCTCTCAAGAAAAGAAAGAAATCACAGAAAAGAGCCAAGTCAAACGCGTCCCGAGTCGATTGAAATATCGATATATCCTTGACGATCGACGGTGAATTAATGAATCGCGCGTCAAGCTTGCGTAATTCGTATCGGGAGCTCTGATACACTTTCGGCTTTGTTCCCGCGCGACGCAGCCAGACATAGAGAACGAGGAAGATGAGACGTTGACTATATGATGTTTCAACGGAACATAAGCCAATATTAAGGGGGGCGGCAAATATAGTACGCCTTGCCGACTGTGTCCGAGAAGTGCGTGCGTATCAGTATTAATTTGTTTTTTTTAGGTTGACTGCAAAAATTTAAGGCAAATTAAACAATTTAAATGATCAAATTGAAAACTTATGTTTTCGAACTGATTTTATATTTATTTATTCAATCGACGTTAGTGCTAACCTTCGCTACTAGACGGCGAGTACCTTTAGGTGTAAATCGGCAAGTGACAAAGTAAAACTAATTGTATAATTGATATACTAATACTATATTGATAGATGTTAAATGTATATTGAAGCATGTTTTTAGAACACATACATGTAACTGATTTTTCGGGTAACAAGTATCCAAACACACACTCATTTTTTACGTTTGCTTCTTGTTGCACGTACCGTCGAGATATGATACGAAAAATTGAAAGAGCCAAATTGCTTATGGATTGCAACGCAAAGAACAACGTGTATAAAAAAGGAGCTCTAAGATATCAATGTTGTATACATACTTGGACCTCTATTTCTCTTTATCTCTCTCTGTATCTCTGTCGTCGCCGAGCGCTGAGTGTAATGCATAGATGTATACACAGCAGCGCAGCGAAGCAAACTTTTGGCATGCAAGCTCAAGCTTGCGCTTGTATTTCTCTCTCTCTCTCTCTCTCTTTTCTCCTTTCCACCCGTACTTACATGTACCCACACATACACACACACACACTACACAACAAGCATCTGCAGCTACACAACTGTGTCAGTAGATAGTCTCATTTCAAGCTCGAATCTAATCGCATCTAAAGCTCTCAAAACGATCTGAAGGGAGTAAGTAGTAGTACTACTACCAGCAGCAAAGCACTGTGTATATATAGCACATAGTACTTTGCGAATTTGTCGAAGATACCCTACCCTACCTACGACTCTCTCTCTCTCTCTCTCTGCAAGGCTTGTGCTCCCGTGCCATCTCGGCTCTAGCTGCTGATATTTTCTCAAGGATCTCTACACGGCGTATTTGAAACCGATAAGCCCGTGTAAGTGCACACACAGTGAGCGTATATATACACTAACACGCATGTGAGAGAAATAGAGAGAGAACTTGTTACAGCCGCGGCTTTAGTAAGATTTCATCACCTCGGGGAAACTGTATCTGCTCGCATACGAGCTTATCACAAGTACACATAGCACGAAAAAGAAAATATAATTAACCCAGGCAGTTACGTGGGAATTTAAATTGTTAGACGGATCGACGTTATTTCTAAGTAACATAAGCGAGAAGAGAAAAATAATGCGAAAGAAACGATGAAAAAAAAAGTTCCAAGCATTGCGCGACGCGTTTGTATGGAATATCGATTGGCAGCTGTAAAAAGAGCAGCAGCAGTGCAACGCCATTATTTATCAATTCGAGAACTCGCGACGATCAAGCTCGAGATATAAGGCCTACGCGCGCGCGCGAGGGGGAGCGATGATAAATAAAAAGACGCGAACTCGTGCCCCAGAGAGACGGAGAGGACGCGTACGAGAAAGAAGATATATCATACAGTAATACGCGAGATCGATTCTTCGGCTATAAAATATCTGCTTATCGCCGTTTCGAGTCGCGTATACGTACGTAAAATAATCGAAAATATATATTTTTTCGAATGACACGCGTATAATCGTAAAAATGCGTCCGAGGGAAGGAGGAGAGAGAAATAATGCAGAAGTGCAGCTTGAGCGCGTCTGTTTTACGTAACAAACGAGCTCCCAAATCGTCCATCCATCATTCCCCGTATTGCCCGAGTGAAAAATATATAGTTATTATATGTTTTTTTGTCCACGATCGCACTTTATATCGATGAGGAGAGGTAATAATGACCCCTTCGCGAGCAGGACATCGATCTCGTTCGCGCGGATATTATATCGTTGTACACAAACAAACAAACACACACACACACACACTCGACAGCGGCATCCGATGCTATCATATACAAAAAGCTTAAAAATTATTTTTCCCAATTTTTGTCTGTCACTGTGCCATCGACAAACGATCGATATACGGCAACAAAATAACGGAGAAGTATGACAAAAAAAAAACAACAACCTGAAACGTCGAAGTGAAATTCTAAACTTCGACGCGTTATCGGGCTTCGTAATTTTCAGCGCAAATTGCCACGCTTCGTAGTACGCCCACACTATAAACAGGATACTCTTGCCGCGCTCGACTCATCGAAAGTCACTCGCAAAAAATAATTAATTATTTCATAGTAACCGAAGTTGCGGGGCTCGACATCTTTTTTCCCCTCCCGTTTATCAGCGTATCAATTACGTCCGTCATTTCGGAGTCAAATCGATACATCATCGTGTATACACGACACGCAGTTACATTTTAAGTAAGAATGGCTTATATTAAGCTCGTTGCGTTTCAAGGCTCGAATACGCGCGCAGATCCCCGGCATAATAATATTTCGTGCGCTCATGGGCAGCATGATCAGCAGCAGCAGCCTCGGGCAAAAGTAAACGCGAAAGTATGCGACGCAATTACGGAAATAGCAGCACACACATACACACGCGCATATAGACCCATGACCGTGTGTACGTGTGTATGCGTGTTATATAGGCGTCGTTTGTGGAATATCGGCTTTTCTCACTTATACACACAGTAACGCGTAATATGTACGGACGTTGAGCCCAGCAGCTTGCAGCTTGCAGCAGTGGCACAGAGAGAGAGAGAGAGAGCGCATGGATATATAGAGGCTGAGCGCGCGCGACATCGGCAGTAAGCATTTGTAGGTCGATAACGTAATTGGCGTAGAAACTCTCCACTCTCTCTCTCTCTTTCTCTCTCGCTCGTGCGCGCACGTATAGATATATAATAAATGGTATAGGCCAGAGCACTCGGGGGGCAGTATAACTACCGCAACTGCTAATACCGCATATAATACACTCTGACGTAGTAGTCGTCGTCGTCGTTTGCCTACCTATATACTGCGTTCCGTAGTAGTAGCTCGTCAGAACCTCTCTCTCTCTCTCTCGGCTTCTTATTAAAATTTTTTTTCTCTCTTCTCTCTCTCTCTTTCTCTCTTGTCGTCAATTTTTCTCTCTTTGTGTGGTGCACTTGCTGCGCGCACACGAGACTCGCCTGTGTTTGGCATAATTATATACGTGCCAATGATCTGCCGCGCGCGCGGCCTTTTTCTCTCTCTCTCTCTCTCGTCCTCGTGTGTGTCTCGCTCGACACGGGTGTGTATTTTATATCATGGATTATATCGACGTGCTTATACAGCGTGTGCGGTGGCGTATACGCACGCAGAAAACATAAAAGCCGAGAGAGAGAGAGAGAGAGAGAGAGAAGGCTGAGCATCTCGTCGCACATATAGACTGTTTATATGTACCGAGACCGTATTATCGATCGTTTATTCGACTTTACAGGCCTTTTATCGACACGTAGACACATGTTTCAATGTGAGGCACTCTGCGTCATCTCGTTTGTTTATTATTTATTTATTTTAGATGTGAAACTTGTTATGGGTAAGGTAGTGGTATTGAATTTTAATAAACACAAAATTTATACACATTCATACAATTATTCGTGTTACTCTCTCCAACATAAATACACATACCGAAAGCGTGTAACCTCCGAATATCGCCAAAAATATCAAATTCATCTCCGCCACTTCCATCTTTGACTTTTCCTTGACTTGTGCTCGTACCGATACAAACGCGCCAACAACATGTGCTTGAACTTCTTCGTAATTCCGGTCTCGTGGAAGCGCGTCAGAATATAATTGATCCTCGGCTTCGGGAACCAATCCTGCCTTATCGCGTAGACGGCGCTCTGCGTGCTGAAGAGCGGCTGCGATACGTAAAGCCTGTCGGATTCGCGGATGTCGCGATCGACGAGCAGCACGGTTCCACCGATGTGGCACGCGTAATCGTCGCGCAGATTTTCGTGCAGGCACAGTTGCAGGATTCGAAACGACGAATACTCCCTCTCGATGGCGGGGAAACTCGAACTATCAGAGGCTCGTAAATTAAAATCGTCAACTTCGTGTCGTTGTTGATGTCTTCGAGAGTATCGACGGCGGAAGTGAAATCGTCGACCGTATTTACGGCGCTGAATATACCGACGAAGTACGAGCTCGAGTACGAAGTCAACAGAATGGTGGTTCACGGGAGTATCCTCTCGAACGAGTAACGCACCCTGTCGAAGGATGGCTGGCTCATGGACGACGCGTGAACATTCGCACTAACTCGTAGTAAGAATTTTTCCAGGACAGCCTCAGGATGTATTTGGCCAGCAGCACGAACATCACCGAAGGACACGATCACGACGACGAAGATGTTCGGATCGATGGCCGAGATGAACTTCTTCAGGACGCTGGCTTTGAATTTTCGAGATATCGCGTGGAAGTAGAGGCCCAACACGAAGTCCGTTTGCAGCTTTCAATGATCGGCGAGGATGCCCGTAGGGTTGACGACGTCGACTTTACCCTCGACGAGATCGAGAAATGGCCCTTACAGCTGTCCTTCGCCATTCAATAAGCTTCTTATGGGATAAAATACCATGCTGTCGTTGGCTCCTAGGTGCTCTATCGCCATTCCCATTAGCCCGGAATTATTTTCGTCGATTCAGAGAGCCTTCGATACGATGATGACGATCTCGTCGAGTATTTTGACGTATTTATAACTTGAACGCCTCGCGATAAGGTGTACTACGATAAATCGAGAAATTTGTCGAAATAGCAGATTTCAGAATGATTGATATTGCAGATGGAAATGACATCATAGTTTTCAAACAATGTATCGAATTAAATATTGAAATATTGATTTACAACAAACCATCATAGTTCAATAATTCGGTTATCGTGAGAAAGTAATGTAATAATATAATTCTATCGAGGAGAACGGGTTATAGTATAAAGCATATAACTGTAATTCGAAGTCAGACATGGATAAAAAATTTTTAAAGTTTCGTATCTCTAAGCAGGAAGAATTCAACACTGTATATGCTGAAGGACAGTCAGATTCAGGATTTTTGTTCACAATCATAAAAGTTGCCCCGTTGCTCCAGAAGATAGAGTCATGGTAGGCTTCAAGAAATGATAAAAAAGCAAAGTTCCAAGTCTCTTCGACGATGACAATACTAGCCGGGTAATTTTTTCTTACCAAAACTGTCTCATTGATTTTAGCAACAGTTTTCAAACGTCTATAACGAGTAGAAAATAGTAAATTTTTAAATCCAGTCATATCAAAAATGAATAATGAAGAATAACTGTCACTTAAAAAAGATATTTCGCTGCTGCTCCAGTTGCCAAATATCATGATGTATTTTTCCTCTTCGTATGATTCAAGTATACAATTATGAAGAATAAATTGCTGAAAAATAACTTCGTTATAGTACAGTTTATGAAGTTTGTACAAAATGCATACCATTCTAATAGCAAAATCTCGATTATACTCATCGTTCTGAAATTTTTTCTGATCGTGCATCGACCATTGAAATGTTATTCTGATAGTTCCGATTGTTTGAAAGCATAGAAAAAATATCCAAAATTTCATCGTATCAACTTGAACAAAGTTGTCTTAGAAAAAATTGCTCTTGTCCTTGATGAACCTTATTTTTTTATGAAAGGCAGTTCACATAGTGTAGATTGAAACATGGAGAGCTTTTGATAAATTGATAGATATACTCTACTTGAGCTCATTTTCATAGAAGTTCTTGTATTCATAGAACAATTTCCTCTTTCGTCTTTAATAAAAAATGATGCAAATTATTTTCGAAGCTCTTGCACGCAATGCGCATTGAAATTAAAACATAAAATACAGGCATATATGCTGAGAATTCTGCACGCATAAACCAGTTTACTTTTCTGTACTTTTTTTATTGCAATGATAATTGGGTATTAAAAGTTATAGCCGTTGGACAATTTTTTTTTAATTTTAAGTCGCTCGTATATCAATCAAAAACATTAAAAAGATTAAATTGATGTATCACTGTTTAATAAGTCAAAATTATGTACAATTAAAGTTTAATAGCGAAATTTGAAAACACCACAACGTCAGTGAACAAAGATGCAATGATAGTTGATAGCACGCAAACTTCAGGTGAGACACACTCATTTCGACACAGGTTTTATTGAAATTTTAGAAAAACGAATGTATGAGTATCAGTACATATTTACAATTATTAATCTTCTTTTTTTCGCGCACGCGTAATCTTTTTGATCTGATTTCCTCACAAATTTTTCTCAAATTTTTCGCAAGCAAAATCTTTGCGACTTTTATGGACAGTCCTTTGGTGCCTGAACACATCTGATTTACTTCCAAATTCCTTCTCGCACTTTTCACATGCGAAATCTTTCCGACCTTCGTGGACTGTCTTTTGGTGCTTCAGCAAATTCGATTTTGTTCCAAATACCCTCACGCAATTGTTGCATGCAAAATCTTTGCGACCCTCGTGGACTGTACTTCGGTGAATAAGCATTTGCTGTTCAAATCCAAATTTTTTCTCGCACTTGTCGCAAACGAAATCTTTGCGACCTTCGTGAACTGTTTTTTGGTGCTTAAGCAAATTCGATTTTCTTCCAAATACTCTCTCGCAATTGTTGCATGCAAAATCTTTGCGACCCTCGTGGACTGTACTTCGGTGAATAAGCATTTGCTGTTTGAATCCAAATTTTTTCTCGCACTTGTCGCATGCGTAATCTTTGTGACCTTCGTGTATTGTTTTTCGGTGGGTGCGCAAACTCGTTTTTTGTGTAAATTTCTTCTCGCAATAGCCGCATGCAAAATCTTTGCGACCTTCGTGAACTGTCTTTTGGTGTACAATCAAAGTTGATTTTTCTCCAAATACCTTCTCGCATATGTCACATGCGAAATCTTTGCGACCTTCATGGACTGTTCTTCGGTGCCTAAATAATTGGACTTTTTGTCCAAATTTTTTCTTGCATTTGTCACATAAGTGATTTTTCTGACCCTCGTGGACTGTCCTTCGGTGCCTTAACAAATCCGATTTTTGTCCAAATTTCTTCTCGCACCTGTCACATGCGTAATCTTTCTGACCTTCGTGAATTGTTTTTAGGTGGGTCAGAAAATTCCCTTTTAGTGTAAATTTTTTCTCGCACTTGTCGCATGCGTAATCTTTGAAGACTGGTAAGGCATAATCTTTGTAACCATCGTGTACCGTCTTGATGTGCACGAGCAAACTCTGTTTATTACCAAATCTTTTGGCGCACCTTTCACACAAGTAATCTTTGAAAACTTCGTGGAATATTTTTTGTGCTTGAGTAAAGTTGGTTTATTTTCAAATTTTCTCTCGCACTTGTTGCACCTGAAATCTTGGCGATTTTTGTGTACCAATTTTTGGTGCATTAACAAACTCGACTGTTTCACAAATTTTTTCTCCCACTGGTCGCATTCATAATCTTTTTTTTCATTGTGAGTTGTGTCTCGATGAGTTATCATTTTTGATTCTAGTTTAAATAACTCCTGACAAATATCACAAACGTATTTTTTGTCGTCTGAATTAATAGGGTCGTGTTCTTTTAAATTAACTCTTGAGGAAATTTCATTGGATTTCTCATTACTTTTATCCATTCTGGTACCTAAATTTAACGATGGATCCTTTTATTTAGTGCACGAAAGTCGAACAAGTGAAATTTATTTTCGTGATATTACGACTTATTACGTAGGGAAAGACAACATTCAAACTAATTTGTTTTCATTATAATCATGACCAGTGCCGAGGAAATATGTCAAAATCATTTATGCTCATATTGTTTACAAGAAAGTTACGGACTCATCTGTTTATATATTGTTCTTACAATATTTGAAACAATTTAAAATTACAACTTGGCGACGATTCGTTCGAGCGATTTTTCGGCCTTCTAAAACTAAGTACTTCCAAATAAATTTTCGACAGACAACACCAAGTTCACACAATAAATTAATAAATAGATCCTGATATACACGTGCAATAAACATATTTTAATATTCATTGCAAAAATTGCCACCCCCCACGCCACTTTTATTCGACGTTGTGTAAACGTTTGAATGCGTCTTGGAATCTAATTATCAATATAAAACAAAAATAAAAATTTTCAAATACGTTATTTGCGAATTTTAATTAATGAAGAAAATCCACAGAGCTTTATAGAAAAAAATATTCAGTTGTAATTTTCGAAAAATAACCCTGATTTCGAAATCACCTCAAGACCATTTAGGACCGACTAATTTACCAATTAGCATCGTGACGGTTGAACAGTTTTATTTAAATTTCATCATGAATTCTGTCATCGTGAATCCTAACTTTGAGGATATTTCAAGTGGTTATTGTTTCAAATAAAAATGGTAATTATTCGTTTCAATTTCAATGAGAAAATGATCGAATACCAACAACAACGCAACTTGATTGGTTATCGAGCACAATCACCCACTCAAACTTCGAAGGCAAAATTGATCTTCATCGAGAGACCTTTCGTCGGTATACGTGAAAGGGAAAAACAAGCGATAACGTAAAGGAAGCACGAAAAATCACATAAAAGCCCGCCACAACAACTTTTCACGATACATCTCTCTGTATAGAGACATTATATAAAGATATAATAGGTGCCGCGGTGTTACGATACTTACGAAAAAGCCTGCTCCAAACATCCAGATCGATCGTCCCGAGTCCCGGCATCGACTTTTCTCGCTGTCGCCGCTGCTGCTGTTCGCTCACACGCCTCCCGCTCGTCGTCGTTCTCTTGCTGGCTGCCTCGCACACTCGACACACACACACACACACAAACAACAAACACACACACGCGCGCGAGTACACTGATGCAGCAGGCTTGGCTGCTGCTTTATGGCTGCATCATCATCGTCGTCGTCGTCACACGCACTATATAGCACACGGCCCTAATACATATCTCGCGCTGCTCGCCTCGTATTTTCGTGTAATATATAGAGGTATATATGGGTACGATACGCGCAAGGCAGTGTAAATTTCACTTCGTATTATCTCGTTACACCTTCACATCGTTACGCGCGATCATCACATTTTTGTAAAGGCAGCAGCGGCACGACTGCGCGATACATATTTCACGCGCGTATAACTTGGAACGCTGAAACAATTGATTATCAATTTTGCGAGCTGTTCGCGCGCTCGGCACTAATGTATTCTCCTTTCGGATCTACTGCCGGACTCGATATCACTGGCCGCCGTATGGTGCCGAGCTCGCTGCTCTCCCGGTGCGGTGCGGAAAATCCGCCGCGCTCGATCGCACATGGCACACTGAGCACTGTATTATTCGTCAATGCATCGCACTGCACTCACACGCAACACACAGATGCTAATCGTACGATCGTAGGAGATAATTTGGGGTCTCGAACATTCGAGCATGGCACACACACACACACACACACTGTTATATATTATGCACGAGAGCTAGCCAAGGATCACTGAACTGCGCCCGAAGCGGCCGCCACCGCCGCCGCCGCTGCACCACCGCAGCGATGACACGAGAACTTTTGCGTACACACTAGCACGAACACTTGCTACTCGATTCGATTCAGCTTGTAGAGATTATTGTTATTGTATACGCTTTCGCGTGCAAACGAAGACGCATCGAAACACAACGGCAGGAGTAGCAACAGCAACAACACAACTTAAAGATAGAGAAACTTTGCCGTTGGAGCTGCGAGAGAGAGAGAGATGAGAGAAAAACAAGGGTATAATAAACTGCCTGCCTCCGTATTATAACGGAAAACTATAGTAGGAGTTCGAAATCGAGTCGAGAAAACAACTGCGCGTTCTTCGCTCGTATATGACTACTTCGTATATCGTTTGACCGTTGACGCGGCCAGTATACGGCGATCGAACTATATACTGGCACCGATTTGTGTATCGAACGCACGAGACACGAGACGGCGCAACGAATTTTCAAATACGCTCACTCGAACGCACGTATGTATATAGTGTCACACACCTCCACGCACGGAACAAAACAACCACCGCGGCTCGGTTTCGCACACACTGCTGCTGCACAATGTTTGCACGTACAGTAGGTAGTAAAGAAGCGCAATCTGCGTTCGGACGAGAGCGTGTAATATAAAAGTTACGTATACACGCACGCACGCACGAAACTGCAGAGTATCTCTATGAAAACCGTACGATAATGATACGACGCGTCGTCGACGAGGATAGTTGGCGCACTGCCGCCGTGCGTGTCCCTCGCTGCGAGCGCTCTCTCGGCTGCTGCTCTCTCTCTCTCTCTCTGCTCTCGTGCGTTAGCATATAACGGGGTGGCGAGGGGATGCTGTGGATGTGGAGTTGCGGATGCCTCCCCCCTTCGACGGCGCGCCAGCCATCCCTCGATCCGTTGGCGGCAGCGGCAGCAGCAGTAGAGAAGCGCAGCGCCTGAGCCAGCAGCAGCAGCATCCCCCTGTATGTGCTGTATACGACTGCGCGAAAGACCGCAATTTCATACGTATACAGATATAGCGAGTACACGTATAACGAATCTCGTCGTCGGCGTCAACGGCGTCAACGGCCAGTATATAGCGCGCTGTACTATTTCCCCTCTCGCTGTGCCGTTATACGTCTATGTGTGTATGCGAGAGCGGCTTTTTCTCATATCGTCGTCGTCGTCGTTGTATATGTGTGCCAACGAGAGGGGCAGAAATGCTCCCGACATATATCACTGTATATCATTAACGCGCGCACGCACACGCTACATACGCATAGAGATGTATGCGCGATACATGGAAGGATCAGTAGGTACATAGAGCTCGCGGCGCCTCTTCCAACGCGACTCAATGCGCCGAGCTTACAGTTTACAAGCGATAGTATAGGTTAGGTTCGAGCATGGTGCGCATACGAGCAGCAGCGGCGGCGGCGTGCGATGCGGCGGCAGCAGCTATCGGTGCAGTGACTTTTCTCGAAAACTACTCCCCTCGGTCGCGATTCACCTCCCTCTCTCTCTCTCTCTCTCTCTCTCTCTCTTTCTCTCTCTCGCCCTTTTTGGGCTTATGCTGCCTTTCCTCTCTTCGTTGCGCGCTGCTCCCTACTTACTTGTCGTCGGTACATTTCGCGTGTTATTTACACGGATAGAGCGAGAGAGAGAGAGAGAGAGAGACCCATTGGCCTCGTGATCCGCAAGCTGAACTATGCCGCCGCTGCTGCTGCTGGTCGGCGCGGCACAAAGCTCTCTCTTTCTCTCTCATTCTCTTTCTACCTGCGTAGAGCTTTGAGTTGCCTGCACTTATATCGCTATATATATATTCATCATCATATCTCATTTTTTGAGTGCTTCAGGCCTTCAGAAAAAATCATTGAAAATTTTGAAAATTCATTTACGGCGTTAGGATGCAATAACCTTTTCGAAAATTTTTTCACTTTTTTACTTCATTAAAAAAAGTAACCTCAAATTTTTTCAGAGATGTGAACGCACCCTTTGAAGCCAAAAACCCCTTTTTTGACGAAAATAATTTTTTTAGAGCGATACGGAGCCTTGAAAAATCTGGAAAATTTTTTTTCTTGTTTCTTCCATCAAAAAACATAACCTCAAATTTTTTCAGATTTTTTAATTGAAGGTGATAGTTTATAGAGTCGAAAAATACTATTTTTAACAAAAAACGGTTCCGGTAAAAAAATCTGAAAATTTTTTTTTTGAATTCCTTGTCAAATTTTAATAAAATTTGCCTGTTTCCGAATTCCGATTGAAGCCTCCTAGCTCAATCTATAGCATCAAAATAGATTAATGCAAAATTCTGAAGAGGTGTCTGAAGACATTAAGAAATGATAAATCTATTTTGATGCTATAGATTGAGCTAGGAGGCATCAATCGGAAACAAGGAAAATTAGAGAAAAACCATGTTTCTTGACTCATATTAAGCTCAATAATGAATTCTGTTTGTCTG
Organism: Trichogramma dendrolimi; assembly: GCA_034770305.1. Taxonomy (NCBI): domain Eukaryota; kingdom Metazoa; phylum Arthropoda; class Insecta; order Hymenoptera; family Trichogrammatidae; genus Trichogramma; species Trichogramma dendrolimi. The sequence continues at coordinate 296,162 of JAPMIB010000155.1, read as the reverse complement.
CCGATAACCAAAATTTATCAGAAGTTGTATTTTGAAGTATCGATGAACATATTACAGTATGGGTCTAATCGAAGGAGACGAACACATTTATTTTTGTACAGCTATATGATTAATACCTGTTTAATTTTTATGGGTCTAGAAGTTGTATATATGATTTTTAAGTACAAATTTGAATTCTACATCAAATTTTACATTAAAAACCATGATTGAACAATTTTTTCATGTTAACCCCAGAAAATCAGAATTGCAAGCAGAATATCAGCAGAATAAGAAAATTCAACTTTGAGGCCCTGAAAATTCAATAGGGTTGGACCTAGAGGGCTTTTTTGATTTGAATTATTGGCTCGTTGACCCCCCCCCCCCCCCCCCCCCCCAATGTATACAGTGTATTGCGCAGCACGCGCAACCTCACATTGCTTAAATGTATATCTAGAGTTCAAATCAATAGATATTTAGGAATTGATCATGTTAATTAAATAATTGATACTTCTTGTGAATTTTAATTACTTTTATTTATTTCTCACACATATAAAAGTACATAAATAACTCATTTGTTGATCATAAAATCTTTTTTCTTTTTTAAATTTTATTGACTTCTCTTAATTATAGTAAAATTAAGGATAAATAAATAACTCATTTGTTATGTTGGTCATAAAATCTGCCTTCAGCTATTTTTTGAATCATTAGGTTTTCATTTATAACGTTATTTTCCAATAGTTTTTGGTATTGTGAAGCATGCATTTCACCATTCAATGTTGAATTTTTTTTCCCCCTTTCTGGGTACGTGTTTGCATGGGGAACTGAGAGAACATGAATAACAAAATCTGCGAGTTCGATAAATTGATTTTCTTTTAAAAGTCTTATTTCCATCCAAAATTCAATAACATCTTCCGTATCTTTTATATTTTCATCCATCAGAGCCACCCATTGAGCCGATACTCTTTCAGATAAATCTTCATCGTAAAGCAAACCTCGGAAGCTATTTTTTAATATTGTGAAACAGTTTGGGTTAGCGAGACGATACTCTGCGGATAAGCAATTGAATGGTTTTAAACATTGCACCGACTCAAGTAATTGCAAATCTAACTTTTTAAAGTTTGTTTGAAAATAAAAAGAACCTGCTACCAAAAATTTAAACGCATGAACAAAAAACTCATATAAATTATCCCCATGGATATTAATTTCTTTTTAAACGTCGATTAAAAAAATCTTGAAATTGTAAGTAAGATAATTCATCTAAAAGATTAATTTCAAAAATAGATCCAATTATTTTTTCTCTTTTCATAAAAATTGATATGATATTAGTTAATCTTTTTTCAATTTCTTTCATAAGAATGTGTATAATTACTTTATCGGATTGAAGCAATTTGTTCAAAGTGTTGAGCTCGTAAGTCACTTTTTTAATTAAAATAAAATAACATTTCATTCCAGGGACTGACATAGCTTCGTAGACCTTTTTGTCGTATTATTTAAACTATCCTTTATATGTGAATTTTCTGCGTAATCCTTCAAATTTTCGTAATAATTTAAAATTGACGAGCAAGTGGCCTCAAGTGACAACCATCTAACCTCTGTATAAGTAGGAATTTTTTTCTTTTGGCAGTCATCATCTTGCACATTACTAAAGTTATGACATCTGTGTGGACTTTTTAACAAGCTGTTAATATCACTGATCAATGTCATGAATTGTGGTGGTAATTCAGGTAAACCATACTTCAAACTCAGATGTGTTAAATGGTCAGGACATCTCACGATAATGATGTCTTCGATCTCTCTTGATAATAGTGCACGAACACCGTTTTTGTGTCCATTCGTGGTAGAGCACCCGTCTAATGATACAGCATATATATTATTTAGAGAAATATCGAATTATAAAAAAGAATTTTTCAAGCATTCGAAAATTCTCTCAGCTGAAGAAGACGCCACCCGGCCATCTTCAAAAATTGGATATAAGTCCCAGAAAGTCGTTTCTATGGTCCTAGTAGCAAAATTCAGCCACCTGAGTTCAATGCATAATACATGCTCCTTCGATATGTCCGTAGACTCGTCTATACTAATTGTAAAGAGAGATTCACGCAAAATGTTTGCCATCGCACATTTCATTTCTTCGCCAAGCACGTTCTTTGCCAGTTGTGCACATCGAGTTCTTGAAACTTTAAGCATTTTCAAGCCAGGGTCTTTGGTCAATTTTTGAAAACATACCACCATTGGCTTTACAGCTGCAAAAGGTATGTTGTGGTCGACTGCCAATTTTACTACCTCAAGCTCATTTTTTGCTATTTTTAGCTTTTCTTTACATTCCGCGATCGGTGGGATTGTGAAATCTACCGAAATCGGTATGCCTAATATCAAGAGTGTAATAGTGTGTCCCCTACTTATTGCGTGCTTCTTTAAAACATGTTTGCCGTGCATTGTACGGCATGAGAATAAGGCAGATAGTTGTATATCAATAAGTTCTAGCCAAAACATCGAGCCTGTAAATAAAAAGCGGAGGAAAAAAGAATTTGGTAATTTTTATTTTAGTTATTTAATGAACAAACAAAGTTATGGATTTTATGCTTTCAACAGAATCGAAATATATAAAGGACTGGTTAGCTGTATGCCCCTATTGTTTATTGACTAGTGCGGATTTTAATTATTGCTTACGTTGTAAAGCGAGTTTGCCGCCAATCGTAGAAAGAAAAAAAATATGCTCGCCAAGTATAAGTGGGAGGTATATATACTTCATTACTATCTTCGCGCGATTCGATAATTTAATGAAAACATATTTTTAACGTTATTTTACGATTTCCCTTCTTCGGGGCAGTGATGTAACTAAAATTGACGGGACAGAAATAATTGATGTTAATGGTTTAGTGCAAGAACTCAGTTATTATTATATTGTATGTGAAGATTCCCTATCAATAGGAGATTACCAGATTCCACGGCACCCGATTATTCATCATGTCAATCTTTCTTTTTTTGTTTTATTCTCGAATGATTTTGCATGTCTGTCGAAATTGTATGGTCCAGATGGATACTTAAATAATCAATTGGTTGACTGCTACATGAAAATCTGTTCCAATTTTTGGCCGGATTGTAGTTTTCTTACGTCGGAAATCGGGAAATATATAATAAGCGACGGATTGGAAATCGAAGATCCGAATTGGATAGCATATAATATTGCCCACTTGGAAATAAAACGTTTATTGTTTATTCAATATATCGACGCTTGGCATTGGACTTTGTATATAGTAAATTTTGAAAATAAAACGATATGCCATGTAGATCCTATTCAAAGTGGGGTAACTTCAAGAGCGCCGAGAGCTCACAAAAATTTTAGGAAATTTTTATTAAAGCTACGTCAAAAAAAAACCTTCCTGTAAATTAAACGAAATTGAATGGAAAGAAGTATGCTGGGACAATAAACCTAGGCAAAAGGACGACTACAACTGTGGCGTATATGTAGCCTACTACATGAATCAATTAAGCAGAAACGCGTTTATTAATATGCAATTGAATACTTATCGACGAAAAATGGCAAAAGAGTTGTTGTGCGCATCATCATACATGCATTTAAATTGTATTTATTGTTTAAGAGAATTGGACAATGAAATTATTACATGTCAAAAATTTATCCGTCGTTGCCACCAACGTTGCGCTCAAAAGGCAAAAAGTGGGTACTCTTCGAGAGATTTCAGTAAGAATTACATTTACGTAAGATGCAACATTTACTACTAAAAATATAATACTTTAATCATTAAACAAAATTATGATAAATCATTCATTTATTCGTATATTTTTTCTATTATCTGTTTTCTTTTTTCTATTCCTACACGTCTATTAATTTAAAGTATAAAGTCAAAGCAGTGCGAGACTGCGAGACTGGCGAGGCTGCGCGCGCTGCGCAACATCACTGCGATTCCGTTCCAACGGTCCGGTGCTGGAATTCTGCTCGGGTGCTGCTTTTGGCATCTCTGGATCTAATGTGTCGGCGCATGTTGGTCGCGCACATCCATACGTACACTACGCGGAGTCTATTTTTGTCCATTTGATCGCGGAATGGAACATCTATTCGCATACTTACACATGTTCCGTTTCACGTTCCGATGGACAAAAATAGACTCCGCATAGTGTACCAGGGAGCCCGGCGGTGAAAGAATTCAAGATGGCGCTCGGGGGCGAGATTCAAAATCTTCAAAATATGAATAGGAAAAATTATAAGAAAAATGTGTATTAAAAATTTTAAAAATGTTAGAAAATGTAAGAAAATGCGTATGAAAGTAGTCACATATAAAGCCCAGCTCGGAAAAGGTTTTTTTTTTGAAAAATCTGCAAACCGAATTAGTCACACACGTAGCCTAGCGTGGCTATTATTTAAATAATTAAACTGCGAGCGAAAACAGTAACTAATGTATCTCGGCTCATGTATTATCCCCAAATAAATATAAAAACTAAAGTAACCCGATCGATCCAGCTAGTACATCGTTTTTGTAAATTATTATCCACATACCCTTTATTGAAAAATATAATAATAATGATTAAATTAATAAAACTCACGCAGTCATAGATATAGGTTATTATATTATTATTTTTTTTTAAATTATTATTATATAATAATTAGCGATATTAAATAGAAATAATCAACAACTAAAAATTGAAATGAAACAACAGATAAATTTAATGAATGCATCGAGGGCACACCAAATTTGTGTTGTCTCCTTGGTTATTTATAATGCAGTTCATATGTGCACGGTTACTTGGGTTACTTGGGTTACTTGGGGTTACTCAGTACAATTCTGATAAGTTTGGTCGCTCGATCTGAAACAAAATATGCAAGTTTCTGACATACTATCGGACTTTTCTAGTAAGGTTTCAGCAACGGTTTCTCTAAATTCTGGTGGGTCGAATATAAGTTCCATGGCAAGATTCTGAGCGATTTGCCGCATATAGTACATGACGTAAACGCCACAATGCCAATCGTTCTTGGGTTGCTTCGGGTTTTTACCCAAGTAATTGACCTCATTCCATTCAATTTCATGTAAATTATTTATGTCCTGCGAGACATCTGATATTCAACTTTCTTGGATAAATATAATTGTTTTTTCGGAACGTCGACCACATACAAAGTCCAATGTCCGCTTCGACGTTCGGTAGAAACAAGTAATTTTCGCAGATAGTACCATTAAGTTTGAACATATTCCAATGGCATCACCTTGTATTTTCCAGTTACGAGGATGATTTACTCATTTCGCTGTGAATAAACATACTTCCAGTATTTTTTAAGCAGCATTTAGCAAATGAATCCATAACACTACTTTCGATCCATTCAAGTCCTTCTAGAGATTGAAACGAGGATGAATATAACTGGAATTGATAATCTTTAGTAATGTTATGAGGAAGCGGCTCTCGATCGAAACGAGCGACTGTGAGATCAACACGAGTGTGTTGTAAATAATATTGAATATTTCGATATAATCCATTATCGTACTTTTGTTTCGATGCTAGGTCGATGATATTGACTCTGCAAAAAAAAGTGTGTTAAGCGATAGCGCGAACCTGTAGCGTTTGAGGTAATTGGATAACGCGGGGGTGTAAATATGTGAGCTTTGCGTGGGCGTGAATTGCGAGGATATGCTTGATTGTAAATAAATTTTTTGTACGTACTCTTGAACGTTTCTTATCAGCTCCTTAATTTCTTTTGCATCAGTACTGTCAGCGCATTCTTGTTTATTCAACAGTTCCGGAGTTGGTACCTGTATTTATAAAGCATGAAATTATAATTTGGCATAAAATGGTATATCATATATGAGCGCGTCCAGCGTAAGTCGGCCACCCTGCGCGATTACGACATTTTTGGACGAAAATGTCGTGTCTTTAGCTCGCTCGCAAACATTTACCAAGAGTCAGAAAAAAAATCCAAATACATGGATCGATAGATTTTTTTTCTCCTCTTTCTAGATAGTCGATTTATCTCCAATATATGTACTCCGATTTCAAAATAAACTGCACAAATCGAAGGAGGAGGCAAAAATCTATCGAACCCAATGTCTTCTAAGATGGAAAAATGATAAGAAGTATTAAAGATTTCGATATGAATGAGCGCGGGGTCAGCGCGCGCGGACCTCTTTACCGTGTGCTAGCAGCGGCACACGACCGGTGCCGTGTCTTTGTCTTTTCGATTCGCTCACAATCGCTAAAAAAAATGCTGAAAAAATAATTTTGATATGTGAATCAATAGATTTTTTTCTGCTCTTTCTGATGGTGTTGTTGAAAAAATTCCCAAAAAATTTTTTCATAGTTAAAACTTGACTTAAATGTTAAAGTCAATATTTCTTCAAGTATTTCAATTTTAACTTCAAAATTAACATGACCAATCGAAAGAAGAGGAAAAAATCGATCGATTTACATATTAAAATTATTTTCCAGCATTTTTTTAGCGATTGTGAACGAGGCGAAAAGACAAAGACACGGCGCCGGGCGTGTACCGCTGCTGGCACACGGTAAAGAGGTCCGCGCGCGCCGACCTGCGCTCATATATTACTCACTTTTTGCGAAGACACAATCTTTGAATTATCTAGCACTTGGCAAATTTCCCTTGTTACTAGATCCTTTACTAGATCCTTTGATCGATTACGTTTTTCCCAAATTGAATGATCTAAAACGTAATTTATCATTTTTTCCGAGGGAGTGAATTGTCCTCCTTGCATTTCAATCTCTTGCTTTGTTCTCAAAGTACCAACGATCGTGCGAATCTCCATTCTATTTGAATCTATCTTTTAAATAATTGATGTGGCTAAAACGTCTTTCTGGGTCCGCGTTACTATGAGGGATCGATAAAATATTTATCGCAAATTGCGACAAATTGCCAAACATATATTCATCGGTATCGTCCAATTGTATAGATCCAAGCATCATCCAGAAATTAATCGGATCTTCATCGTCTGTGATGACCTGGACGCTACGGAGAAGATTTGATAATTTGTGCCATTCGTCTAAGATTCGTAGACGATGATCATCATCTGAAATAATAACTCGACCCATTTCAATTAACTTCATCAGTACTATTTCCTGATCTATGATATAATCTGCCGAAGTCACATTGGATGGTCTTAAACATACAGCAGATTTTAAAAGAGGAAGCTCTAAGCCTTCGAATCTCTCTAAAATTTGTAGCAGCGCGCTTTTATAATAAAATTATATGATTTTTTACAAAAGTCACTATGCTGCTGTAAAGTTTGCTGAACATGGGCGTGTATTGTAAGTCTGAAAAGGACAAGTACTGAGCAAAATCGAATATATTTATTTCGTCGATTGTATTTTCTGTCACATATGACTCTCTGAGAATTATTCTGGCGATGTTTTTGAAGCATATCTCCATTCTCTCGCTTACTGACGGGAGAACACAGGCGTCTTTCTATATGAAGATAATAAACTCATTAAAGGAACGGAGAACTGCGCTCAGCAAGTAAAAGTAGCATTTGTATCGACTTTTTTCATAGCTTCATGAACGATCATACCAATAGGATCTTTCTCGTCACTTGCTGCAGAGGCGAAATTTAGCAGAGCGTCCCATTGTTCAATAATTCTCTCGATACACATAAATAACGAGGACCAGCGAATTTTGTGGTATCGAAGAACTTTATGAAAAGGGACACCCATTTCGGCCTGAAATAGCTTATAATCATGTCTTTTTTTCCACTTCTAAACAAGCTAAGGTAAAAGCACCAATTATGGAACGGTTTTCGGACAACTTTTTTCAATCTCACAGAACTTCGAATTCATAAAACTACAATTGAATGCACCATCAGATGGGCTAGACATTTTCCTACTTAAAATATGCGTTTAAATTTCTATTTAAAGTTTTTAAATTTTTTTTTATGAAAAATAAGATGTCGTCTTATGTACCGAATGTGGAACACCATTATTTTCCTCTGCCCCTGTGTTCCAAATCAATATGTTCCTATTAATGGAACACTATAAAAATCGTTGCTAAAAAGTATCAAATGAAAAAAGTATTATTAAATTTTCTCGCTGCAATTTTTTTTTTCATTTCTGGTTTTTCTCTTCATCTTTAATTTTTTCTTTCTGCAGCTCCTGTTCTAACCAGTTTTCTGTCACTGCCGCCACTGGTGTTTTTTGTTTACCCGATTTTAATAATTTGTCACGTTTTGTTTTAGGCAAATATTTCTCCGGGAGAGTAAAAGCATTATTGAAAGCACCTTGAGTTGTTTCATGCGATTTATCATTTGTATTCGGACACATAACAGAAGTAGATTCTGTGAACAGATAAATAATAATTCATTGAAAAATTTGTAAATTAAATAAATGATAGAAAGATGATAAATATATGATAGAAACTAAAAGAAAGTACCTGTTTCTAAAAATGTTTCTTGCATAGTGGCTGGGTGAATTTGAATTGATTCATCAAACTGATTGTCGCTGTCATCATATGTATTTTTCATTTCTACTATAGATACATTACTAACAGATTTGGAGTTCAAGTCTTCATATGAAATTTGAGGTATTTTTTCTATTATAATAGGCGCTTGGTTGTGATTTTCATCACAAATAACTTTGAGTTTGATACTTCATATGAAATGGGAGGTATTTCTATAACGATTGGAATTTGCTGTTGATTTCCATAATTTTGGCAAACGTCAGATGTCGATGACTGACGATTACTAGACGCTCCATTAACGTTTAAATCTGACTCATATTCGACATATCCAGAATCATTTGATTGTGAATTGTCATCGAAGTTTTCCTGAAGATTATTTTCAATATTTAACTTATCTTTACAGGTAGACTCAATCGTAGATATTAAATTATCATTTGGCACTTCACAACCTGATTAAAAAATGTTAATATTAAGTAAGCTAAAAAAGACATGATTTGACTACTAAACACTACATAAATACTAAATACTACTTGCATCTCATGCAAAAAAAAATGCTCTACAAAAAAAAAGATTGAAATTTTTATTTGAATAATTAATTTAAACTTAAAGTACCCAATTGTTTATATTTAATCTTGCGCCAAAATTCAAATAAGCTTACACTGATAGAAATATCGGGGGTTTGCCACCCACCGACCCGTGGCGCTCAGCGCAACGGACTCGCGGCTATCATGTCGGATGATCCGCGGTCGAGACAGCCACCGACTCGTGGCGCTGAACGCAATGGACTCGCGGCTATTATGTCGAAGGATCCGTGGTTGTGGAAGCCATCGGTCCGCTGCGCTGAGCGCTGCGGCCCCGAAGCCAATGTCGTGCAGACTGCAGCGTCTGTCTACATAACCTCTTGTAAACTTTATTATCCAAAATCAACATTCTTGCAGTTAATAATCGCAATAAACCGTTTGAATGTGAGATATGTCAAAATTTATTTGGATACCAGAATGCACTGAAGAGGCACATAATGACAATACATGATGTGTAATAAAGTAAACCTTGTACTCAGTGAAGAGTTTAGTGATGTTAAACTGACAACTTCTGATGATAATGATATGCCAGCCCATAAAAGTACACTTGCTCTAGCCAGACCAGTGTTTACAAATGATATGTTCGAATGATATGTGTCAATTTGTCTATAAAACATATTGCTGCCCAGAAATACAATGCAATGTATTTGGAAAATAAAGTGCATATTTTGTTAAACTAAACTCTAAATCAATTAATGATCCAAGTAAATGCAAATGCTCAAAGTTCACATAAATGCAGCACATGGGGGTAGCACACCTTTGCTAGTGTAATGGAATATGTAATTTAAACATGACATTTTTGTTAAATAAAGAAGCATATAGTTTTAACAATTTTTCAGATGCCAATTTGAAGTCTTCTAATGTATTGGTGTCAATCAATCTTTCATTTAGTATTCTTACTATTTTATTAAGAGTTGTATAAATTTCCAGTAGTCATCATCGTGAGGAACTTTGTCGCCTATAATCAAACCAAAATTTCTTGTTAGCTGTAGCGTTTCAGAAGCTGAAAGTCCTAGTGTTTGAGCTGCAAGCTTATTGCTCTGTAAATATGCCACGCGGTTGCTGTTGGTCGTAGATCCATAATGAAATCTTCCCAGTCGATCATTCAGGTAGTCCAAAGAAAAGTTCTTTTCATTCACATAATGCAAAATTAAGCTTGACAGCACGTATCTGCACACGCCTTCTGCTATATCAATCATGGTGTCACAGGTTGAATTTTCGATGCAGTGATAATATGATAAATTATTGAAAATACACTCATGATTTATTCCCGTTTCGGTGACATTTTTTAATTTTACATCCTCTTCATAACTTTTGACTGTACGAATAAATTTTTTCTTCTTCGGAATGTGGAATAATTAAATATTCTCTAGGTATCTGCATATTCTGCACGGGAAATTTGCCGCAAAACTCTGTACAAATCCTAAGAGCTCATGTACTCCCAAATTGGCACCAGTCACAATAAATGCACGAATGAAAATTTTTGGTCCATTTTGTAGTTTTATAGGTTTCTTATCCAACTTTATTAACTCGTTAAGAAGTGGTTTTAAAGTTTTGTGGTTACCAAAATTTTTTCTGTCATTAGCATTGAAAATTGTATTCAAAAATAGTTTTCTAATTTTGACAAAAGTTCGGGCAGCAAGCACAGAAACCGGAAATAAATTCCTCCCACTTTGTGGACACCTGTATGACTTCCGAGCGGAGCATTGTCTCGAGTTCGTCATAATAAATTTTTATAGGAATCATTATCTCTTCGGGAAATTTTTTGGTATACTTTGAATGAAATGTTCAATTTTCTCCGATTGACTTTTTTTTTTGATCAAACTATGCATGAAATCCAATACAACAGAAGAAAAATTTGGTCGATTAAAAATGACCGACTGTCTTTTTTATAGATACATATTCTCCAGTCACTTTTTTTCTTCCACAACATAAGCGTTGTCGGATACCCGACCAACTTCGGCATGACCTATCACGTATGATACAGGACTCACGAAAAATTCGTTTTGTTTGAAATGCTTTAAACGCTTGTACTCCGTATCAAACGGTTGTAAAGCATTGGAGAAAACTGTGAACACTTCATCTACCACTGGCACTTGTTCTTGGCCAAGCTTCGCTTGGAAAATGTTCATGAATAATTTTTTGAAATTCTCAAAAAGGCACTGATTAAAGCAGCTCGCTGCCGTTATTACTTTTTGCTGAGCACTGCGAGTAATATTTTGCTCCATTACAGAAGCTAAGAAAATTTCAACATCATTTTCAATCTCATTTTTTATTTTTCTTTTCTCGGTGTAAAACACTTTTTTCATATTTACGATGAATTGATTTTCGATAGTAACGGTTTTCTTTTTTGTTGAGATATTTTCACAATCTGCTAACGGGCAAGCATATTGGCAACCACTTTCAAATTTGTGTTTTTTTTCAAGGTGATCTATGTACAATGTTATAGTTTCGCAATTATGCGTACACAATTTACAACTGAACATTTTTAATACCAAAAATGTGTGATACACTTGGTCGATACAAAATATATCCTGTTATTGTACAAACACGTGCACTCAGTAACTACGCAACATTACACTGTGATTTCATATTTCGGAGCAATTAGAGACGACACATAACCAACAGAGAGAACAGAGAATTTGCTGGCCAACACTATAGATGAATCTGTTATTGTTGAGAATATTCAGTTAATTTTCTGTACTTCTTCTTCTGTGTACAATGTACACAGTACACTGTACATATGTGTATCTATACTCAAGTCAATGTATTAGCTTGTATGGCTACTGCTGCCAGTTCGTGCTTGATACTCATGTTATATACTCCGTAGTCGGAATTCTAACAAGAAACCTTTTATTTAAGTTGTCGCTTGTTGCGTAGATGTAGGGTGAAAGGAAGCACAATGTCAAATGATATATGATAATAAACTTACAGGTTTTATTGGAATCGTCGATGATGCACACACAAACACAGTACAAATGATTTATAACTTTACTCTGAAGAAGCTACTCGAACACATGCATACAATGCATTTACAATATGAACGATATTTTATAACACTTAGATTTTTAATCGCGTTGACGGAAGAATCGACACGTAGTGTACGATTCTGCAGATAAGAAGGAGGACTGATCCTATTTTCGTTTCTTATATACATCTAGATTTACCCCCGCTTTAGCGGTTGCAGCGTATGTAGCGAGCTTGATATGGGTCAATAATCGACACACATCTTGCACGCGCGTGTATATTAACAGACCCGGGCCGGCGCTCTTCCCGAAATCGGTGAAGTCGCGGTCACCGCAATTTTACAGCTTTTCTTAGATATTCATTCATACTCGCGGCCGCGCGTGTTCATTTCTTTGCCGTGCGAATTATATTTTCGCAAGAGTTTAATAGCAGAGGCCTAATAAATAGGTAATGGATTTTAGGCCGCTCAATTCGGCATTGTTTACGCTGGCTGCGCGTGTCCGAAATGGTGTTACTTTCAGTCGTGTGTGTCAATGAATTTATGCATAGAAGATACGTGTGAGATACATTAAATTGTAATTCATGCGTAACCGCTCGCTAGCTGCTTCTCGCAGTTTTATTAATTTCTTTTTCATTGCGAAAGGTTACGTCGTAGACTGTAACAACTCCCAGCGAACAAGAATTTGAAATACTCCGTTATTTCCATGCATATCTCCGCTCGACCATTCCTTACATCTAACATTATATATTTTTTTATTTTTTTTTTATTTTACCACCTTTCTTATTAATATGCCGTTTACAATTTAATTTTTCAATAGTTTGTATGCAAAAATCTCGGTCGATTTGTGTGAGGGAAAGTTAGCGTATTGCTGTTGTCTAGCGTTGTATATTTCGCGTAAATGTACTGTTTGAAGTTATGACCTGCGAATCTTTTTTCGCTGCTTATGTTTGTGCTTCTGAGTTATAATTTGGCAGTGTATTGAACTTGTCCTTTCGATTTGCTATATAAGCAGCGCAAAGAGCTGTTCATGTACATTCAAGTCTCAAACGTTCTCGAGAAAGCTTCGCTATGGCCGATGGTTCAATGGATTTCTTAAACGTAAGTTGCAGTTAATAATAAGTTCTTATTCCATTATAATCTTAATATAAGTAATTATTGTATGAGTATATTTATATTTTTTTTTTGTTTTTGATTTTTCTTAGACCGTGACAGATTTACACCGCATGGTATTAAAATGCCTTTTGTATCAGCTAAATCGGTTTGATGATGTATACTCCGAGCACAGGGCCTTGGTGCAGTCTGCACTGGCTGACCTGACGAAGTTCCAGGAGCTGGAGTTCCCTGAGGTCGTGGTACTTGGTTCCGTTTGTCATAAAGAAGATTGGGACCGTGATACTACGTGCATTTTCTGCGGGCTGCCTCGCTGTGATCCGCCTCCACCCATATATCGGCCTGTTGATGATCTCGGGCGAGTGCTGTGCGTTCATCGATCTTTTGGTCTCACCCTCAGCGCATGCGCAGACTCGCGCTGTCATTGAAGACACCTTGGCGAAATCTGTCAACCCTTAATGTATAGCCTTGACGGCTTTTCAAAAGTATTTCTAATAAAAAATAATTAATTAAAATGTTTTTGAGTAGGTGTTATTTTTCCTTTTTCTTTTTTTTTTTCCTTTTGTAGTTATAATAATTAAGTAGTAATAATTAGACAATTAAATAGTTATTGTCAACTTAATTTATACAAGAAAAAAAAAATATAATAAATAGAAAAGAAAATTATTTGACTAGACTTGGAATTGAACTGGAGATACTTTGTTCTCCCAGCAAGCGCCCTACCGCATGAGCTATTCAAGTCTTCGTCATGAGTTACAATTTTTATTCTTAAGTTTTTTATACTTATCCTCTATACTTAATATCTATGATGATCCCCTCCCACCCTCCAAAAAGAACGAGCTCTGGGAGTGTCGTCATCATTCGGATGGGTCAATTCTTGGGTATATCCTTGCTGGTAATGGTGGTGGAAATCTCTCTTGTTGTTGTGGCGGGACTCTCTCATGCTGTGGTGGCGGGCCTCTCTCCTGTTGTTGTAGCATTGGCGCATTTTCTGCATCGATGTTAATTCTCCGATCTTCCTGCTCTATGATCCTTTCTCTGTCAATCCTGTCGATGTTATTTTGATGGTCTTCGTGCTGCCTTCGTTGCCCGATGTGCATAAGTAGATAGGTTACCGAATCCCATAAGGCACCGAGTAAGTGGATAGACCAGCCGTATATTGTATATAGGGCGTACGAATGAATTGTTGTATCCACTACTAGTTTTATTGCTCGGAAAAGCATGAAGACTCCTAATATGCCTGCACTAAGTGTGCCAAAAGAAACAAATCCTGCGTAAACTCGGTTCCAGGTATTTGTTGCTATAGTATTAAGAATTTTTTCCGTTATGAATGGACTTATGGAAATCCCTTCTGTATTGACTTGTTGTCCTACTGCTCCTCGTAGGATGGTATTCATTATGGCTCCTCTTTCAAGTGGAAATACGATTAGGTCACGCAATTTTTTTGTGTCCTTCTCGCTATATATGCCGCCGATTGCTAGTGATTCGGGGCTGATGTATTTCCACGCGGGAGTCATTTTCGGCGCCAATATTTCAGGCGCGGGTGCAGTTATGATATCAGGAATTGAGCGATACCATTGTTCACCAAGCTTGAACATTGGAGGTAATCTGCCATCGCATTGCCTCTCTTTGCCGTTTGTACTAATATTCTAGTTCGGGTGCTAGAAACATTGATTGATTCTGGAAAGTTACTGGTAATTGTTCATAACAATTATTAGTTTTTCTTAGATCTGTCAACACGCGAAGACATTTTATCAGATAAATAATCTCTCCGCTAACAATTCCAGTCCAACCAGGGCTTTTCATGATTTTCCGGGCTACTTCGGCAGGCTGTGTGGTGGCGATTGACAGGGTATTTTCAATCACTTTTCTTTCTAGCTCACATTTCGAATCCATGATATTATAGTACATTTCTTTTAGTTGTCCCTTGAAATGTTTTTCTACGTACAAGAATTTTGCATTTGTGTACGCGAACAAGTCTATGTTGTGAGCTATTATTTCAGTTTGTCTCATTGGAGCGTGCCTACCACTGCTTTCTATTATCATTAGCCTTGTATGCTCTGTGTGCTGGATCACGATGCCGCACACATTTTCTTCAAATTTCCTTACCAGTGCGAAGTTACGGTCCTGCGTTGATAGCATGTAGACTACATTTTCTTCTTCTAAATCTTCTATTTTGGTAATGTAGCCATCGTAGATGATTGAATATTTGTTTATACCGCACTCACCCATCTCGACTGTCGACCAATAGGCCTCACTTCCGTCGGGGCTGACGCAGTGCCTGCTTGAGGCAGTACACGATGCGCCTGTTACCAGTTGCAGTTTGTCCGCTTCCATCTACTTTCGCTGTGTAGCTTTTCATATCGATCTTTATGAATCCTTGCACTACGACGTCGTGAAATGTTCCGTATGCGTCGACATACCTGGATTCTGCGGTGCATTTGCCGAATTCGCCACTTGTTCCGGCGAATGTGTGGGGGGTTGTGATTGAACCATTCCTGGGGATGTCGTTGATTACCAGGTCCTGATATACATACGAGCCTGTAGCGTGCATCTTCTCGCATTCGTCACGAGTGACCTCTTTATAGTATTGCACTTCGCCATTTGCCACCGTTGATATGTGCGAGTGCATGCCGCAGTAAAAAACCGATCTATTTATCAATATACGGCATTCCCTTACGGTTGCTATACCATAGTCGTTCATTTGTATCAGTTGGGCTCTGATTGTGCTGTTTTTTACTTCAGGGCGACTTTTTTCGCATTTTCCAACGTCAATTAAGGAAATTGTAGTTACGTTTGTTAGTTCGGCGCCGCAATCATATCCGTATTCGACTTGGCCGATGGTGACGGTTGTTAGCAGCATGCATATGATGATGGTACCCCACATTTTCCTTAAACAATTTGAAGTTGTTAATAGTGTTTCGGCACTAAGTCATAGATACCGTTAGTGTCTAAGTCTTTTGACCAATTTGTTGTTACGTTGAGTGGTCTACCGATTATTATTTTATTAGGTACCCCGCTTATCTTTGCAGCGATTTTTACATGTTCTTATTATTTTTATTATTAGTATGAAACTTAATATTGCTATTGCCATGAGGCTGCTTGATGCTATAATTATCGTTGTCTGTAATGTGTCATCTTCGTTGCACAAATATTTTATTGATTCAACTAAACCTCCCTCTAATGCTGAAATTTCTTCCATACATTTACTAGCGCTCATCTTTTTCGTAAGTTTTTCAATGTCCAGGCTGGCATTAGGAATAAATGGAGGGTCGACTGTGTGAATTTTTAATATTTCCTGATTTGCGCTTATGTTGCATTTTGGTGACACATGTGCAATACCCGTTTGTATGCTGGTATTTTTGCTTTCTTGATTGTTGCATTTCACCGATAATGTTGAGTTTATGTGAAAAAATAGCATCTTTTCAAAATTGTGGTTTGATGTGAATTCAAATAAGCTATCTTTCGTACTGTTATTTAATTCCGTTTTGCAATATGTAAAAGGGTTAGAAATTGAATTTTCGAACAATTTCGTTTCGCATGACTTCATTGGTTTTAGATTTACCCAATCGCTTGGACAGGAAATTATTCCCTTATCATTGGTGTACTCGTTTAACTCTGATGCATTTTTGCATTCATAATTTCTATTAAATTCTAGTAATATGTCTCCGCAAATTTGTATAGATGCAGTCATTTCATTTTGCCATTTTTGATTGACTGGATAAGTGGTAATTTTCCATGCGTATGCTATTATTTTTGTCTTTAATGCGATTTTAATTTCGATTATCAAGCGATTATTCCATAACTTGTATCTCAATTGAGCGATTTTGTTTATATCTTTTTGGCTTCTCAAGATTGGAGCATTTTTAATATTACTTTCTAGTTCAAGGCGTCTTTTTATAGATGCATATATACTTGGAGTTAATATGTTTTTTGAAATTATATTCTTTCTCAATTCTGCAATTAGATTATTAAATTTAAAAACTCCGTTGTTTTTGTCGTTTTCAATTGTCATTATTTCATCAAGGACGTTATTAAGGGATGATACTACTGACGTTTCTTCTCTTAATTTTGTAAGTTTCAAGGAGTGCATTTAACTTAAACTCTCTCTCCGTCCACTCGTTATCTATTAAATTTTGAATAAATATCGTGTAATTTGAAATGCTTAAGTCAGTAGGGTCATATTGTAATTTTTCTTCGTCGTTTAAATATTCAAATAGTTTATCATATGGCAATGAACCTTCATTGTTATGTGATGGTATCGAATTCTGATTTTCCATCCATTTTCTCAGTATGTCAGCATGTACACCCCGTGACACCATGGGTTGTAATGCGACAGTGTCTAGCCACTTTGTGTCGTTATCATATCTTTGATGTTCTCGGTTTGGAAGATATATAACTGATATTATTGCTATGGCTTCGTTAGATTTTACTTCTCCTATTCTGTGGAAGATTATACCTGGATTTGCTACTTCTTTGATTACTATTTCTGCTGTTTGTCTTGATTGCAGCAATGACAACATAAACATCAAAAATATTGTCATTTTCCTGAAATCTTCGAGCGTGTTATTTATGTTTTATACAGTTGATAGTAATTTACAAGGTTGTTTATAAATTTTACTTTGCTTCTATATATGACCTTTTAAGTCTATTCGCGTGTACTTTTTTATTTTTACCCTTAATTTTAATTGTTAATTCCGGTTTATTATCATATGTCTCAACAACCTCATACGGTCCAGCGTATTGATCTTCAAGCTTGTGCTGTTTACCTCCCTTTAATAGCCACACGCTTTCGCCTACTTTAAAATCTTCTTCGTTTACTTTTTTATCATAATAAAATTTTGATTTTAATTTTGATTCTATCAGTTTTTCACGTGCAATTTTTTGAATTTTTGATAAATCAGAGCATAAATTTTTGACGTAATCGTCGTAAGTGTTTATTTGACCTGATAGTTCTATTGATTTCTCAGAGGGTAGGTTTGGTAGCTTACCAAACAGTAATTGGTATGGCTGAAAGTTGTGTGCCTCGTGTACCGATGTATTATAACTAAGCATCGCCATTTCTAGAAATTGGTCCCATTCGTTGTTTTTGTCAATTATGACCTTTAAGTACTCCGTAAGGGAGTGATGGGAACGTTCGAGCCCTCCATTACTTTGTGGTCTGTAGCTGGTTGTACAGACCTTATCAATCTTAAGGGCTTTCGCCATATTGCAAAGAACTCGACTCATAAAGTTTTGGCCACGATCTGTTAATATCATGCCCGGATTTCCGAATATACAGATGAAATGTTTTAAAAATGCGTCCGCAACCGTCTCTGCTGTTGCATCCGGTATTGCAATAGCTAAACAATATTTAGTAAAGTTGCATTGTATTGTTAAAATGTTGTTATTACCTCTGCGCGTCGTTTTAAAAGGACCTACGATGTCCATGCAAACTTTTTCTAAACTCGAGTGCGGAGTGTCTGTTATTACAAGAGGCTGTCGCGTTTTGACGCGAACTAATTTTTTTAATTGGCAAGTACTACACCTGCGTATAAATTTTTGTATGTCATTTTTCATGTTTGGCCAAAAATATAAGGGTTTCATTCGTCTGAAAGTTTTAATGATCCCCTTGTGTCCGCCGATTGCTGAACTATGCATTCGTTCTAATACATCGAGTCTGTCTTGAACTGGGACGTACTCCCTAGTGCCATTGCATAATATTATTTTTGTTTCATTATATGCAAGAATTGTTTTTATCAATGTGTCTGTAAATTTCCATGGCGTATTTTCAATGGAATCGCTTTTCGCTATACTCAAACATTTTATGTCGTACTTGAATAGTAATTGTTCTAAAGTATTTATACCCGACTCGATGTTAGTCATAATTGTCGGCGTGCTCTCTTCTTTTTCGCCACGAACTATTATACCGAATTTGATATTTTTCCCTCTTTTGTACTAAAACCTCTCCTGGACTTCCGTTCACGAATTTCGGTAACATGTTGTATTTTTGAAGTTGTCGTGCCCCTTCATCGCAAGGCTGGCCGTCCGAGCTTACGAACACGACATAGTTATCTTTACGCATAAATAGTTGATCTTTACATTCAAAAATCATCTTTTCTGTGGTGAAATCACCGTGCGTTATTGTGTTGTGCGCCAATTCGCAGTCATTTTCATCTTCTCCACTATTTGATTCTATCTCAGCCGCGGTCTGTAAATTTTCGTTCCGCGCCTCTACGTCTTGTATTTTGTCTGCTAATACGTCATCACCTTCCGCGTTTCTACCCTTACATGACTCTATCTCCGCGTCGTTCTGTAAGTCCGCGATCTCTACCGCTGTGCTCTGCGCATCTGTCATCGGTACGACCGCTCCATGCTCGCCTTTCTCTTTTTCGGTAGATTGATCTGTGATGTCATCGCTTGCTTCGATGTTTTTAGGCGTTTTTTGTACTTTCGGACGCGTTACCCGCGTGCGCGTGAGTTTGTAGTTCACTCGTTTTAATCCGTCGGCCGATCGCGTCATTACATTTACTTGCTCGACGACTGGATTTCTAGATAAACAATCTGCTATAATGTTGTTAGGGCCTTGTACTGGATATTAAACTCAAAATTCTGCAGTTTTAAATGATACCTGCTTACGCGTGAATTAGGGTCTGTGCTATTTCTAAAATATAGCAATGGTTTATGATCTGTGTAAACCGTGAATTGTTTCCCTATAAGATATGGTTTAAATTTTAAAATTGTAAAAACGATTGCTAATGCTTCTCTTGAATAAGTGTCGTATTTTCTTTCAGTATCAGTGAGCGTCCGTGATGCAAATCCGATAGGCATGTCTAAGTTATTTTTTCTTTGAGCGAGAAAACCTCCGATTGCATGCCGATGCATCACACGTAACTACGTAAGGAAGTGTAGGGTCCGCTATCTGTAATATGGGACTTTCGCATAATCTATCTTTTAAGGTATTTAATGCCACTTCATGGGTTTCCGTCCATTCGAAATCTTTCTCTTTCTTTAATAATTCCGATAAAGGCTTTGCTATGCCTGCAAAATTTTTAATAAATCTCCTATAATAACCCGCAAGTCCAAGAAACTGTCGGATATTTTTAACTGTTTTTGGAGTAGGAAATTTTCTTATCGCGTCTAATTTACGCGGATCGCACTTTACTCCTTCACTGTTGAGTACGTGTCCTAGGTAAAGGACTTCCGGTTTGCAGAATACGCATTTCTCCGGTTGCAATTTTAAGTTATGCTTGCGTGCGCGTTCAAGAAATCGTTTAAGTTTGTCATTATGTTCCTCGAGCGTTTTTCCGAAGATTACTGCATCGTCTAAGTAAAGTAAAATTTCTCGCCCTTGCATCCCTTCGAAGGCCCTATCCATGGCCCTTTGAAATGTTGCGGGGCTATTGCATAATCCCATTGGGAGGGAGCGAAAATGGAATAATCCAAAATTAGTGGAAAATGCAGTTTTGTGTCTATCTTCCTTTCTAAGTATACATTGGTAAAAACCGTTTGATAAATCGATCGTGCTGAAATACCTCGCGCCTCCCACTTGATCAATTATATCAAGTATATTCGGCAGTGGGTATCTGTCTGGTATTGTCTTTTCATTTAATGCCCTAAAATCCACAACTAGTCTCCAACGCTTGTTACCTGCCTTATCGTTTGATTTTGGAACAAGAAAAATGTTAGACCTGTATGGAGAGCTTGATTTTTCGATAATTTTTGAATTGTACATTTCTGAAACTTGTCTCTCAAGCTCACTCTTCATTGCTTGAGGAAAACGGTATGGTTTAGCATTTACTGGCGCGCTGTCTTTTGTATAAATGGCATGTTCAATAATATCCGCGGTACTTAGTTTTTCTCCCTTTAAATGAAAAACATCTTCAAATTCGCGTATTAAATCAATTATTTCTTCAAATTATCAGACGTGTTGTCTAGGCTCAACGCTTTTAATACTTTCTCAACGCGTGGCTCATTAGTATTCATGCCTTTCTCTTTTGACGCTACTTGGTCTTCATATGCGCGATCTATATGTAGTATTCTCTCAAAACAAAAATCAATGTCGTCACCGTTCGGTGAGTAGTGTCGGTATACCTCCTTACACGGGCTAACCGCCTGTTCTAGATCGAATGTTTCTTCTTCATTTGTTTGTGAAAATTTAGCAATGTCAATCATATTATTATTACTTTTAGTGTTTAATGTCTCTATTACTTCCTTATTGCATTGCTCATGTGACTCATTTTTTTCTTTCTCAATTAATGCATCATTGTTTGCGTTATCTATTTGTAAGATTTTAGCAAAACACACTTCATTACATGGGCTCTCTTTCAGCTCCGATAATTCGCGATTGCTATCATTAGCATCTACATCATTATTTAATTCATTACATGGGCTCTCTTTCAGCTCCGATAATTCGCGATTGCTATTATTAACATCTATACCATTATTCAATTCATCATTTTCAAAATTTGATTCAATTTTATTAAAATTCAAACTAGTATTCTCAAATTTTAACTCATCAATTTTTATTTTCTCATCACGTGATTTTAAAAGCGCTTCTACGTCACTATCTGCGTCACCCACTGCTTCACTACCTAGAACTTGTGGTCGCGATAGAATTACATCGTGTACATTTTTACAGCTTGCCGTTTTAGGCTCAGCTTTGTCATCGACATTTTCGCGTATAACGTTCAACTGTTTATGATTTATTAATCTCTCATCGTGGCATGCATGCTTCATCAACGGACCAGCCGCTGGATATGCCCCGATTGTTGCTTCACCCTTTGTATCTGTACTAAGAGCTTGGCCAATATTCTTATCTTTAACTTGTTGAAGTATTTTGCTAAATGTAAGTATGAGATGATCCTCACTCGGATCAAACATTTTCAATGATTTATCAATTTCGAATTCGTCTCCTGAGTCACATGTTACAAATGGTATCTCTCTACCATCTAACTTTAAGATTGATGTTATGTAATCGATATTTGTTCTACATTCTTTCAACGACTTTGTACCTAACAAGCCGTCTTGAGAATTGGGAAATTGTCTTCCACTACATACATTAAAATGGGTATATCGTCAAAAATACATCCTACTGTACTCCCCGATGATTTTGTTAATTCAGATGTAATACCCTTTAACCATACATTATGAGATGTATTTATTTTCGCCGATTTCTTTAATTTTGATCTTTTAATTAAGCTTACTCCTGCACCGGTATCAATCATTAATTTAATTTTGCCGTCAAACGTTTTACCCGTAACTGCAATAGTCGGCGAAGGGCTGTCCGTATTCGCGCAAATTTGATACACCCGTGCGTTATCTAATTCTGCTGAGGGGCTTGGCCGCTCTGTTGGCCGCTTTCTTGGCCGGGGAAAGAGGCCTTGGCATTTTCCGCATTGCGTTTTGTATAACAATTTTTCTCAATATGTCCTCTTTTATTACAATAATTACAAACGTATCCGCGGTGAGGATTTAAATTATTACCGTTATTGGAGTTATTATTATTATTGTTATTATTATTGTTTCTTCCGCGGTTATTATTGTTATTTCTGTTGTTATTATTATTATAATTTGACGCTGATTGTTGTGACCGTTAGAAGAATTATTAGCAGTACTGGCTTGTTTAGACCAAAAACCTAAACAATTGTTTATCGTGTGTCCCGGTGTGTTACAAAACCCGCACACTCCTTGAGCTTCTATCTTATTAATCGTTATGACCTCCGGCTCTTTTTCTCTTTACATCTTTGTCTCTGGCTAAATATTTTACACAGTTCATCATGATGTGCTCATGACTGCCACAGAAGCCGCATGTCATAACTGGTACACTAGGTGTTGGCTCTATTGCGCGTGGTGCCGAATACGAGCCACCATTTGTGGCTGCTCAAATTGGTGATTTGATTTTGAGTTATTGTCATTTGTATTTTTTACGGCTAAGAATATTTCACAGTTCAGAGAGGTGTGAGTTGTAGAATGACAAAAAACACACTCTCTATTACTTGAATTTCTATCACGCAAATTTTTCTCAGCGTTAATTAATTGCTCAACTCTTTGTGCCTCTTTGCACGTATCTGTTAAAGATTGTTTTGATTTCATACGCGTTATTATATCGGGTTTGAGTCCTCGTTTGAAAATTTCTATATAATATCGATCAGTTGTCACTATACCGTAACTGTCCCTTTTCTGGGCTATGTTTATCTCGTCTCGCAAGTCTTTAAGCTTGTCGTAATATTCAAAAACACTTTCGCTTTCATGTTGCGCTAAATGACTCAAGTCAGCCATCAATGAAACCGCTGTTTTATTGTGGCCAAAGTTCCTGTCTAAGTAATCCGTGAATTCTTTCAAATCTTGAAACGATGCTAAATCTATGTTCTGGGCTCTGGGTCCCACTAATTTTTCACGTAACCGCTTAATGAATTCTCTATGATGAGGTTCGGGAATATGTCTGCACGCATCTTCTACGTCCGAGATGAATTGTGCTGTGTTTTTACCGCTGCTTGCACTGAAATTTCTAATACTACGGATAACTTCTTTAAGTTGTTGAAATACCGTTCCCGAAGTATTCATATTGCCGGTTAATTTAATATTGCTGTTATCCCAGTAATAATAATCTGTATTATTGAATGCAACTTTTTTAGTTTTATCGTTTTTCTTAATAGTGCCTGTTTGAAAAGGATTTGTTACTATATTTTTGCTAGGTACCGAATTAACTTTACTTGCCGCCGCTGTTTTTTCTACTTTATTTTCAGTTCCACCGATCGCGCCTGCTACTTCTACTTTTTTTCAGTTTTTCTCCCGAGGGGAAACGTATGAATTCTCTCAATTGGTCAAAATATTTAATAAATACCGATTTTTTTTCGGCGCCTCCCGTCTGCGGATTACAAAAGCTATGAAATATTTCGTTGCGCGTTAAATTATCTTGTTGTAGTTCGCGTTCGTCGAAGTCGTCAACAAATTTCTTTAGTATGATTCTATTAACCGCTTACCATCTACGAGAGTTTGTATGTCGTCGGTAGGAGGTATGATTGGATTGTCTCCCAAAGAAAATTTTCATAAATTGCTTCTAGTTGCGATTGAGGTTTTTGCAATTGAAATTTTGCTCGCGCCACTATATTACTTTTTTACGTTAGGTGTGCTTGTGGTTAATTGTTTAAAGTCGTTATTTGTGTCTTTTGGTGGTGAAAAGTTTAGAGTTGAATCAATAGAACTATCGTTTTTCGCGATATTGTAAAATGCTTCCTGCTCAGGATCAATATTATCAGTTTTCAAATCTTTTATTCTTTGCTCGGCAGCTCTGATTTGATCAGGGTCGCCTTCTGACTGGGCTAATTCGAGTGCTCTTTGGGCGTTTTCAGCTATAAGCTCACTGGTTCCTATATGAGTAGTAGATGACATTATCCCCATTTCACTCCACCTCTAAGCAACAGATCATCGGTTGTTCAATGGGGTTCGAACGGTAATGCACCAAATTTAATGTTATATACTCCGTAGTCGGAATTCTAACAAGAAACCTTTTATTTAAGTTGTCGCTTGTTGCGTAGATGTAGGGTGAAAGGAAGCACAATGTCAAATGATATATGATAATAAACTTACAGGTTTTATTGGAATCGTCGATGATGCACACACAAACACAGTACAAATGATTTATAACTTTACTCTGAAGAAGCTACTCGAACACATGCATACAATGCATTTACAATATGAACGATATTTTATAACACTTAGATTTTTAATCGCGTTGACGGAAGAATCGACACGTAGTGTACGATTCTGCAGATAAGAAGGAGGACTGATCCTATTTTATCGTTTCTATATACATCTAGATTTACCCCCGCTTTAGCGGTTGCAGCGTATGTAGCGAGCTTGATATGGGTCAATAATCGACACACATCTTGCACGCGCGTGTATATTAACAGACCCGGGCCGGCGCTCTTCCCGAATCGGTGAAGTCGCGGTCACCGCAATTTTACAGCTTTTCTTAGATATTCATTCATACTCGCGGCCGCGCGTGTTCATTTCTTTGCCGTGCGAATTATATTTTCGCAAGAGTTTAATAGCAGAGGCCTAATAAATAGGTAATGGATTTTAGGCCGCTCAATTCGGCATTGTTTACGCTGGCTGCGCGTGTCCGAAATGGTGTTACTTTCAGTCGTGTGTGTCAATGAATTTATGCATAGAAGATACGTGTGAGATACATTAAATTGTAATTCATGCGTAACCGCTCGCTAGCTGCTTCTCGCAGTTTTATTAATTTCTTTTTCATTGCGAAAGGTTACGTCGTAGACTGTAACACTCATACAATAAACACTACCTCTATATTTAATCCTGCGTAACCGTTCTTTGCTAAAATCAACAGGTTATGGGCCCAGGCCGATTGGAGTGATCGTGGTGTGATTTGTATGTTTTTTTTTGAGTTTTTTTTTATATAACAATTCCGGCCTCTGTGCAAAAAGTGAAAAATAAAGTATAAAATTTAAGTGATCAAAATGGAGCACGAATTCACAAATGAAGTGTCTGGGATCAAAAAGCTGTGTGAAGCCGAAGATTGGCCGACGTGGAAGTTACGAGTCAAAGTGCTAATGCGCGCTCAAGGTGTGTGGGACATAGTTCTCGGAAAATCAAACGAACCGGAACGTCCGGAATCCAATGCAACCCCAGAGGCTATTTCGAAGTATGAAAAAGAATATGAAAAATTCGATAAGCGAGACGCAATGGCACAGAAAATAATTGTAACTACAATCGCGGAGCAGGCACTCATTCATATTGCCGAATTTGAGAAGTCTAGCCAGATGTGGGAAAGACTCGTGGAAATTTATGAATCGGCAAGTGAGGAAAAAGTTTATAGTTTGCAGCGTGAGTGGTTCCAATATAAGAAACTTGATAGTGATAATGTGAGCATGCATATTGCTAAGGTGGAAAAACTCGCTAGACAGCTGAAACTTTTAAAACAGGATATCAGTGAGAGTATGATTATCACGAAAATTCTTTGTACTTTGCCGGATAATTTCTCGTCCTTCCATGCGGCATGGGAAGGGACAGCAAAAGCTGAGAGAACGAAAGCTAATTTGCTGACCCGGTTGGTAGCTGAAGAAACGCGCCAAAATTTACGTAACGAGGAAAATACCGCGCTTTCTGTAATTAACAACAAATACAAACAAGAAAGCATGGTAAATGCTACAACTGCGGTAAACCCGGGCATTGGAAGAGAGAATGTAAATCGAAAAAGCGCCAAAACAAGCATGAGTCGTATGATCAAGCTCTGATGAATGTAAACATGGCTCTTATACAGCATGTTTCCGAAGATGAATGCTGTTGGTATATGGACTCGGGAGCGACATCTCACATGACATCAAATAAAGACTGGTTCAATAATCTCAAGTCAGTAGCAAACAATCATCAAGTTAAAATTGGTGACGGTCGTCTGCTCCAAGTTTGTGGTGTAGGAAGTATTAAAATCTTGGCTCACAACGGAGCTAAATGGGAGCGATGTCACTTGGAAAATGTGTTATATGTGCCATCTCTCAAATATAATCTTTTTTCATCCACTGCTACTCTGGACAAAGGTCTGAAAATGACAGCAGATAGCAATTCATGTGTGTATAAGAAAGATAATAAAGCTATCATAGCTGGTGATAGATGTAAAGGTCTTGAGTTATTTAAAATGAGAATTAAAATCGTTTCAATTGAGGAAAGAGCCTTTGTTTCGAAAAGAAAAGTTTAGCTGATTGGCATGAATTGTGTGCACATCAGAATTATCAACAGGTTAAAAAGGTTATTAAAAGATTTAATATTAAGCTTGATGATATGAATGAATCTTTTTGTGATGCTTGCGCCACAGGCAAGGCACATCGTTTACCATTTGAGAAGAGTGAAACAAAAACCTCATCGGTTGGAGAACTTATACATACAGATCTGTGCGGACCGATGCAAATACCATCAATAGGTGGAGCTAGATACTTTCTACTTTTAAAGGATGACTATTCAAAATATAGAGTCGTTTTTTTTCTCAAGACTAAAAACGAGGTGGGAAGTATCTATCTATTTTTATTAAAAGAGCTGAAAAACAATGTCCAAACGGAGTGAAAGCAATTAGATCGGATAATGGTCTAGAGTTTGTTAATAAAGAAATAAGGACTCTACTCGAAAATCACGGCATTCAGCATCAAAAGACGTGTACCTTTACTCCTGAGCAGAACGGATCTGCTGAGCGAGAAAACAGAACACTGGTTGAAGCAGCTAGAGCTCTCCTGCATAATAAAGAATTAAATAAAAATCTGTGGGCAGAAGCAATTAATTATGCTGCATATGTGTACAATCGTACAGGAAATAGCAATGTACCAGATAAAAGTCCTTTCAACGTGTGGACCGGCCAGGATTGCACTCTCAAAGACTTGCACGTTTTCGGTGAAAAGGTTTATGTACATATACCAAAACAATTGAGATTGAAATTAGACGAAAAAAGCAAAATAGGTTTTTTTGTTGGATGTGATTTGGATACAAAAGGCTATAGAATCTACTACAAAGGAAATAGTAAAGTGCAAATAGCAAGAGATGTCATATTTACCGGTGAGAGTGATAAAAGCTCATTAAAACTTTCCAATGAAGCCCATGGTAAAGAGGAATATTTTAGATATGAAAACTTGTGGCCAAATGAGCTTGATGTTAATCATGATAATCATGAAGAAAATGAGCCTATTATGGATCAAGATAAGCCAGAGGTCAAAGAAGATGCACAAGAAAATCAAAATGAGACACCGGAAAAATTACCAGCAACAGAAAGCGTCGAGAATCAGATTGAAGAAACACCAAGAAAAATTGAACTGAGAGATAGGAGCACCTTAAGAAAACCCTTGAAATATATAGTTTACTTGAAAGTTTATTTATGGCTGAAGTACAAGAGCCGAAAAGTTATCTTGAGGCTATAAATAATGAAAAAGGTTTACAATGGAAAGAAGCTATGAATGAAGAAATGAAATCGCTGTCTAAAAATCAAGTGTGGAAGCTTGTCGACAGACCGAAAGATAAGAAAATTTTGGGAAGCCGATGGGTTTTTCGAATTAAAAGAGATGACAAGGATGAAATTCAAAGGCACAAGGCAAGGTTGGTGGTCAAAGGATATCTTCAGACGGAGGGTATTGATTACACGGAAACTTTTTAGCCCTGTGATAAGATTTGATACTATCAGAGCGATACTCGCTGTTGCGGCTGAAGAAAGTCCTCGTCTTAGGACAATTTGATGTCAAGACGGCTTTTTTAAATGGAGAACTAGAAGAAGAAATATTTATGGAACAACCAGAAGGATTTCATGACGGTAGTAATAAAGTGTGTAGACTGCACAGAAGTTTATACGGGCTAAAACAGTCTCCAAGGTGTTGGAATAAATGTTTCACTCAATTATTGCAGAAATTTGGATTAGTTCAGTCTGAAGCAGATAAATGTTTATTCATTTCCAACAAAAAAGATGCAAAGATTTTGCTGGGAATCTATATTGATGATGGAATTGTGGCTGCTCAGAATCAACAAACCTTGGACGAATTGATTCGGGCTATGAAGAAAAACTTGGAAATCACTCCCGGTGTAAAGGGTATGTTCCTAGGCATGCAGTTGCATCGAAATGAGATGGATCAATATATTGCATCAAGAAAACTACATAAAAAGGATAATACAACGATTTAATCTTGAAGACGCAAATCCTGTAAAAATTCCAGCTGATCCCAACGAAGAGCTAATGCCAGAAGAGCACGAAAATCAGGAACGAAAAATGGTTGACGTTCCCTACCGAGAAGCAGTCGGAAGTCTCATGTATTTGTCAAATGGCACAAGGCCTGATATTGCATTTGCAGTGCACAGAGCCAGCAGATACTTGGACAAACCACTAAAGTTACATTGGAATTCTGTAAAAAGAATTATAAAGTATCTGAAGAATACTATTCACTATGGTTTAAAGTTCACCAAGAATGAAGACATGTCAGTCGTCGCGTATAGTGATGCTGATTACGGTGGAGATCGACAAACTCGCAAGTCTACAACCGGATATGTGGTAAAAATTGGAAGCAACGTTGTATCATGGTGTTCAAGAATTCAATCAGGAGTAGCTACATCGACTACAGATGCTGAATAGTAGCAGCTTTTGAAACTACAAAAAATTGTTTGGATCAATACCTTGGTTTGTGAGCTTATTGGTGGTAGAGTAAATATTACGTTATACATGGACAATCAAAGTTCCATGCAACTTGTTAAAAATCCTGTTTATCATAAAAGAACAAAACATATTGATGTTAAATATCATTATATTCGGGAAAAATTTCAGGAAAAATTGTTTGATTTAAAATATATTAGTACTAAAGAAATGTTGGCAGATGTATTTACCAAGCCACTTGCTTATAAAGTGTTCATAGGACACGTCGAAAAATTATTACATGAAATTCTGTATTAAAAAAAAAGAATTATTTAATTGTTATTTATAGTAATTTGTTATGATTAATTGAATTATTTATACATGTAGAAATTAACTGAACAGGTGGAGTGTTGAGAATATTCAGTTAATTTTCTGTACTTCTTCTTCTGTGTACAATGTACACAGTACACTGTACATATGTGATCTATACTCAAGTCAATGTATTAGCTTGTATGGCTACTGCTGCCAGTTCGTGCTTGATACTCATACAATAAACACTACCTCTATATTTAATCCTGCGTAACCGTTCTTTGCTAAAATCAACAGTTATTGTATAAACACGCACTGGCGCCCTCAATTGCTACGATACAGAGTAATCGTTTTCTAACACTATGAACTGTTTATATAATGCGTGTTGTTGGTCACGAGAGTTCACGTCTATGTATGTGTGCGTGTGCGTCTATTTGTATACGTAAAGGTGTATATCTTGGATTGTTTTTAATCTTTTTATGTATTATGTATATAAGCAAAGCCCAAAACACTCAAATAATTATACAGACAGATTGTTGCAGATATCCATTCACTACTATCCTTAACTTTACTCGGGTTTAACCTTACTCGTATGCAATGCAATAATTATGACTCAGATACGCACAGAAGCTGTACTGCTGACTGCTGTATAAAGCATGTACTACTGTTTTCACCTTGAAATAAGGACTATTCTGCTCGACGCCTGCTGAGGAGAAGAATGCTTGACGCCGCGTGCCACCTCTACCACGGAATTTT
Source organism: Trichogramma dendrolimi (assembly GCA_034770305.1). NCBI lineage: Eukaryota > Metazoa > Arthropoda > Insecta > Hymenoptera > Trichogrammatidae > Trichogramma > Trichogramma dendrolimi. The sequence goes on along the minus strand of JAPMIB010000155.1, from coordinate 265,962 downwards.
CTCAAACATTTTGAAATATCTAGGGATATTACAGTCGAACTGAAAACTAACTAGATTCAAATTGAAAAAACTGTTTTAAATTCGCTCCTATACGATTGCAACGCATTTTAAGAATTTACATCGAGTTTCATTGATTTTGAAATGAGAATTCGAATTCCGAAACTGCACATCAGCATTCACTGAGTAGCTAGTGAACAAATAACATTACTCTGTAGCGAAGTAGGAAAACGTTTTTCTTTTTGCAACGATTAGAACCCGTAGTAAAGTTACTGTTTCTGAAAGTGAAAATTCCGAATCGGAACTCAGCGAGTGTGAAAAGCCGAATGAAAATTCAGAGTCGGAAGATGAGGAGTCTGAAAATCAGATTGAAAACTCTGAGTCGGAGGTTGAATCGGATTCTGACGACGAGTATGAGGCAGAGTGCAAACGTCTCACAGCAAACTTTTTAGAAGAACAAGTAACTTTATTCATTGCTTCATAGTTTTTTCAATACTCCTCTTGTAAATAATTAAAAAAAATTCATTTTTACTTCATCGTTTCCAGGATTTACAAACAATTTTGAACTCTAATTCTCACGGATTACATATTTGTAAACATTATGAGATCCACGGCTTATTAAATGGTAGCATGATTACCAGACTTTTATCTGTGATGCACCCTCTTATGTTCCCATGGCTCATGAATCCAGAACTACCTTTGTATACCAATCACTATTTATTTTTACTTTGAATTATAAATTAATACTAATTTGTAAAATTTTGAATATAGTTTTAGATATTCTAGTGATTTATTGGAAATGCTAGCAGATAAAATTGTATCAGTTTTCCCTCGAGAAGTGAAGTCCGGATACTGGCGAATTACAGAAACAAAACATCTTGCTGGTAAATTAGTTGAATATTATACAAGAAATTTGTCTCAATTGAGAAGAGTGAGTTTGATACCAGCACGTAAAAAAAGAAAAATAGATGCCAGTAGCGATGAAAGTATGTATTTATTTATCAATATTCATTATATTTATTTTAATAAAGATTTATGGAGTTATTTCTGTAAACTTAATTTTAATTTTCAGTTGCTTCGTACGATTGGATTTTGAATCCAGATATTTCCTATGCTTGGTCGACACTTGAGCACCATTGGGAAAAAAGCAGAGTTCTCATACAAAACGATTTGAGTAACTACCAATTTGGAAGATATTTTTGATAAATATCCAATGCTGTTACCTGCTTCTGATGGCATGAAATTGGTACGTAATAGTACAAGGTACTCATGAAATTTCAAATAATCTCACAGTCATAAATACATTTTTTCAGATTTTGAAAGATTATGAAGCTCTATTTCAAGCCACAGATATTACATCAACCTGGCCAAACTTTTCGAGGAAGATTCAATTAATTCTATCCAAGAAAGATATAGAATTTAAATTCAAAACATTGTTAAAAAATTTAGACAAATCCAGCTGCTTTGAAGGTAGTTATATCTAAAAATAGACATGTGATTTGGAGTTTATAATTATCTTATTTTGCAGAAACAAAGAATATCACATTGTTCTATTTGTTGCCACTTCTCTGCCCAGAGAGCGCAGATATATCAAATTCTAGAAAGAAGTTTAGAGACAAGTGTCGAATCCATGACTGGGTTAATTATTCATGGAAAAGTATGCAGTATTTTATCTACTATTAAAATATTTTATTTTAGCATAGTTGCATTATAGGCAAATAACAATATTTCATTAATTGCAGACAAGCAGCCAAGCAAATGATTTAATTGAGAAAGAAAAGAAAAAACTAAAAAAATATAAATTGTCTTATCAGCCAAGAATTGTTCTAGTTGGCAAAGATTTCAACGCTTTGGAATCTATTTCTATATCTGTGGATTCACATCAGTATCAGGCAAAATCAATTTTAGAAGCAATTGATCATTGCTATAAGCTATTTTATGTTTTAAACATACAACTACCCAGAGAATGTCAGCATACTTGGCTCTTGCTTCAAAAATTTTTATTCAACTTATGGACAGAAGAAGATCAAAAAGTATGCAACACCAAATTTAGATTCTTGGCAAATCAATTAGAAAATATAGAGTAACTTTAACAAATTTCCAATTTCTAATAACCATTAATGAATACAAAATGTAACTGTAAAAGGTATATTAAAAGGGATATCAAGTTTATTTTATTTTAGAATATTTTAATAAATTATAATCGCGACCGTTAGTGTTGTGGTATTTATTGTTATAGTTATTATCATAATGGTTCGTTTTGACTTTTTTGTTCGACCTTTGTCGATTTCATCGTCTTCGTCATCGTACCGACGTTTGATGCGTTCTTTGTGGCGTTGTGTCTCCACTTCACAATCTAAACGCGCTTTACCACCATTCCAACTATGCACATTCGTATTACCATATCCCCACAGAGTACTTTTTAATAACTGAGTAGTAGTGTATTTGTTCCATTGAAATTCCTGACGTCTGCAGCATTTGGAGAGTGATTATGAGTGGAGAGTGAGTAATGTGTATTTTAATAAATAATAAAGTTTACAAGAGGTTACGTAGACAGACGCTGCAGTCTGCACGACATTGGCTTCAGGGCCACAGCGCTCAGCGCAGCGGACCGGTGGCTTCCACAACCACGGATCCTTCGACATAATAGCCGCGAGTCTGTTGCGCTGAGCGCCACGGGTCGGTGGGTGGCAAACCCCCGATATTTCTATCAGTGTATATTCTTGAAGTCACCAGTCCATGATCCAGCCTCTGACAGTAAAAAGTCTTGCAGTAATTCAGGTGGCAAGTTTTTTTCAATTACATCAAGTTCTTGCTCAAGACTTAAGCTAGGCGTTTCAGAAACTGCAGACGTTTCAGATCTATAAAATGCTTTATTTTTTCTTTCTTTTCTTCAACACATTTAAATCAGGAGCTTCTGAGCTGAATGGCAGAAGACCAATTCCTTTGAATCCGTTGATGATTGCTTGTTGTGCTCCAATGAATGAGTCAATCGCCATCTTAAGAGCAGTAGCAAAAATGTGGTCTTGTCAGACGTGTAATGCCAGTTTTCACTTTCCACTGAGGCACAATCCTTTTCCAAACTTCCTTGAATGGATGGAAAAATGACGTATCCAAAGGCTGGAGAATATGGGTGGAATTTGGATACAGAACACAAATTTCAATTTTCTTTTCAAGACAGAACTGGGCCAGTGGAATTGTGAGATGAGAGGAATGTCCATCAAGGTACAAAATTACAGGGAATTGCACTTTTTTTTTTACAAGATATGGATAGAAAACATTTGTGATGTATTCATAAAAACTTTCTATGGTCACCTGACCTCGAAACTTTCAATAAAAAGATCACAGAATACAAAAAACCAAGTAAGTTTAAATTTTTAGTATTACAAACAACTTAAAAATATGATTTTGATAGTTTAAACAAATGATTTTCTTCCTTTCAGTCTTAAACTCACTATTAGGTTGTTATCGGACGGATAACAATTACGAGAAAAAAGTCTCGTTAGGTAGTGGTGATTCGGTGGACTGCGTTGCGGTACGATGATGAGGAATCGTGGATCCGACGTGGCAGCAGTAACTTCTGAGACTGGTCTCGATGAAATTGTGACTGGTGCAGGCGAACGGGAGTCAGCAGGGGTGATCTCGTTTGTGCCTGTGCAGGTGTCTTAGGCATGAGAGTTTGATCGTCTGGTAGAAGTGGCTTTTGATCGCTACCTTCTGTAGATCGTTCAAACTCTCAGGTATTTCTTCTCCTTAGTCGTCTGTTTAAAAAGTAAGCAATGAACTTACTTCTCAGGTAGAGTGACTAACTCGTTTCTCAATCAATGAAAATCAGGATTTGAGTTCAACCCGGAACATACCGGAGCTTTATTTCGACTCGGATAATAATAAGCATTTTCAGCCATCTTTCGTTTTAGCGTTACAAGCTTTTACAAGTTAGCCACCTAGCGGCTTGTTTACATATTATATAAATAAAGAAAAAGTGTGTGCTGCTGTTATAACAGCGCAGCATATAATAAGGTCTAACCTTTCTGCCTTGGTTCTTGGTCAGAGCGACCAGTTTCAAAACTAAAAATAATGGTACCAAAACTTTTTTGAGAGAAAAAATTTGTGACCACTTTATAAAATGTTTGAATGTAAGTTGTACTGGTTTCTTGTTCATACACATATAATATAAATGTATATAAGAATTGATGTATAAATCCTTTCTTAAAAAAGTGATGACCCTAAAAGTGAAGCCAATCTATTCGGCCTCTGATTGGTCGATTACTTTGACTTTAAGACTAAAAGTAGAGCGACCCCTACATGCCGCGAACTAATGTCTCAATTCAAATCTGATGACTTTACGATTATTGTATTGTATTTATATTATATATTTTAAGAGAGGATATTTATATATTATTATATATCAATATAAATATAATAATAATACTTATAAAAAAGAGCGGCCGAAAAGTAAAGCCGCGTAAAACGACCTCTGATTGGCTGACACTGACGACGACGCCCGATGCAAGCCGACTCGATACGAGCGCCTACGCTGCTAACTGTCAACAGACAGTTAGTACTTAAGTAACCTCAAAACACGAATGAAAAAAATAGACGCGCGCGAAGCACGTTGAAAACTTACTATTTCTGAATCTCAAACTAACCTTGAAACACGAATAAAAAAATTAACACGCGCGGAGCGCGTTTGAAACATACTAGTTGAATATAAATTGATAATATTATATAAAATTATTTTTTTCAGACTGAAAACCCGTGGTTTTAGCGCGCGCTGCGCCGGTTCGGCGTGCAAAAACCACGAAAAAATCACATTTTTTCTTGTTTCTCTGGCTATATCTTGCTAAAATCAAAAAACGCCTCTCTGGAAAATGTCAATATCGATAGAAAAATTCCTGATCTTTCGATCTAAACTATTTAGAAAAATCTTAAAAATGAAGTTTTCGAGATAATCGACTTTAAAGTTTTTCCAGCGATTTTTCCGGGTAAAACGGAAAATTTTGGAAAATCTGACCTCACCATCGGAAAGCTGAGGCAATTTGCCATTGAAATAATGAGTTACTTTTTTCTTCTAGGTGCATTTAGGTACTTTTACAACGAGTTACAAATTTAGCGATTCGACTAAATAATGCCGCGCTGTGCGGCACTGGGAGAGTTGACATGAAATCCCACATATACACTTTATTCATCAATATAATAAAATAAAATGACAAATTATGCTAGAATATGGTCTGAAAAAAGTGCAAATTTGGTTCAATATCTATGAAAGTGCTTGCGTTTGTAGCCATTCTTATGTAGAACAACCCCTGAAAATTTCAGCTCATTTGCTCAAACGGTTCATATAGAAAGTGAAGGCAATGGAGCAATTTTGAGATGAAACGTAACAAGAGTTGAAAAAAACAAGAATACCCCAATATGTGTAATAACTAATAGTCGTAAATCTTTGATGCTGTTCAAAACTTTTGGGCAATAGAAAAACAGCAATTAAGTTTACATTTTCAACATATTAGACCCACAACAACAATTTTTAATTATTCCACGTAGTCACATACAGTCGAATGCGCACAGTTCATTATGGCATTTTAAAAGTTTTACTACAATGTTAGTACACACTAGTGTTGGTTTCTTGTGGTGACTGGTGACTAAGTTGATCATGTTCAAATCAACTTTTTACATGAGTGTGTAGAATCTCACATTAAAACTCCGCCTATTCACTCATATTCATAATACATTTGTCACTGGATCTACAATTAAAAACAAAATCACTCAAAATGTATCACTAATCTTTTTTTATTTGCTTACAGCATGCAGTATTATTGTTTATACAGATACAACAAACAATTATACATGACACAGTCATATACAAATACATAAAGTACTGTGACATACATATACACTGATGTATATATGTCAATTTACTTATGTACACTGTATTTCTTGAATTTGAACTGCTAAAAATGTCACATTTTCATAAAAAGCTATTGAAACTTCTTCATCGCTTCATTATGAAACACTATGTTGAGTTGCAAAGATATAATTGCACTCTACATATACTTTTTTCGCTTTCAAAAAAAATGTAATTATTAGCCATTGGAAAATGAAGAAGCAGTCAGATGTAAAAAGATTTTAAGATTGATGAACTCATCAACAGATGGAGTAATTCAAATTCGAAAGCAATTTAAGATTCTGATCAATAAATGTTTGAAGCAACGTGTAGCATGCATTTACAATTGGATTCGTCTTCAAACTTTGCACCAATCAATGCCTCAATCAATAAAGATTAGTGAAAATGAATACAGAATGATGTAAATAAGACAAACGTCAATAAGACGCAGTGAGCTAAGTTTAATGAAGATCTGTATATGGACCCATTAAACAAGCAACAGCACTGCAATCGAAAAATCAATCATCGTTCAATAATATCTCACGCATAGAAAATTCACTAATGCGTGGTATCCATATGCGTATGATCGCACGTCGACGCTTTGACGGATTTGATATCACGGTATACGCGTTTCAAAAACTTTTTCGCGCCTCGACCGTTTATTATATTAATAGCGGAATCGACCGAAAGCTGTGGTCGTGCCCCCGGCGTATGACGTACAGATCAACACTCTTCGACGCGACACATATGCACGAACTTAGTGCGTTCGGTGGGTATTTTATTATAAATTCATTCCACACAGCACAGCATATAATCGGAAAATCAGCTTACCGCGTTCGTCTGCACACACCCTCGCGCGATGTTTGGCCTCTTTTAGATAAACATGGCGAGACGCACCGTAGCCCCTAACTCGGTGTGAAATTGTAATACCGGATATATGTGTGTGAGTATAGTTCTAGTAATGGTGCGGTGATGGCCTCGAGGTGAGATAGATTTTCCGCATCTCTTTGCTCGCCGCAATGTCACGCGCGCTTGCCGATATTTGATACGTAATATATTTTGATAAAAAAATCACCGCTCAATTTTCTAAGCTCAAAAAAAGAAGGAACGAAGGTGTCATGAGTTTGAGCCCACGTTCCAGCTCTCTTTTCTTAAAAAACTGACGGTATAATCGTAAATGATCGCGTAATCGCGATAAATTTGTTGTGTCAATTGGTCCTTGCATTGGTGTGCGATGATTTAGCATGAGTTTTTCAATTCATAAAAACTTAAGAAATTTCTTATAATTTTATAACAACACAACAACATGATATAATTATTATTTTTTTTATTAAAATAAAATTCTATTTTTAAGATCAAAAGATTTTCGTGATGTACTGGGACACAGAGAGGCGGTAATGACAGTGATTTCTTCTCTCGTGAAATTTTCTCTAAAAATAAAATTACGACTTTTCTTTTGTTTAATGTAAAAAATTGAACACATGTTAAATAATTGCCAACTTCTATAATTTGTGGTCAGAGATTTTTACAATACGATATAGCCTCCATACCATCATACTTGTCAAGAAAAATTATACTGCAGCTTGTAGACCCATTTTGGAGTCGATCGTTTCAATGTCACAATTTTATACAGATTTCGTTCTTCCTTTGCGAAGACAATTCGTCTTGTTTTTGTTTGCGTCCAATTGCGTTCTCTACAATCGACGGGTCCGCGATGATCTCGGTGCAGATGGTGGCGCGCCAAAAGACGTGCATTGATAAAAGATCCAATTTATTTTTCCTGCTTGCGCAACTCATACACCTATAGATATGAGTAGTATGTCTGTGCAGCTCCGGCAACACTTCCGGTCTCTGTGACGGCTGACCGTCATGAACCTAATTTGTTATAAACAATATGACGGGGGGGCCCCCGCGTTCCCCTTTGAGCGGATGTGTTTATGATAAGATTAGTGTATTTTTGGTGAAATAGCGAGGTGAGTTAGTAGATATTGTTGTTTTAAAATGTATTGCATATTGTTTTATTCATATTTTGTTGCTAATTATTGAATTGTTTTATTGAAAAATTGTTGTTATTTTGAGAAAATTCATCGCAAATTGTTAAGCAATGATGATGATTTAGTATAATATGGTGGAGCCGCAATTTCACGAAGTCCCCCCTGAGCGGATGTGTTTAAGATAAGATTATAAGTGTATTATAGGAGGATTCTCATTAAAAACAAATAACATGTTGATTATCAAATTTATTTATTATAAATTTTTTTTTGCTATTTTAACAATATTATTATAATAAAAATCTTTTAAACATATGACGTTGAATGACGCACAATCAACTTTACATGACATACCATGATTAGAACAATCATTATTTAAACAAATATGCTCGGTATTATAGCTGTAAAATCCCACATCACGCACACTGATGATATTAACTTTGTTATAAAGCTGCTGTTCCAGCCACTCCTTGATTACATTATTTTTAACAAATATATCCTGCGCATTGTTTAAATGTTCAAACAACAGCGGTTTAACGAGCTCATAATCAAAATTACCAGAGTCCCACTCCAACCGTGATGTGTAAGTTCACGATTTAAATTATATCTCTGATACTTCCTGCTTAGTTTTTTCCAAGCATACGGCGCTTTAAATAATAATGTTAGTGGCACGTCATTTTTTGTTGTCGCCGTTTTTAAAGACAAGATCGCTAGCTCTTTTACGATAAAATGTCCTCTTTTTTGTTTAAAACCGATGACGTCTATCGCGTACGACACCATTTTGATGACTAAATATTTATGTTGCTTTGTGTACTTCACCACTAATTGGTTTATATTCCATTATGCGATCGTTGATTATTAAACAATATGCGGCTGTTTGTGGTGGAAAAGGTGCGCTTGCCTCGAATTCCAATCGCACATCGACAGAAGCATTTTTCAAAGACTCATTTTGTTTAGAACAATCGATAATAATTAGCGGCATGTAATTTTTAAAATCAGCCCTGCTGAGCATTGGTTTTGAATTTTTCTTGTAGTATTCAGTTTGAAAATTTGCATACATTTCAAATAGTATAGAGTACTGATTTTGGGTAAAATCAACGTTCATATTACCATATGGATAGTATTGCGAATTTAAAAACAATCTCACATTGTTAATATTAACATGATCGAACAAACTAGCATTTCTCGTTGATGAGAGTTTTCTATTGGTTTGAAAGCCGAGTATAACGAAACGTGGTTTTTCCATTTGACTCGATGTTTTTACAGACCAAATATGATGTCTACTAGGCGGAAGCGTAGGATACTCATACATACACCATGATCTATAGGGGATTTTTATCGCAGGATTCGATTCGATATACCGCAATTGTTGTATTTTATAATGATCAGACAGGTGTACATAAGGCATACACCATTCAATTTTTGAAATTGTTATTTTATAGGTTTCAGCAACCGCTGGAGCAACAGGAGCTACTTGAATAATCGCGTTTAAATCACTACGAGCTCTCGTCAATATTAATTCATGTTTAACATTCACGATTACTTTTTTATAATCTTCGGCGAATCCTAGTATCATATTGAGTGGTAAATAGACGTCAAAATTACCACCCGCGTCCTCTTCGGCTATTACAGGATTCTCTGCTACAGGACTCCAACCAGCATTTTCAAGCTTATGAGCTCTGGCGGCATCGTGTGAAGCACTACCTTTCATCAAAGTAGTGAGACCGACATTCTTACATCTATCAATTTCTACGGCATTGATTTCGTAACGTATTTCTTCAAACATATGACAAATTGCATTGTTAACGAAACTTGTATTAACAACAGCATCACCATTGTTTTGAGTAAGCTTGCCGATAATATGTATACTACTACGTGAAGGTAAAAGGTTTAATTCTTGATGCTGTATGGCGATTCGAATTTCATCGCTATTATTGAAATTTGTTGAATTATAAGGCTGATGCGCGTGCACTTCGTAGTGTGTCACGGACTCGTCAAAAACCGCATCGGACTGAATATTTAGCACCTCTTCCATCTCTCCAATAGCAGCAAAATATTATGCAAGTAATTTTTTTCCACGCACTCTTAGTCCAAGATTTTTCAGAATGAGAATATTCCTCGGTGTTAGTTTCTTGCGATCTCGTAGAGGACTGTTCGCTTGAAACCATGTTTCGTTGTTTTTATACTTTTGAGTATCGAAAACAAGACCCATGTTACATTGTTTTTATATGCAATCTAATAGTGATTGTTTCACCTTGAAAGTTAACAAGACGTCCGTCTTGATCGACAATACGCAGCTGAATGTGATCAATAACTTGAACATTCACTGGCATATATATGATAGTTTTTGGTATTTCGATAATCTTATAGCCCGATGCGACAGAGGGGAAAAATTCGTGTATAGAGTGACACTTTTTATCGTTGATGTAAGCACCCGTGGCGATATTACATTCGATTCTCAACGAGTTAATGCCTATAATTGTTATAGGTGATTCCGATGTATGAGCAATGTTTTTAGCTAATATACGAGATCGAAATCCCAGCGACTTTGCAATAGAATCTCTTCGTGTAAAATCAATGTCTCGATTGCTTTGAATTATACAACGGAAAGTATTAATGTTTGCTTTTAGGCTGAATGAGACTTTTTGTAAACTCAGCGCTTTTTTAAGATAATTTTCAAGATCAACTATCTCGTAGCTACCCACGGGGATAATTATTGGATCTAGTCCTTCTACATATAGCTTATTATTGGACTCATCGATATTGGGTATCGAATTGAATGTCAAGAGTGATACTAGCCCGATTTCGTATTTTTTATGCGGTAACAATTCGATAGGTGGAAAATATTCTGCCTCTAAAACGGAGGAAGAACTCGATAAAGTGAGAGTCAACGAGTCGCTCATGATAGTCGAAGCGACAATGAAACTTATGCATGCTAAACTCGAGCTTATATAACATTAGCGAGGAATAGTAAGCACAAATGACCGCAATAAAAAGAGTCAAAATTTTGGTAACGTTTATAATTATACCAAACCGTACCTCGAACATTCAAGTATTTCATAAGATCCGTGGGTGGTGGTAAATCACCAAAACTATCGAAATACACAACATTGTCACCGATCTTGCGGTAAGCCGTCCAGTGTGTTCCAGGATTATTTGCATCGTCTAAATTAACAATCGCACTCTCTTCGTACCATGGCTTGTTTTTAGGTAGATCGTTGCGCATAAAAACGCCTCTAAAGTGTGGAATTTTCATGACAGACGCGAGCTCTATGAGCTCGTAATTCGAGAGAGCATGATTCGGCAAGCTCATATTTAAAATGAAGTTTTTTTTTTTCTGTAACCCTGCACCGCGAGGTTGTTTTGAGTACGGCTTCAAGTGTAATCCAAATCCTGTTTTCGATGGTTTTAAAAATAAACCTTTTCCAATTGATACAGCCTCTATGCTACGATTATGTCTTTTCATTTCAGCAAGCTCGTTTCGCGCTGCCTTAACCTGATTGATCGCTTTAGCGACTCCTGCGGCACCACCTATGAGCGAACCTGTGGCCCCTAATGCACTAAGTAATGGAATGAGAAACGGCAAATAACCACCAATTTTTTCGGATATTGGTAAAGTTCTCGGTAGTATAATTTTACTTTTACCACCGGCTGCTTTAACGGCAAGCGCGCACCTTTTAAGCAGAATTAAATACTGTCTTTGACGTGGCACCTTTCTTCATTGCCTTTTTTGCAGCTCCCACGATTTTAGCAAATTTAATTGTTTTGTTCTTCTTCGTCTTCGAGGCTGTGGAAATACCCATACCGAATTTTTTCTTAGCCGCCATCGCACCAGACACGATTAAAGCAGCAGTTTTTTCGGATAGACTAGCGTCTGTAGCACGTAAACGTTCGAGTGCGCGTTTTTGTAGCAGCAAATCAGCCTCGCGTCGCCCGTCGTCGAGATTCCGATGTTTCGAGTATGCAATATCGTGTTCGCGACAAGCTCGGTCAAGAGGATTTATTCCAGGATCTCCACGCTGTAAACGCTTAGACAGGTGTGTCCCAGGGCCGCAATAATGGTAACCAGGTAAGTGAAGCTCGAATGGTAAATTATTTATTGCTGTATTTATAAACCCCCCACCTGTGGCGAACGTTAACATGCTTTGCAAAAGTCACGTTCAACACTGATCGTGAAACTATAAAAACAGCATTATTTATAGAAAATTCATCATTCGAAAAAAAAAGAAAAAGATAGCAGCAACGTAGTAATGAATTTTTCACGTCAGAATATAAATTTACCCGTTTCAAATTTCGATTGTACGGGGCACGATGAGAAGAAAAAATATAGACACGGGTCTCTGTTGCCTGATACAATAAGAGCAGTATTTGTTGGTCCCTCGAATTGCGGTAAGACCAATTGTTTATTGGCTCTTATTACACATCCGAATGGCTTGAGATTCGAGAACTTGTACGTTTACTCAAAGTCTTTAAACCAAGCAAAGTATAAATTTCTCGAAGAATTAATACGTCCGATCAAAGGAATGAGATACTTACCCTTTAGCGAGCATGAGACGGTTATTTCTCCGGATGATGCATTGCCAAATTCAATCATGGTTTTCGATGACATCGCCTGTGAAAAACAAGACAGTGTGCGGGCCTTCTTTTGCATGGGGAGACACAAGCAAGTCGATAGTTTTTATCTCGCTCAATCGTATGCGCATGTACCGAAGCATTTAGTTCGCGATAATGTAAACTTTCTCGTAATATTTCGTCAAGATGAAATGAACTTGAAACATATTTACAACGATCATGTTACAACGGATATGACATTTGCTCGATTCAAAGATCTATGCGCACAATGCTGGAAAGGAGACAAGCATTCTTTTCTTGTTATCGATAAAGATAGTCCAATAAATCATGGGCGTTATAGAAAAGGTTTCGATGAATTCGCTATAAATATATAATTGTAAGCTTGCCATTATTTAGTTGATAAAATACCATCAAGATGGATAGTATAGCGAAAGAAAAAAATGTACTCGAGCAGCTGATTCAGTCGCGAGAAGCCGTCAAGAAAAAGTATAAATTAATGAAAAGAGGCGAGGAACGTGTTAATGAAGTATTTGAAAAAACATTTAAACCCATTACCGAACCGTTGAGAGAAATTGTTAAACAAAACAAGGATAATAAACAATTTGAAAATTTGAAAAAGATAAAAAGTGAAAAGAAATCTCCCGACGAAAACGATGACGTCAACAACGATAACTATCCTCTTTTGCGCATAAAAAAACAAGAGGATTTTAAACCATTTTCACGCATGGCTAAGAAAAAAAAAGCCATCAAAACTCGTAATGAGATAACTGCTAGCGCGTCTGATTCATCTAGCAGCGATGGATATGATAAAAATAATACTGATACTGATGCACAATCAGGTTTTCACTCTGCAATGGATCAATCGGATGATTCTCAAGACTCTAATGAGACTGTGATTGCCGATGAGTATGTGGATGACTACCTTTCGCAGCTGAATTCAGGAAATAGCGATGATCTCGATTTGAGGAGCGGTGTTCGAAAAGAAAAAAGCAATCTCATGATAGGCACGTCGAAAGTGGAATTTGATAGCGATCATCTTACGCTCGATGGTGAAAAAAAATTCAAATTAAGTAAAGGTCTGACTGAATTGTTATTCAAGAAAAATCCCAATGATCAACTGATACAAGAGAATGATTTGAGCATATACCATGAGATTTTACAAATAACGAATGCACATAGAAAACAATACGATTCGAACGAGAAAGTTCGGGCATGGAATCAGACGAAATATACGAAATATATACATCCGTTTTTTAACAAACGTAGTTCAAAAAAAACCGGAGGTAGTGTGGCTTTTGGAAGAGGAGGGGAGGAGGAGGAGGACAAAAATCGTGTCTAAACAAGTCTATTCTTGTTGATTATAAAATAGCTAACCTTGATAAACAACAGTCATATCGCTACTGGGACGATCCAAATGAGCTCGTTGAACGTTTAAACCTGCTGACTGCTGAATACAACGCTGGCAATAATGCCCATATCAATGAAATAAATTCAATTATTGAAGAGCTTCGCGAAGCTGGGTATATATACTAGCAAAAAATAGAAAAACGGCATAGTATCAAAATGAGAGTCGATGTGCACGGACGACAGGTTGGCTCTAATGCATCATCGAACAATAGTAAATCGTACGATGCAAACCGTATCAGACTGAATCGCGACGGTCATTACGATGCCAATCAGCGACGAATAACCAACATTCATCCATGCGTCGAAAATAGCGATGCTGTTGATTTTCTCACCTTAAAAACTAATTCGCAAAAACTCTTGAATGAAATTGAAGTAATTCAAGAACAATTAGAGGTGAAAATTAATCTTGTCGTTGATCGCGATGACGATAAAAATTACGATCTAAATGGGAAAAGATTAATCAATGTTGCTGAGCCGATTTTCGAGCATGATGCTGTTAATTTGTATGCATTGAAAAAAAATTGAATGAGTTAACCAGTGCGATTGATGACGTGACCCGTGGACCAGCTGGTGTCGGCTTTCATTATACCGAGGATGGTGAACATTTCGACTTGAAGGGCAAAAAATTAACCAATGTTGCTTCCCCGACGGATCACACGGATGCGGTCAATTATGAAACTTTCAACGATATTACAAACAAATTGAGAGATTTAATAAACAGAAAGCAGACTGAATTTAATGAAGAAATTGCCAGAAAAACAGCTGAGCTAGGGGATGCGATATATCGGGCACACATCGACTTTCAAGTCAAGCTCGATTCACTCGTGAAGCAAACGGAAGATTATGAAAATATTGTACTTCGTTTGATCGATGGCGATGAAAGCGGTGAAAAGCGTATTATAAAAATATTGCCGTCGTAAATAAATTATCAGTATCATTCTGAGCTTCAAACAGTAAAGACATATTTGTTGTTTTTTTTTCTTCCTCCTCCTCTCTTCTACTCTTGCTATACTATTCGTTAAACAATGGAAAGTAAACAAAATAAAAAATATTACAACAACGAGGGTGACGATGATTATGATGATGATTGCGTTGGTCGTGATGAGTGTGGTATATATTGGAATACAGAGACATGGTACGACGAAGATGACGAAATAAATAGTATATATGCAGAAGGTGAAGCTCCTGAAGCTCTGCGACTGTCGGAAAATAAATATTACGATTTGAATTGTAAAAGATTGACCAATATTGCATCGCCAATCGAAGATAGTGATGCTATTGATTTTTTGCAATTGCAGTCTAGAGCGGAAATTGTCAACTCTAGAATAGCTCGCATGAGAGAAAAAATTTTAATCGAAGTCGAGTCAACCTTCAAAAAAATAGATGAATTAAAGTGCGATTTGATGAATAGAAGAATTGCAAATGTTGCATGCGCGGTTAACGAAAATGATCTTGTTAATTTGAAATGTGTGAACGATGAGCTTGAAATTGCAGCGAAAAACATATCATCGATAAATGAAGGTCCTCAAGGCTATGGATTTGAGCTCACGACAAACGCGGACTTTGATATGCAATCAAAGAAATTGCGAAATATTGGTGATGCCGAATCTGAACTCGATGTCGTGAACGCATTGCAAGTAAACAACGAATGGCATGAACTTCAGGAGTTATATAAAAAGCACATAAATGATGCTCGCAATCAGTTGCAGAGCGCCATTGAATCGCTCGACAAGACATATCGAGATCAAGCAGATGAACTTTTCATCGAATTCGATGTTAAAAGCGGTGATATCGAACGAAATTTGAGAGAAAAATTACCAAATTTAGTGTGCAAAAACGCCGACAATTATTATGGAAGGCTTAGTTGCTGAATTACACAAGCCTGTTCGTCGACGCTATCCGCGACGGTCTTTTGATATGCGTGCACCGTTCGACACATGGCAAGCTGACCTTG
This sequence comes from Trichogramma dendrolimi, assembly GCA_034770305.1. Taxonomy (NCBI): domain Eukaryota; kingdom Metazoa; phylum Arthropoda; class Insecta; order Hymenoptera; family Trichogrammatidae; genus Trichogramma; species Trichogramma dendrolimi. Next base: position 250,157 of record JAPMIB010000155.1, on the reverse strand, counting down.
TTGAAATGATCCCGTACGCTAGTGAAAATAAAAATCATAAATACTTGCTGACAGTCATCGATTGCTTCTCAAAGGAGGCCTGGTCTTACCTGTGAAGAGTAAAAATGCCGAGGACGTTACTCAAGCTATGTCAAATATTTTATCCACTCAGCAACAATATCCAAAAATTTGCAAACGGACAATGGGAAAGAGTTTTACAATGCAAAATTTCAAGAATTGATGAAAAAGTACCGCATAAACCATTACTCGACTTTTAGCAATATGAAAGCTGCTATCTGTGAGCGATTTAATCGTACGCTAAAGGCGAAAATGTGGCGTCGTTTTTCTCTCAATGGAAATTATAAATGGCTTGATATGCTGCCTGAGCTACTCGATGAATATAATAATACCAAGCATCGAACAATCAACATGAAACCTAATGATATGAAAAAAAAATCCAATCAGCAACTGGCTATGATGCGCTATAGTGAGCTTTCTACACGAATGAAAAAAAATAAAAGAGAGAACAAGCCGAAATTTAAAGTGGGAGATAAAGTTCGAATAAGTAAAAATAAAAATTTGTTTGAAAAATCATACACTCCAGGCTGGGGTACTGAAGTTTTCACCATTGTAAAAGCATCGAAGACCTACCCATATACATACCTTTTGAAAGATTACCAAGACCAGCCCATCTCCGGAGGTTTTTACGAGCAGGAGCTCATGCGCACCAAGTATCCCGATTTATATTTAGTTGAAAAAATTATTAAGAAAAAGGGAAATCAATTATTCGTTAAATGGTTGGGATTCGATGATACTCACAATAGTTGGATCAATAAAGAAAAAGATTTATAAATTAATTTATTATTGTTGTCAACTTTTATTATCTTAAAATGTATACATTTATAAATTGACTTATTATTATAATTATTATTCTTTAAATGTACATTTATAATTTTATAATAATCGCACGCGCACTTACATATATATTTTTTATAACAAAATTCAATTATTAATGATAAAGCATACATTTTAAAATTTTTATAAAATACAATAAAATATTTTTTTTTTTAAAACAAATTTCAATTTTCGCTTTACTTTTTTAATTCTAAAATTCCATTGCCGTGATGTCTGCAGAACAGCCGGTTCTTTTGAGCTGCTTCGCACAGCTCATTAAAAAATTCATCGTTTTTCTGTAAAGTCCTACTGAGACGATTCGGCAGAAACATCGATTTTTCTCCAATATCTGCATACTCCAAGTCTGCTACTACCTTAACCCCATATTTTGTGCGAGCTGTTCGTAATCTGATGATCATATGGTCGACGTTAAGTTCCAAGTCGGCTAGCTTAACTGACGGTGGGTATTTGTTTTTGGCGATACGATTGAATGTTGCTAAGTCCATCTGTAAATAAAAAAAAAATATACATTTGTATAAGTATTCATTGTACAAAAAAATTATTGCTCGAAAAAAATTTAATTTTAACTACATACTTTTAATCGTTGGAAGTGCTGATGCTGCTGCTGACGATGCTCACGTCGTATGTGTGTTTGTAGACGAGAAGGGTCGACTGACTGCGCTAGATTTTCAAATTGTTCATGATTTATATAGCAAATCGTCTCGTAGACAATCAATGAGGCTGATGGAGAGAGAAGGGTACTTATCAATTTTCTGTTTTATCACACATCTACACGTGGCGAATAACGTTTTACAGGAAGGGTTAGCTTAGTGTTATTTCCTGTTTTTGGAAAAAGAATAAGCTGTGGTTTTTAATGCTATGACCCCTTATTGAATCTATGGTTAGAGTATAAAATTACATAGTTGAACGGTTCTATTCTAATAGCTAGAAATTAAAGTAAACAACGATAATGTCAATTACGCTAATCATTATTATTTCCTATGATATGCTTCATCCGGTATAGTGTAATGTCCCCAAGGCCTTGTATGAATTCCGTCTTCGAGGATGTAACGCTTATCATCGTGTGAGCTAAGAGCGATTTTTAACGTTTTTTCGGTAATCAAATTATGAGCACGACTTCGAATGTTAAATTGCTCACGTTTGATTAATGTCTTATTCATCAAGCATGAACGATAATCATCTGCAGTTATTGTTTTTTGTACAACAGATTTTTTTACACCCTTTGCTTTTTTAATCGAGTGATCTTCATTCTCATCATCATAGCTACAATAATAGGCCTTAGGCCTTATCCCGATGAACTCGCGAAGCGGATATTTGCGCGATGCAGATTCGTCTTTCATAACCCCTATCTTCTTTTTATTCTCGTCCGACGGTGTAATACCATAAATGTTATTCATACGGTAGTTCGATGTGTCAAATTTATGAGGATCTTTTTTTATTAAGTCATAGACATTTTTGTTGCGAATTTCATAAATTAAACTATCTCTGTATCTGTATACAGCAACGTACAATCTTTTTGACCAATTTCTTTTAACATATAATTATAATGAAAATCATACACAACACATTTAGCTAAATCCAATATACTTGAGCCTACATACATGGGTTTCGATAATTCTATTTCGCTTTGTTGCATCTGAATAGCCACAAAATTTTCATCAAATATGCTTATACTATGAAAATTCGGCTGAGATATGTAATATCCAGCACCATAACGATTTTCCCAGTGATTAACTAATTTTACATCTTTACGTTTTCTTACATTTTCGATAAATTTTCCAAATAAACTATTCACGGTTAATTTTATCAGGTCTTTCAAGAAGTCATCATCGGTATTTCTACGTCTTTCAGTGTTCAAATCGATGTATGGTTTGAGCCATGCACTTTGTTTGAATTTCAAAAATTTTATGAATCTTTGTCACTTTTAATTTATTTTCAATGGCTTGCTTCAACATTGAGTAATGAATAATATAACGTTCTTTTTTAAATAGTGTCGCCATGAGCTTCTTTTGTTTTGAACCTGGGGGAGATAAGTGTTCACAACAAAACGGCAAGTCACTATGTAGATCATGTATCTCTTGCGGATATTCAATATCCACTTGCAAGATGTAGCCAATTTCATCACTGTCGGGTTCGGTGAACTTTTTTAGTTCCTGCATAGTATTTTGATTAACATCGACCCATTCAAAGCCACCATATGGTAGTTTCTCGCTCATTGCTTGCCCGTAAAGATTGTTTACATCAAAAATATATCAAATATTTATCACACTTGCTCGGATCATATTTTTCACCCATATAAATGTTATTACCAAGTGAATGTCTATGAGAGATCTGTGTCAGCCCACCTCTTATCGATTGTTCAATAAACAAATACATATCAATATCCGTAATAAGATCCAATTTCACATCTGTTTGCTTTAACATCGCAGACCATGAAAACGATGGAAGAGTGTAGAATGCCGCGCAATCTAAACCATAATATTGGAAGCAGCTATCACGAAAATTTTCAAAAATATCCTCTAGCAATAAAACATCCGTTTTTAAATACAAGTCGGAGTATTCCCCTAAATGTTTAATATTAAAGCTTGTCCAAACCTTTTGCGCATGCTTGTATTCGGTATCAGTTATGGTAGCCCCGCTCAAACTACTGTAAAACTGTTCTATCGGAGGCAGTCTTTCTTCTTTCAATTTTTCAAGAGATGATACATATTCGTACGGGAAAACACCTTTTTTTTTCAACAATTGTATTTGTTCCGTGGTATAATGATCGTCTTGTTCAAATATGCCGTCAACGATTGGTTTATTGACTAACGTCTTAGCGATACTTTCAAGCGATGCTGGTAAAAATCTAAATGAATCTACAAATCTAAAACTTATTTTGCAACCAGTAATGTATTTGATGAATGCTATATACTTTTCCTTGTTGTTCGCGATTACTTTCAATCTACCGTCGATACATGAGCTAAGCTCTTTTATAAAAATGTGTGCATCATAATTTGTTAAATTAATGAAAAAAGACAGGTATTTCTCTCGAGTCGGTATACTGTAAATTACATAAATTATGCGAAGCTCCACGAAAGACACCTGTCCAATGCGAGTGGTCCTTCACACGTTTAAGATCCTCATTATTCTCTTTGAATGGTCGATTGCAAATATGACAGTTTTCTGCATTTTCAAATTCATACAGCTGTTCAGTTGTAAGTTCGTTCATCGGCTTAGGTTCATCATATATTTTTTTCTAAAGCTTTAGCTATATCATATAGCTGTAACACGAACCATTTAGCAGGGCTTATTTCGTTACTATTTTCTCGACGATAACTTACATATTTTGTTTGTTTATCATCAAATTCACATTTTTGAAAGTAACCAACGCTAAAGGCCTCGTGTCTGCTTACAATATTACTATTATTATTATTCTCTGGTTTTATGATAGCTTCAAAATCCGCGTACAAGACAAATGGTTGTCGTAGCTGTTTTTTATAGTCTTTAAAATATACTTGGGCGCCGGGCTTAGGAAGTTTGGTTTTACATATTTTCATTAGCGAACAATATTTCTCGTGATCTTTTAATCTTTTTGATGTGTAAAAAATTTGTAAACAACGCTCGCAAATATGACATTTTTTTCTTGTTCTACTCAGTTGACTAGAAAGCAGCGCGGATAAATTTTTAATCAGTACATAATGAAATGGAAGTTCTTCGTATTGTTTAACATTACCCTCTTCTTCTTCAACATCTTCTTCTTCCTCTTCATTTTTTTTTCCTTCATCAATATAGTCTTCTTGAATAAATAAAAGTCTCACGTGATTTTTCTTTCGTTTTGGTGTAATATAGCACGGGTAAACAACAAATCTATTATTTTTCTTTTTTAACATAAATAAGCTCACTGAAATGCTGGGGTTAAGGCTCTCAAATTTGGTATATTTTTCGGTGACATCGGGAAACTTAATCCTTTGAAGTTCAATTTGTTAGCATATCTCTTGTAAAGAGAAAGACGATTTGGATTTTTTTTATCTTTTTCAGCAACAGGAGGATATAATGCAGCTAATATACTCCATCGAAAGCATTCATTGTCTTTCGTATTTTTAACATTAATACATGCTTGCTTCCTTTTTATTGTTTCGGGTAACGAGATGAATGATCCAGCCTTCAATGGATCATACTTGAGAAAGACAATTGTTAAATTAGCTATACTAACAAGCGACCACCCACTTCCTCTCTCCATAAATTCATCACACTGTTTTTCAATATCATCGATAATGTTAACTTTATACCATTCGCTCAAATCAGTGGTATTTAAAATACGTTGAGATTTCGTATGAAAATATTTCAATTCAATCTCATCTTTTTGACCGTCTTTTTGAAGCATATATTCGTTGGACAGAATAGCATATGCTTTTAGCTGTTGTTTATTTAACAAATCTATTACTTTTTGCTCGAAAATTGGGAAACAATCATTTAAAAATCTACTTATGTCTTTATACGTCGTATTACGAATTGTTCCCATGATGATGGATGACTTAAAAGCTTTTTTTAAATCCATCCATTCCAGCTCTTGATTATCATCATTTTTATCAATCGAGGTAGTCTTTTCTTCCGCAACATTTTCAGCTAAATTAATTGACCCACCTTGAGAAATATCAATTGATTGTTGCTGTTGGTCTGTATTACGGCTTGCATTAATTTTTTGAAGAGAAAACTCTAATGAAGATATTATCCACTCGATAAAATCACTAATTCTCCTTATTTTTGTCACATGTTTTTGCACTAGATTGTTTTTTTCTTTAAAATTATTCACTTCTAACAAAACATCTCTCGCCAATTCTAAAACAATTTCCAACTCACGGGCACACAATTGATCGCGCACAGCTTGTTCATGAAACTTTTTTATTTTATAATAGTTATTCATTAATTTTTCAAACGAATTCGCGTATGTTTCCATTTTGAGCAATTTGATAGAATTGCAAATTCATACTGATTGCTTTTGAAAACAGTACTCGTTTATATATATTTTTTAGAAATAATAATGATAATTAACTTCCTCTTGGCCATTATCGAAATTAAATTATGAAGTTCTTTGTTTCCGTTGACTTCGACTACACATCGAATGAGTCATTAAAATATGTGTATATATTTTTTGATTATTTTATATATCATACATATTTGCGCTATAACATACCCTAACATACGTCGATATACCTCAACGTACCTTGATATACGTCAATGTATATATGTCGATATACCTCAACGTACCTTGATATACGTTAATGTATATACGTCGATATACCTCAACGTACCTTGATATACGTTAATGTATATACGTCGATATACCTCAACGTACCTTTGATATACGTCAATGTATATACATTGACATACCTCAACGTACCTTGATATACGTCAATGTATATACATTGACATACCTTAATATACATTAACATAGCTCAACCTGCTAGCTTAAGGTAAATCAAAGCTAGTATATAAAACATTTTGAGCTTATGTAATATGATATTAGTCTCATTCAACTCGTAACATAAGCTTACCACATGCTGCTAGAGTCTTATCCACGAAGCTGCGTCATGGATATATGATACATATTACCCCTCTATATACCATCATCTTTGCTATATAAAGGTCGCGTTCTCTTCAATATAGTCATTAGAAAAAAAAATAATAGAAAAAGAGCAGCAGCAGAGCACAGCAACATGGTTTCTCATCAAACAACGAGTCGTCGGTCAAGAGTAAGTAGTCAATTGTCTAAATTAACTTTTATTATTTCTTTTAAAAAAAAATATCTAATTTAATTTTTATTTTACAGACAAAACGTTCGCGTATGCTTGATATTATGCGGACATTGCGTGCACTGATTCACAGGGAATCAGTGCACCCATTATGGTTAGAATATATATTCAGGATGACGGACAGTTACAAACTTGAATCTACCCCTTATTATTCACCTTATTGCCATGTGGAAACATGGGAAGATGAAGGTGATAATTATTGTCCAATATGCATGCGGAAAAAAAGCACTCCGCCACCACCAGCTGGGCCATGGTACTTGGTCACTCCATAATCATACTAATTATAAATAAATATAATGTATGTATTCTATTATAATAATATTGTTAAAAACAATTCAATATAAATTTTCAATAAATGAATTTATTAATTACATTTTTTATTTGTTTTCAATAAGAATCCTCGAATACACTTAGTACTAACAATATCTATTAACTTACCTCACTACTTACACTAATCTTATCACACATCCGCTTAAAGGCAAAACGCGGGGGCCCCCCCGTTATATTGTTTTTAATATTAGGTTTATGACGGTCGCGTATCACAGAGAGCGGAAGTGTGGTCGGAGCTGTGGCTACCTAACGTGATATTGTTTATGTTAAATTAGGTTTATGACGGTCAGCCGTCACAGAGACCGGAAGTGTTGCCGGAGCTGCACAGACATACTACTGATATGCCATTCGTTCGACGGTCTACGGCTCGAACCAAAAAGGCTCATCATTTACTTTTTCTGTACTTCCGTTGTTTTTCTGAAATTCTGAGCAGTCGCAGGTGGTACACCGCACCAACGTTTACACTATAACCACTGGTTTGTAAGACAGGAATTTTCGCACACATACGAAACGACATTTCCGATTCTTCATCGTACTATTCATAGTTTCAAAAGTAGGCACTCGCAACGAATACAAGTACAGTACGATATTAAAATATACATCTCACGGCGGTCGGTATACGAGTAGGGTAAAAAAAAGTTCTATGCGTGTAACTGTTATACTCGTATGTATTTTATAGATTTATTCGCAGAGGATCCATGCTCCAGGTGCAAATTACTCGAGCGATGGCCTCTTGGCGAACACCCGAAGCTCAAACTTTTCGCGTATTTATGTAGTAGTGCGTCGGCGAAGCCACTTCAATTAACTCGCCGCTTCACGGCGTGCCTCGGAATGTGCAGCACGTGGGTGGGAACTTATTAAAAAACCCACACGTGAAAAGTTATGTATCGCATGGGCTACTCGCCGGGGGGTCGACGAACGAGCATCCAGCGAAATCAGCAACGTGATATTATTGTTTGGTATCGTTTTCATGCACAGCTCGCATCGTTATTATCGTCATTTTTTTACAACTGTATTATTGCAATGGGCGAGAGCTTTATTCAGTTCGAGCTCGCGGTTAAATACGAAGCGATGCGCGGGGGCGGTTTCTTCGCGAGGTATTATACTTTACGGTCGCACATACATCGGGCGCTCAATCGTTTTATAAAATATTCATAAGATCCTCGGGCTATAAGGTAGGTCCATCTGTACGTGCGTATATTAGGTCCCAATGCGTGGCGTTGCCGTGCGTCAAGTACATCGTAATATAAAAGAAAAATCGAATGAGCGAAGATCGACGATCGCGAGAGATGACGCGAATTTGACGGATGCATTTAACAGCCGGGCCGCAATCCGTATGTACATATGCATAATACATCGATTCCTTTGTGAACGCGCGAGAAAGAGAGATGAGCGTATAAGGTATAATAGAATAGTGGAGAAAAGCGAAACAACTTTTCCACGAGTATGTATGCATAAGGGTGATGTATATTCGACTGGGAGAATTTTAAAACTTCGGATACGAGCCAATTTTTTTACGATGATCCAAACGAGAAGATTTAATTTTAGATAGTCGCGCTTTTTCATATGTGAGCGATTCTTTTAAAAAAACCTTGAAATTCGAGGAAAATATATATCGCGATTGAATTTTTTCGTCACCATAGCGAAGTCTATCGCCAGAATGTGCGTAGAACAAAGCGATATATATGTGCATCATCATATTTTTGGTCGAGAGCTTATAGCAGCGCTGAGTTCTGTTTTATCTTGCTGTGGTAATTTTTATTTTTCTGGGTTGACATTGAAAATTCTCAATAATTCATAATGTATTGATTCTATTGTCGAACATAATTTCTCTGTTACATAAGTTAAAGAATGAATGATCAATGCTACAAACTTTTGATAATCTGTAAAATATTCACTAAAAGTATTTAACATATGGGTAGTTATACAAGAATTAATAATGTGCGTCAGTATATTTTCAATTGCTCCAAAAACAATTTAACTTGAGACAGTTAGACATATAACATAATAATTATTAATGTATGTAGAAAAAAAAATTTTTTTTAAATTTAATTACAAAAGACATGTAATCTTAATTTTTTTGCAGAGACTTCCAGGAATTATTTATAGTTTTGGACGATGAATTCAGTGAAAATCCTTCTTTCTTTACTTCTCAACAGGACTGTTCAATTTATAATTAAATTTTTAAATGTTTTTAACAGTCATTTGAAATCAGCTCAAAATTTAGCGATTATCGAGCATTATTTTGGACACACAATAATCGAAAACTTTAAATGTGATGGTTGCAATGAGCAACGCACATTTGATCAATTTGATTATATTTGCAACGTTTATTTGAATGAAGTTTACGTGAACAAAATTTAGAAGATATGATCAAATAAATTTGAAAGAGATCCGGTATTTTTGGATTGTTCATCTTGCAATGACAAAACTATGCACAGAATTTGTAACATCAAATTCGAAGAATTTCCTAAGTACTTTTTTCGTTCAAATAATGAGATTTTCAATCAACAAAGGAAAACTTTGTAAGCTTTAAATAAAGTACACGTACGTGAACAAATTAATTTAGATTTCCTGCGCCCGTAAGTATCAATTTTTATTTTCATTATTGATGCGATATTTGCTATAAATCAATATTCTTCAATTGTATTTTTTTATTTTTCAGTAATGCTAAAACTAAGAATAGTAATTACCTTTTGAAAGGTATAATTTGTCATTATGGAACTACAATTTTAGGCGGCCACTACACAGTATATGAAAAATGCGTTGAAAATATTTGGAGTTTATTCGATGATGAGATCGTAGTAGATCAACTAAGTTTTGAACAGGTTTCAAAAAAGTGTTGAATTCATCATATTGCTGCTTTACGAATATATGCCAATATAATTGTGCAATTATATTGAAATAAATAAGTACTTATAATTCATCAATTTGATAATTAAATTTTTTAAATATAGATATTTTTGTGTTTATTTTGTTAGCAATGCTAAGCATACTGATATCGCTCAACGCGCCATCTCCCGTGGTAGCTTTTTCACATCACTGTGCTTCTGTGTAGTACGTGCTTAACGGCCTCATGAATCCACATCCAAGAATTGCAGTTGTGAGTAGTGTGGGTGGAAAGCACACATAGTAACTCCATTATCTGCTGCTAACTCGATGACTAAAAGGTTTTTTACATGGGTGGCATGTCCATCGAGCAACAGCAGAACCGGATTGTCAAGTGAAGCTTTGGAAAAATTAATAAACTTTTTAAACCATCTGGTGAAAATATCCTCTTGCATCCGTCCTGATTTGTGGAACTCTGCCCAAGACCCTGGATACTTATTATTCAATAATTCTTGATTCACTTTTGCACGAGGAAAGATGAGCATAGGTGGCATGAATGATCCAGCGGCAGGCATGCAGATTTCTGCAGTCACTGTCTCACCACGCTCTGCAGATGTCAACTTTCCCACTTGTTTTGCTTCCTCATAGAGGAAGCTCTGTGATAGGCTCGAAAACGAGATTTTGAACCAGACTTCGTAGGATAAATTGGTTTACATATTTGTAAACTAGATTGAATTCTCAACAAATGTCCGTATGTATGTGTGTGTGTGGTGTGTGTGTGTGTGTGTGTTGTGTGGTGTGTGGTGTGTGGTGGTGTTTTGTTTTTTTTTTTTTTTTTTTTTGTGGACGTGGGCAGAGTGAACTCTGCAGCCAGTGGCCCTTCGAAACGAGTACCCCACCGGGAACCGTCGTTAAACATTACTTCGGTGGGGACTCTATAGAGCTTCTCTGCTACATCTGTGTCTTTTCCGTACATCCCCGTCCACCTTACGGTGATTAGGGGTTCGGGAACCAGAAGCATCGTCTTCTTCTTACAGCATCGTCCGGGTTGCTTTTACGCCTCTTGTGCCTCTTGTGCCTCTTCAGTCTGGAGACGACTGATTGCGCGAAAGACGCTACCGCCATCCAATTGCCTGCGGCTTCGAGCATGAGCCTGACGATGTTTTCAGGCTCGATTTCTTCTTGGAGAACTTGTTGGAGTCTCTCCCTCTCTTCGTGGAATCGCGGGCAGCGAAAGAACACATGCTCCGCGTCTTCTACTGTGACTGGGCAGGCCGGGCAGAGAGCGCTAAGGGTGTTGTCATAGCGCTGGCTATGGCTTCTGAAGTAGCCATGCCCGGACAGGAGTTGTGTGAGATGGTAGTCCACTTCTCCATGTCCCCTCTCGACCCATTCTGTGATGTTCGGGATTAGCCGGGTGTCCATCGGCCCTTTGAGGCCCAGTCCCACCGGTCCTGCCACCTGTACAGCGTCTCTCTTCTTTCTTCCTCCTTGACATCCTCGGGGCGGCGCTGGTATGCGCGCTCGCTCATCCGCTAGTAGCGCCAGCGGTGGTACGCCGGATATCACGTACGTCGCGTCGTAGGAGACGTGTGGTCGCCCGCTGATAACGCGCAGGCAGGCTCGTCGATGTACCGACTCTGCCTGGCGTATGTAGGCCTGCGTCTCCGTCGCGCATCTCCAGATGGGCGCTCCATACAGGAGAATCGAGTCGACGACGTGGGCATAGAGCACGCGTCGGCTACTTCTGGGCCCACCGATGTTGGGCATGATCTTCGCGAGGGCTCCAGCCACTCTTGCTGCCTTTTCGCTGACGATTCGGAGATGTTGGTCGAACCTCAGCCTGGAGTCGATGTGTAGGCCCAGGTGGCGGATGCAGGGGGACGACATTATGCTGCAGTCGCCCACTGTGATGGTGATGGTCTCCATTTCTTCCTGCTACTGATGAGAAGGACCTCGGTCTTGTGGTCGGCCGTTTCTAGGCTGAGATCTTGAAGCGCGCCACGCACCTGCGCGATGGCAGAGTTCAGATCGTGTTCGATCTGCCACAAGTGCTTGGCTACGGCCACCAAGGCGATGTCGTCCGCGAAGCCTACGATCCTTACGTTGCCTCTGAAGTTGAGGCGCAGAACGGTGTCGTACATGACGTTCCACAGGATGGGCCCAGGACAGACCCTTGCGGGTCTCTGGTCCGTCGTCCGTATCACAATCAAGCAGCCTCGCTGAGAGATAGCTTCTGATTATTCTCAGCAGGTACTCAGGTACGCGCATTCGGCGTAGCGCGGCGTTGATGTTGTTCCACCGAGCCGAATTAAACGCGTTCCACGTCGAGGGTGACCACAGCGCAGTACTTCTTGGTGCCGCGGTTCCATCTCTTGCCCGCGATGGCCTCTCGGGCGGTGGCGATGACGTTCTCGATGGCGTTGATCGTCGATCGCCCCTTCCGGAAGCCGTACTGGTGGTCTGAGAGGCCCCCAGGGCTCTCAGTAGTGGCTTCGAGGCGGTCACAGATGATTCTTTCGAGAATCTTGCCCGCTGTGTCTAGCATACACAGCGGCCTATACGACGATGGTTCTTGGGTGGCTTGCCTGGCTTTGGCAGCAGGACAAGCCTCTGTCTTTTCCAGCACGCGGGAAAGACACCGGTTCGCAGGCACGCCGTGTACACCTGCAAGAAGATGTCAGGGTGCGTGGCAATGGCGATCTTGATAGCGGCGTTTGGTACTCCGTCCGGCCCAGGCGCAGTGTTATCCTTGATCCTCCTGCATGCTCCTCGGAGTTCTTCCATGGTGACGGCTGGTACAATTGCTCCTGCTTGGAGTGGTGGTGGCAGAGCTGGCTCGTCAGGCACACGAGGGAAGAGAGCAGCCACTATGCGGCGCACCATGGTCGGTGAGCTCGGTGAATTTGCTCTCGATCCTCTGAGACGGGACATGACTGTCTCGTATGGTTTGCCCCATACGTCCTCGTTGACCTCGTCGCACAATTTGTTCCAGCATAGGCGCTGCTGGTCTTGAAAGCAGCGCGCAGAAGACGTCTTGTGGAGGTATATCTCGCTCGGCAGGCTTCTTCATTTGGCCGGCCACGCGCTCTCTGGGCAAGCCTTCGCGCTCGCAGACATGAGCGCCGGAGGTCAGCGATCTCGCTTGTCCACCAGTATACTGCGCCACGACGACGTCGTTGACCTGCCTTGGTCATAGACGCGTCGCATGCACTGGTAATGGCAGCCATGACCCTTGTTGCCATCTCTTCTGTAGGCCCGGGTGGAACCGCGGCACCGGCCATCATGGCCGTGAGGCACTCCGTGTCGAGGCTGCGCGCGTTCCACTTGCAGCTTTGGCGCGTCGCGGGTCCAGGCGGTCTGGCGATCTCTATCTCAAACACGATAGCCTGATGATCGCTATGCGTGTAGAGCTCGCTTACGGCCCATGATGTAACTTGGGAAGCGAGTGTGTCGCTGGCGAAGGTGAGATCTACGACCGAGTAGCCCAGGCAGCGGTGAATGTTGGTGTATCTCCGGTATTCAGCAGTACAGCTTCGAGCGGGGGGCGAGCGGTCCAGGAGAGTGGTGGCGCGCTGTCTCGTCGCTCGGCATCCCCACTCCGTGTGTGTGTGGTGTGTGTGGGTGTGTGTGTGTGTTTTTTTTTTTTTTTTTTTTTCCTACTCCACCCCATTCGGACACTCACTGGTAAACGCCGTTAGGCATTGCTTCGGTGAGGCCGGGGTTAATTGAGCATTTCTGCTACTCTGTGTTAGTCGTTGTTTTCCATACATCCCCCATCCATCGCATAGTGATTTGCGACGATTAGGGGTTCAGGGACTCATCTTTTTTTGTACTTGGTGAACCTCCGATCCTGCGCGAAGCCATCTCTCGATTGTATATCCCCTTTTTTCAGGCCGTCTACTGCGTGGTCACACACTGCTGGCGTCTCCTCCTGAGTTGAGATTAGAACTCGCGTCTAGTGCCCTCTTGTGAGTGTGGTTCTCGCTTCTGCCGCCGATGGCAAGGGCCCGATTGCTCTGTCGGCTACATCTTGTGAGTGTGGTTCTCGCTTCCGGCGCTACCCTTTGAGTCTCGTGAGTTTTTTGATACTCCTTTTCTGTTGTCGTCTTGTGAGTGTGGTTCTCGCTTCAGGCGCCATCATGCGCGCCAGCGGAGCCTTGGCTCCCGCATCCGGCGCCCTCTTGTGAGTGTGGTTCTCGCTTCTGACTTCAGACTTGATGATTGAGATGACGTAGCCCGGGTCTTCTTTTGAGTGGTACCCGCTCCACCTCGGGCACGGGCTCGACCACACCGGGGGAAAAATCACGGATGAAATTTCCCCCAGTGGGGATCGAACCCACGCCCTAGACGACACTCTCAGATTCAGCAAGCAAGAGGCCTGAGCCCTTTACCAACTGAGCCATCGAGGCGTCTGTGTGTGTGTGTGTGTGTGTGTGTGTGTGTGTGTTTTTTTTTTTTTTTTTTTTTTTTTTTTTTTTTTTTGGATGTATTAATATTTATTTAGCAGAAAGTAAATTAGAAGTTTACATTGCATAAAATGTAGCAGTAAAAGTGAGAGTGTAACATTGATTTAGGGTACATAGTGTATGTAGATACATCCACGTCGGTTTCCCTTTGTTCCATCCCCGCGGAAACCGCCGTTAGGCATTACTTCACGGGGATGGAGGGGTTGGCGTTATGCGCTTCATTGAGGCTTGGCTGAGGTGGCGTCTTCTTCCAGCAGCATCGTCCGGTCGTCACCTTCTGTCCGCTTCCTCGTCTCTCAGTCTTGTTACGACTGAGCAGGCGAAGGAAGCAACAGCGAGCCAGTTCGGCTCGTTCGCGAGCATGAGCCTGGTGGTGTTTTCCGGCGTCATGACCTCGTGGAGCAGGAGTGTAGTCTCTCTCTCCTCGCTGAACCTCGGGCAGTGGTAGAACACGTGCTCCGCGTTCTCGATGGATGAGGGGCAGACCGGGCATTGTGCGCTTTGATTGTGGTCGTAGCGTCGGCTATGATGTTTAAAGAAGCCATGCCCGGTCAAGAGCTGCGTGAGGTGGTAGTTCAGCTCTCCGTGCCTCCTCTCGATCCACACTCTGATACTTGGGATCAGTCGGTGCGTCCATCGGGCCTTCGTCGACCGGTCCCATGCTTCCTGCCACTTGCTTAGCGTTGCCAAGCGTTCTTCGTCCTCTGCGTCCTCTCGGCGGCGGCCGTAGAGTCGCGCTCGCTCGTCCGCAAGAAGGGCCAGCGGAGGTATGCCGGCAAGGACATATGTGGCCTCGTAAGAGACATGCGGCCGGCCTCCGATCACACGCAGGCAGGCTCGTCGGTGGGCTGACTCCGCCTGTCGAATGTAGGCTCGCTTTTGTGCTGCTGTGCTCCAGACGGGGGCTCCGTACAGGAGTATGGAGTCGACGACGTGAGCATACAGCTTGCGTCGGCTGCTTCTGGGCCCGCCAGAGTTGGGCATGATCTTCGTAAGGGCACCGATCACACCGGCTGCCTTCGCGCTGACTGTTCGGAGGTGGTGGTCGAACTTCAGCTTGGCGTCGATGTGCAGGCCCAGGTAGCGGATGGAGGGGGACGAGCGTATGCTGTGGTCGCCTACCGTGATGGTGATGGTTTCCTCCTTTTTCCTGCTTGTGATGAGCAGAGCCTCCGTCTTGTGGTCAGCCGTTTGTAGGCTGAGAGCCTGGAGCGCGTCTCGCACCTGTAGTATCGCAGCGTTCAGATCGTGTTCGATCTGCCATAGCTGCTTGGCGACGGCCACCACTGCGATGTCGTCCGCGAAGCCGACGATACGAACATCGCCATCGAAGTTGAGTCGCAGGATCGCGTCGTACATAACGTTCCACAGGATCGGGCCCAGTACCGATCCCTGTGGAACTCCTGCTGTGACTTCGTAGGACTCGGCCTTCGTCCGTGGTGAAGTCGAGCACTCTTGCCGAGAAGTAGCTGTCAATTATTCTCAGCAAGTAATCGGGTACGAGCAAACGGCGTAGAGCGGCGAGGATGTTGTCCCACCGTGCCGAGTTGAACGCATTCCTCACGTCGAGTGTCACCACGGCGCAGTATTTTTTGGTGCCGCGGTACCATCTCTTGCCGGCGATGGCCTCACGGGCGGTGGAAATGACGTCTTCGATGGCATCTATCGTTGATCGCCCTTTCCGGAAGCCATACTGTCGCTCCGAGAGGCCTCCGGGTCTCTCTGTGAAAGCCTCCAGCCGGTCGCATATGATTCTCTCGAGAATCTTGCCCGCCGTGTCTAACATACACAGCGGACGATACGAGGACGGCTCGTCGGGAGGTTTGCCTGGCTTTGGGAGCAGGACGAGTCTCTGGCGCTTCCAGCCAGTTGGAAAAACGCCGGTCTCCAGACATGTCGTATACACCCGCAAGAAGATGTCGGGTCGTGCGGCGATGGCGATCTTGAGCGCCGAGTTGGGTATGCCATCCGGGCCGGGCGCAGAGCGCTCCTTGATCCTCGTCTGGGCTCCTCTGAGTTCGCCCAAGGTGACGGCCGGTATAAGCTCCTCCGCTCGACGCGGCAGCTGCAGGGCGGGCCCGCTCGGCACCCGCGGGAACAGAGCCGCCACCGCGCCGCGCACCAGGAGAGGGGAGCTGGGCTGCCTGGTCTGCGGGCATCGCAGGCGCGACATGGCAATCTTGTGGTTTGCCCCAAACGTCGCTGTTGACCTCGTCGCAAAGCTGCCTCCAGCACCGACGCTTGCTGGTCTTGATCGCCACGCGCAGAAGATGCCTGGCGGAGGCGTAGTTCGCGCTGTGGGTTTCTTCGTCATGCCGGCCTCGCGATCTCTGGGAGAGTCTGCGAGCCCGCAGGCAGGAGCGCCGGAGATCAGCGATCTCGGCCGTCCACCAGTACACCGGCTCACGACGGCGGCGGGTTTGCCTTAGACATCGAGGCATCACATGCGCTGGTGATGACGGACATGAGGCTCGACGCCATATCCTCTGCGGTCCCGGGAGCGACCGACGCGCCGGACACGGCGGCAGAGAAACGGTCCGCATCGAGTGTACGGGCGTTCCATCTGCAGCTCCGGCGCGTCGAGGGCCTGGTGGAAGTCTCGGTGTCCTCGATCTCGAAGACGATGGCCTGGTGGTCGCTGTGCGTGTACCACTCGCTCACCGTCCATGATTTTACGCGGGGCGCAAGAGTCTCGCTAACGAACGTCAGGTCGACGATCGAGCTGCCCTGCCTGCCGTTGAAAGTTGGCGCATCACCGGTGTTAAGCAGCACCGCATCGAGGAGAGCGAGCGAGTCGAGCAGGATGGACGCCCGTGGTCTAGTCTCCCTACATCCCCACTCCGTTGACCATGCGTTGAAGTCCCCTGCAATAACAAGGGGCCTTCTGTCGGGCCTCCTCGGTGATGTTGGCAAGGAGGGCGGAAAATTCCATTTCAGAGAGTCTTGGTGGAGCGTAGACACTGAAAAAAAAAATTCCGCCGATTCGGGCCCACGCGAAGTAAGGATGTACTCGCGCTGGACGCTCCTGCACCGGAATTCCTCCATGCACCCAGATAGCTGCTTGGCCGTCGGCATCGGCGAGCCATGTATTGGGTGGAGCAAGGTTCTTGTATTGCTCACACAAGATGGCCACATCGATGCGCAGCTTGCTGATGGTATCGCAAAGCAGGTCCTGGGCAGCCTCGCAGTGATTGAGGTTGAGCTGGAGGATTCTCATCATCGGCGGTCCTGGGTGATCTTCCGGGCCAGGGGGCAGCTCGAGCTTGTGGACGCGTGACGATGGTCGTCAGCTCCTCGTTCCTGGCAGAGAACGCATGATGGTTGGCCTCTGCAGTCCTTTGCCTGATGGCCCTTTTGGCCGCATCGATGGCAGAGCCCCGTGCGGTCGGGACCCCTGCAGCGAGCGGCCATGTGGCCAGGGCTCCAGCAGCGGTAGCAGCGCGCAGCCTCCTCGCGAGCACGGATGCGGCAATTCACCCAGCCGATCCGCACGTGGCCGAGCTTCAGCGCTGCGGCAGCCAGGTCATCCGGGAGCGCGACCACAGCCACCTGTGTTCCTGCATATGCCTTCCGCAGAGACTTCACAGGGTCGCGCTTAGAAACCGGAACGCCCAGGAGAGCGTCCAGTGCCGCGGTAACCTCCTCCTTGGTGGCACACTCGTCCAAGTCCTTGATCTCGATCGTGGACGTGTGAAGCAGGGCACTGGCTGTAGCCGCAGTGCCGAGCACCCTAGCTCTTCGCCTAGGTCGGAGGCGTTCTCTACGCCTTTCTTCAGCTGCAGCACTAGGGCTCCAGCGGCGCTGCGTCTGATGTTATTTACGCTGCTGCCGACTTTCTGCTGCAACGTCGGGTCCGACTTGAGGGATCGCAGGATGTCTGCATACTTCGACGCATCCTTCGCCTTGATGACGATTGCGTCTGATCGGTGATGAGCTCTACGCTGCACTGGCCGTGGCTTCGGCTGTTGCCGGGCGCGGACCGCTCCAGGTGTCGCCGCCGTCTGCTTACGCTGGCGATGGCGTCGGCGGTCGACGAGTACAAACCCGTCTTGGTCTCCGACCTCGTTGTTGTTCTCGTCATGCTGCTTGGGTGCGGCTGTCACGGCGTGGCGCTTGGGTGTTGCGTGAGACGCCAGCGGTGACGTTGCAGGCCGCTTGCTGGTTGCACTGCCCGAGAACAGAGGCGAAGTGCAGACCGCCTTATCTACTGCGAGCGGGCGAGGCGGCTCTTGGCTCGCCAGAGACTTCTCGAGCGCTGAGAGGGCCATACCAAGGCTCAGCTGGTAGCTGATCACCTCCTTATGTAGGTTAGACTTGCCTTGAATGAACTGGCCAAGACCACGTATAAGGCCGTCCAGCCGCTCCAGCTTGTCATCCAAGGTCCCGGTCGCAAATTCCGCGGGTGACGGGAGCTTGAAATCTTTCTCCTTGCAATGCAAAGGAGCGACAATTATTTTCCCCGTGATCGCATTCATTGCGCAAGGAAACGTTCGCGGCGTCGGGAGTGGCCCAAGCTCCATCAGGCTCGGCTCGGGGCCCCTCGACCGACGTCTGCCCCTGCGGGCTCTGTAGCCCGTCGCTCACGGCTGTTGACATGCCGCGAGTCGCACACGCCTTCGGTGTTCGCGCCAAGGCGCGAGTCTGTAGCACTCACACTAACGCGCGGAGCTCACACCGACAGCTCAGTACGCGGGAAAGCACAGAGCGGGGCAAAAAACACCACTACAGCTGCACACGCACAGCCACAGAACTTGCACACACATGCACCGACGCAGCGCGTCAAGCTGCACACTTTGCGCACACACAGACACTTCGGTACTACGTATGACCGCACTAGGAATTAAAAAACCAGGAGCGCGAGCAACACACGTCCTGCTTGCTTTCCAGTCCAAGCACTGTGTGTGTGTGTGTGTGTGTGTGGTGTGTGTGTGTGTGTGTGTGTGTGTGTGTGTGTGTGTGTGTGTGTGTGTGTGGGTGTACGTATGTCCGAAGCAAAATCTCGAAATGTTATGGTTGATTGTATAAATTTCAATTGCATTCATTGTCGTTTGTAGTAATAATGAGGCTAGAAAAATGTTTTTGGCAATACACGGGAAAAAAAATTTTTTTTTTTGATTTTTTGAATTTTTTTTTGTAAATTTGAAAAAAAAATTTTTTTTTCATTTTTTCACGTATAATTGCCGGAATTATCTCAATTTTTGTTGTCATCATGAGAGCAGAGCAGTCAAGTTTTAATTTAAGACCAAATAGATAGAAAACGGGACTTAAATTGATCGTCGTTACAAACGTACAAGTATTTCGCATGCGTGCGGCTAAAAATAAGATCAAGCGCGCGTACAGCGACAATGTGCCAGGCCATTACTTTCTTTTAAAAATTTTTATAGATTTTTAATTTATTAGTATCCACTATTAGGTTAATATTTATTATAATACAATAAAAATTAGAATGAGGAAGCACTTTGCCAATAACTTGGCAGCGGTTTTTTCCCTTTCTCAGCTACAACTCTTGACAAGGACTTTGGTACTATGGTAAATTCAGTCTCATCGCAATTCCATATATTTTCAGGTGGAAAATTTATGTCGTCCTTTAGATTTTTTAGAATTCCAAAAAATTCTGCTACACTGCATCTTCTTCAGTGAAACCATTCCGTGCCTCGAGCCAGCAGAGGAATTTGTCCTCGTCTTAACGACAGGTCATGTCTCTCCATGAAATTGTTGAATCAATCCGTACCTGCTGCTTCTAAAACAAAAGTTAAAAAATGGCAAATTTAATATAGTTTTCTGTGGTATTGTAAGAAGATAATATTTTATTATATAATAAAATGAAATTATTACCGTCTTTTAGATTGAAAAGATGAGGAATTTTTGGTTTCACAGCGAAGTCAAAGGCAAGCCTTTTCACATCGTGGCTGGCTAATCCTAGGAGCCTTGACTCCATGCTTAAATCCATCAAACGTATTTCGTATAAAACAATAAAAAAATACTATATATAAGCAAAGTTTACTTAACAGATTTATTTTTCAATGCCTCACAACACTGTTTTTTTCAGCTATTTTTCTTTTAGATTGTAACGTTGACCTAGGTATGCCGTATTGTATTGCAGCATATCTGCCTGATTTTCAACTTAAAACATCATTGAGTGCTAACTGCATGTATTGCTCACTCCAATCGATGTTGTATTTCTTTTTTTGATATACTTTCGCACCATGATGTCACTGTAACGGAGGTTATGTACATGTAAACATTCAGTGGCGTACATGTAAACATGCAGTCTCTACATTATATTGCAAGACAAAATTTCAATCAGCGAATTGAATAAAGCTAATGGGTTGTTCTATCAATTTGTAGCTGATATGACAAGACATCATGGAGAAACAGCAATGACATATAATGTTCATCTTTTATTGCATATGGCTCCAAGTGTATTCAACTGGGGTCCGGTATGGGCTAACTCAACGTTTTGCTTTGAGTCGGCAAATAAATATACATTACAAGTGATCAAATGTGCGCGAGGAGCCAATCATCAAATGATAAGATATGTCTGTCTTAACCATAGTATTATTATTTTAGAACGAATGGTTTCTCACAAGACAAATAATGAAGTCTTGAACTACTGTGAAAATGTACTCGCAGCAAAAGTTGAACATTTTCATAGGACATCTAATGTATTATACTTAGGAAAAAAACACTTACCTCGATAAACGAATAACAAAAATGCTAAATTTATCTGATAGTTCATTAGTATTTAAAAGAATGGTGAAGGATAAATGTTTATTTGAATCAAATTCGTTAATGAAACGGCGATCTAATAATTCTTATGCCATGCTCATGGATGGGTCGTAGATAGTAATTGATCAATTTGTAGTAGATAATATAAATAAAAAATAACTAACTATCTGTCGTGAAATTTGCACGATTGACTGCTTAGCATTGCCTCATTGTAACAACTACAAAAAGATGAAAATTGTAAAAGAAATTATAATCGATACGAAAACGATAGCAAAAATATGTGTGTATATGAACGTCAATAATAAAAAATATATATGTTCAGTTCCTAATCTTATCCATTACTAATTACTTAATAAATTAGAATATGGACTGTATTTTTCATTGTTACATTCCAGGTAATATTAGATGGTTTTTTACAAAAAAATCTATGAACATTGTACGAATATAATATCGAGTTTTTGAACATTCGATGAAAATATTAGTTGATGAATCATTTTTGAAAAGTTCACAAACGGAAATATCACGTGATATTTTGGCGTGATTTCTCATGTGATTTCTCATGTGATCTCTCATGTGATCTCTCATGTGATTTTTCACGTGATTTCTCATGTGATGACTTTCAGCAGGGTTCAAAATTAAATTTTCGTACTTCATCAGCTTTTATAATCTCGCGAGTCTCCTTCTCACCGGTTTTTTCGCCAGGTATTTGTATGAACAAATATACCTCCTCTTTTTTTGACATCATTTTATCTTTTAAATTCAACTCAAAGATGTCAACTGACGAGTTATCTTCGCGTCGTCAAGGATTAGTTAGCAAGGCTAACAACCACGCGACGAATGATGTCTCTAGCCAACTTTATGTTTGTTTGATTCGATCCTGGCAGAATCGTTGGCATAAGGCGCTGTAAGCGATCATAATAAATAGATTTTTATCTTATACATTCAACAATCTAAGTCTCGACTTAATCTTTCCAAAATAATAACGAGTTTCTCAAACGCAAAAACGTTGACACTTAGGTTCTTTGAACGAATTCAGTTTGACGTTACAAGTTGACTTGCAACCGGCCTTTTACGCTTGGTAAACAAACGTACATAACCAACATAAGTCTTGAAAGGCCGTCACGGAAATTTGAGTTAAGTGAGCATTTTTTTTAAGCGTTTGAAAATTGACACATTCACCTTATATAACAATCATGAAAAAGCAGTTCTTCAGATTTAAATATGTCAAAGAAAAGAAGAGGTACCTATCAAACATACCGTCATTTAAACAGTGAAAAACGAGAAGTGCCTCGCTCAACAATATATGATCAACAAAGGAAAGAAAAAGAAATTCCTTGCTCAACAATATACGAGCAACAAAGGAATTTATTGGAGTTTAATGATGCACTATTTCCAAAATAATTACAATCTTTCGTGGCTTTGGAAGAACAGATTCATTCTTCAGATGTGGCGAATTTATGCATCATTGATACTTAATTTTGTTACAGTCAATCCCATTGATCAATAATTTGGATATGGGATGGAATTATTTTAAAAATAATGAAAATCATTTAGTAAATGATTCAACATCAAATCAATGTTCAAACGTGAATTTACCCCAATATTGTTATCCATCTACAACCAGTGACTCAAACTTTCAATACAAAACTACAGTAAGATTAAACTTCAATATTTACAACTATAAAATATGCCTGCAACGTTCAATCAATATTAATATTTCATTTCATCAATTTCATATTCAAATTTTATACTCAATTCATAAAACTAATATTTAAAAATTTAAATTCATGATTCATTATTTAAATTAAATTATTTAATATAAATTATAATTCTCCTTTTTATTTCTGTTACATTAGCAATAAGATGGAACTGAAAAGAAATCAAAGAAAACTGCTTCTCAAAAAATATAATTTTACCAAAAAAGTTGGTAAAATCATATTAATCTTTATGATAATTATGAGAAAGCATAATTTAACTTGAATGGTATTACTAGATATATTTAAAGCCCTGAATTACATATTTGGAGAGCCATTATTTCCAAAAACTACCTATATGGTAAAGCAAGTGTTGGAAGTAAGCGAATCTAGTTTATCATATCACGTTAGTGTACGAAATGCAACAAATATTTTGGAAAATTTTCATCTATGCAGTCAACTTTAAGATGTCAATGTGGATTTCAAGTTGAAACTTCATCGACTTGCTCAGTTTTTTTAGAATTGAACATTGAAGAACAACTGCAAAAATTATTTTCAAATCCATTAATACTAAATGGTTACCTAGAAAATGTTCAAAAGAAAAAAAGCATCGAAAACAACCTTGAAGATATATATGATGGATTGGTATATAAAAATTATTATAAAAATATGGATGATAAGCTATGGAATCTTTCTTATACATTCAATACTGATGGATGTAAGGCTTCAGATAATTCCAAAGCATCAGTGTGGCCGATGTATTTAATGTTGCATGACCTTCCTTCGTATTTAAGGCAAAAATTCATGATAGTGGCTGGTTTATGGGTAGCTAAATCAGAGCCGTACATGAATGTTTTTCTTCAACCATTCATAGAGCAAGCCAATCATTTATCTCAAAATGGATTTGAGTTGAATCATGAAAGAGGAAAAAGTATATGTAAATTGTTCCCATTAGGGTGCTGCGTGGACTCTGTAGCTCGCTGTGCCATGCTAAACATGAAACAATATAATGGAATTTTCGGATGCACTACTAGAACATCCATCAGTCAACATTAACGATGTAAGAAAATATCCAATGTTGCCAGATGTTCCTAAGAATAGAACTGACTCACGAATCAAGAACTAAACGTGTGAAGCAATGAATAGCTCGAAAGATGTTGTGGGTGTTTGGGGATGTCTGATGAACTTGCAACATTTCGACTTAGTAAAAGGAATAGTTCTTGAATTTTTACATGCGTGTTTATTGGGTGTTACTAAACTTCACTGAAATAATAACATCTCGTCCAAAACAAGATGCAAAGGTAGCTATTATTGATTCACGGCTATTATCAATTAAACCTCCAACCTGTGTTGGTAAAGTCCCAAGAAGTTTTAATGAACGCAGAAATTGGAAGGGTTCTGAATGGCTTCCATGGTTACTTTTTTAGTCGATACCTTGTTTGAAAAATTTGATCCCAAAAAAATATTTACGTCATATAGCGTTATTTGGAACGGCTATGAATATTTATTGCATGATTCTATCACTTCAAATGCTTCAAATTGCTTTTAAATTAATTGAATACGTGTTTTTATTTGAAAAATTTTTTGGAAAGGAAAGTATGAACTATAACGTACACTTACTTCTTCATATAACTGTTTCCGTCAAAAATTGGGGCCCCTTACGGCCAGATAGTACATTTCCATTCGAAAATGAAAACAAGAATGTGCTAAAAATGAAAAAAAAACAAGTAAAAAGTAAGAAAAAAAAAAACCAAAAACATGAATCAAAAACAAGTAAAGTCGAAACAAAAACACACGAATCAAACAAGTAAAAGTCGAAAAAAAACTAAAACTAGACAATCAAGAAAAAGAAAAGTCAGAAAATACCAGCACAAGCATCGATGTTTCACATCTGATCTCTGATTACTTAACTCAACGAGAAGGAATGATTTTAAGCACTCATTGATTATGCGCCAGATGTGAAACATCGATGCTTGTGCTGGTATTTTCTGACTTTTCTTTTTTTTTTTTTTTTTTTAGTTTCTTTTGTTTTTTTTGTGGTTTTTTCGTGTGTTACTTTTGATTTAGATTTCTAGTTTTTTTATTTAAATTTATTTTTTCTTGTTTTCTAGTTCTAGTTTGTTTTTGGTTTTTTACTTTTTTTACTTATTTTTGTTTCGAATTTTACTTGTTTAATTCGTGGTTTTATTTAATTTATTTAAATTTATTTTTTCTTGATTTTTAGTTTCTAGTTTTTTTTTTACTTTTTACTTATTTTATTTTTTAATTCTTTAATTTTTTTAATTAATTGATAAAGATGTTTCACATCTTGCAGCTGTTCATAAACAGCTGATTTTTTTATTTTCAATTTTTAATTTGTTTTCAATTTATTAAATTATTCATTCGTGAATTAAAATATTAAAAAATTAGTGTATTGAGCGGTTATCGTTTATTGTATGTTAATATAATAATAATAACATGATAAAAATTTCGACTTCCCTTAAGAAGACACACACTCATAGACACGTATACATAGTACATACATGCATTAATCAATATCCGATTTGAAAACATGCATGATATTGCGTTGAGTCTCGCGACGTATATGCATAGACAGCACATACGTATTCTATGTATTATCGTATACGCATAAGCAAGAGAGAGAAAGATATCTCAACGCAGTCAATCCCGTAAGCTAAGCCGACTGCTGTTGCTTATGTTGTTACGTTGCCTCGTGTGTATACGTAAACACAGTCATACGCGCGTGCGAGAGCGAGAGAGAAAGAGATACGCGCGTCGAGTCTCGCGGCGCGGGCAGCAGCAGAAAGCAGTTCTATGTAGCTGTCACGGCAGCCAATCACAGCGCGCAGCACAAACCGACGCTGTATAGGCACTTTACTACCAAATGTGCGCTCGCTCGGACGGACGGACGGACACTCGGTTATCACGGGTTTATCCCTCATACCAAACGCGAATATAGATGTTTCACATCAAAACATTAACCATCAAATAGCTAAACAAATAGTAACAAAATTACTCGTATTCCAACAAATTCCTGATTTTGAGACAAAAGAATTCATCAGTGATAGAGTTAAAGAATTTTGTAAAAATATGGAGGATTTACCACTAAAAAATGTTTGTAAAATTAAAAATTAGATAATATTTTTAGCGTACCAAAATATAATAAGTTGATTTATAACAAATGTCGATATAGCACATCAACTGCAAAAAATTGCAAAAAAAACGAAGACTCAATTGTAGAAATGAAGAACAATATTTTTGGTATTATTATTGCAGTGTATGCAATAAAATTTAGGGATGAAATGATGTGTATATTTTTTAGATCATAGAAATTGAAAGATGTAAAACTTATAAATAATAGCGAATTTGATGCTTATCTAAATTTCAAAAGATGTTCTTTAGAATCAAAATCTATCCAATGTTCGCATTATTCTGATTTATGTAAACCATGCATTGTAACTTCATAAAAAAAAAATGTATGCGAATAATAAATTAATATAAGTTTTAAAAAAATTTAAATAACATATTAAATAGATTAATATCTTGAATACTTCTCGAAACTTTTAATGTACTTAAAATTATTATTAAAAAAAGTAAAAATGTAAACATTTGTTTTATTGAATATATTAGATGATCTGTCGAATACTGAGGGAATTAAAGAGAATCTGCGAATAAATGTAGTAAAAAAACATTTTTTTCTCATTTTTTATCAGAATTAGCTTCCTCATGAAAAATAAAAAAATATATTATATTTTGTATAAAAAGGAAAAAATTAAAATATTACTTTTATCTATAGTTATTTACCCTATTTACAGTAACTTGCACTACTTGAATTTCTTGTTTTTTTGCGATACACGCTTTAGTAAAAGTAAAAAACTGTAAATAAATGTAAAAAAAGTAAATAATGTGTAAATAATAGAAATCAATTCTATATTTTAGTAGACGCAGGGTCCGAAACATAACATTTTATTATTGTTATTTATCATTGTTTACCGTTTTGGACTATTTCATATAGATTTTAATTCTTTTTTACAGTTTTTTATTTTTCAAAATTTTTACTAGAGATATCTTAATGATTGAACACTTTCTTTACAAATATTGTTTAATATCGTAAGAAGCTTAGGAGTTTTGTTATTAATTTGTCATGACTTTGAATTTTTTTTAAATTTTGAATAAAAACTATTAAATACTACATCTTGTACGTAATTTTTTATCTCATTTTAATTACTTTAAAATCCAAAGTATCTTGAGTAGTCATATTACAGGAAAACACGATTTTCTTTATCTGACAAGTGATATCTAAAAAAAAATTCCTATCAAATTTTGTTTGTTGGTGAGTTTTCCCATGTTTCTGTGAGAATCTGAAAAACAATTCCCAATGGTTGGTATAAATGTTATATTAGAATCGCAATTTCGGCTTTCAATTTTAAGTATTTTTCAAAAAATTGCTCACATTCGCAATGAAATTTCTTATTTTAATCGTAACTGCACACGCGGGTGTACGATGTGCAGTGCAGTATCGAAATCCAGGCATGTTTGTTCACGTACGTGTAGCGTCGAAGGTGCGAGAAAGAAATTTCAATCATACGCATATAGTTTCTTTTGACGCATTACGCATTGCACGCGTAAAATAATTAAGATTTTTTCAAAGTAGAATTTCATCTATGACGAAGGAACTATACAATTTACTAGTACACTGAAATGAGTTCCATCGCACTGCACAATCATACGACACGACATGTACACAGGATCGGTCTTCACACGCTCAAAACGAAAAATTCTAAATTAAAATTAACTCCGATCATTGGCCTTGTTGCATTATAATTTTTTAAGACGCTTTGTAACATTACCTATTATCAAAAATAAATATCGTTAAGTTGAAACACAAAGTCACTCTTTGTATGCTGCTATTATTGATGATAACTATTGAGTTTAAATTTGTCAGATTTTTTCTCAAGCTTTACCAAATCATAAGCAAACACGAATTGTTCAGTCCAATAGCGCGACGATTTACAGCAACGTCGCGTAGCATGAATGTGTGCATGAGATATAGGCGCGTTACTGGGATGCATTTCTCTAGTCGGATTTGTCCGCGAAGCCAGTAAATGTCGATATGAAATCAGTCAGACGCTGATACTCAACTTGACAACAATCACAAGCGCTTCTTTCTTTCTGAATTGTGAACGAAAATTTGAGCGGTGCAAGATTATCGTTTTTAAAATTTTAAAAAATAATCCATCCATCGTAATGATAGCAATTTACGTGATATTGGCCTTGGTCCTTGTAATTGTGTCGAATTATATTTATTTTCGTACGAACAGAACGGCCAGGGCTATTGATGCTCTACCTGGACCAGAGGCAATACCAGTTCTCGGAAATTTGCTGCAGATTCAGATGCCATCCGGTAAGCTAGCTTGAAAAGTGCCTCGCTTTTTATTTCGAGGAAAGAATTACTATTTTATTAAAAAAAACATTTTTTATTGCTCATTATTTTTAATTAATTAATTTAATATGAAATTCTATTGTGAAGATAAGTTACAGATTCGCTAAATTAAGGGGTAACACCCTCTAAGATTTACCAAAAATTGATTTTTTCTTCGATAATCTTTTTGAACTATGTTTTATAGGAGTTGAAAAAAGTGTCTTGTAGTTAAAAATCTCTGTTTTTTTAACATTTGCGGTAATTTCGCAATTTTGTAATAAAAATCAATGAACAAAAAAATTTTCAAGTACTTTAAGACATGCACTATCAGTCCACAAAGTTTCAAATTTTTTACAAATATTGAGTGGTATTACTCTTTAAAATAAATTGATAAAATAGTTGACAAACTCAAACATTAAAAGTAAACTAAATTTCATGACAATTAGCTGCATAAAAATGAAAAAAAAAAATTTTAATTAATTTTACTAAACTTACGATGCTAAATGTAAGTGATCAATGTGTGATCGATGTCTTTTTTGAACTTTATTCGAAGCACACACTCCATCATTTTTTCATTCATTTCACCAATTAATAAATATAATTTTGGATAATTTTAGTGAAATTATTCGAATTATTTCGTGAATGGGGAACCAAGTATTATCCAGTTTATAGACTATGGTTCGGTATCATACCAGTCGTCTTCATACAACACCCGGATGACGTAGAGGTTAATTGCTTTTCTTTAGGCTTCTATAAATTAATTTATGCGAATAAATAATAAGCAAATTGATTATAGACTCTTCTAATGAGCTTAAAGCATATCAATGAATAAATTACTTTTTTAAGCTTCTATCAAACAATGCATGTGAATAAATAATAATAATCTAATTAATTATAGATTCTTCTAATGAGCTCTAAACATATTAACAAGAAATTGGGCTACGAGCACCTTTATTCATGGCTGCAGAGTGGGCTATTAACGAGCTCGGGTAAAAACTGATTGTTTTACCTTCAAATTAAAAAATCTGCTTGAAGTATTTCAATCATTTTTTATTTTCATTTTTAACAGATAAAAAATGGCATCAAAGGAGAAAACTTCTTACACCGGCTTTTCACTCCAACGTATTGGAAAAATATATGGAAATCACGTTCGAGCAGAGCAACAGAGCTGTCAAGGACGTCTCGTCGTCGGGAAAGGAAACGAACGTGGATTTGCTGCCCTATTGTTCCAAATGCACTTTAAATATCATTTGCGGTAAGCACTTTGATTACACAATCTGACCGGATATCCCCGATTGATTGGAGTTAATTTGCATCAGAATCGGCGATGGGTGTATCGTTGACGAGCGAAGATGACAACAAAGACGCCGTTGATTACAAAAATGCAATTCACAGAATAGGAAGTATCGTTGTTTACAGGTATATGGTCAAATCCCATAATAAAATGCTGTTTCGTTAACAAAAAAAGGTGAAATTTTTTTTTGGGTGCCGCGGCCTAGACCCTCGCAAATTGTTCCTAGGACCTCTAGGAGTGAGAAAAAACGCGTGAACATGAAATTTGAAAATAGTTAATTTTTTTTGGTCACTTTTGTGTTTTAGATGCCGAAAAGTCATCTTTTCACGCAAATATGACTTATTACTCGATGTCCAAGTCGTTGAAGAAGTATCAAAACTCACCTAAAAAAAGTATCTGACTACTGTATTCGATAGGAAATTTTCTCAGCTTTCCGATGGTATTATTAGATTTTCCAAAATATCCAATTTTCACCGAGAAAATCGCCATCAAACATTGAGGGCTAAATATGTCGAAAAATTCAGTACGGAAAAAGTGAAATTTTTGGTTCATTTTTGATTTTTTCTTATGAAAATTGAATATTTCGGAAAATCTGATACCACCATCGGAAAGCTGAGAAAATTTCCTATCGAAATCATATCTTTATTTATTTTTTCAGTCTAATTACGAGCGAATTTCGATTGTAGCGAGCCGCGCAACGCTGTAAACCGCGCGACCGCACTGAAAACAGCTCGGGATCAGAAAACAGTGAACACGTAAAATAAATTCGCTTGTATAAGATTGTAATTTGACTCAAAAAATAAATAAAGATATGCGTTCGATAGGAAATTTCCTCAGCTTTACGTTAGTAGTGTCAGGTTTTTCGAAATATTCAATTTTCATAAGAAAAAATCAAAAATAAACCAAAAATTTCACTTTTTCCGTACTGAATTTTTCGACATATTTAGCCCTCAATGTTTGATGGCGATTTTTTTGGTGAAAATTGGATATTTCCAAAAATCTAATAATACCATCGGAAAGCTGAGAAAATTTTCTATCGAATACAGTAGTCAGATACTTTTTTTAAGTGAGTTGTGATACTTTTTCAACGACTTGGACATCGAGCAATAAGTCGTATTTGCGTGAAAAGATGACTTTTCGGCATCTAAAACACAAAAGTGACAAAAAAAATGAACTATTTTCAAATTTCATGTTCACGCGTTTTTTCTCACTCCTAGAGGTCCTAGGAACAATTTGCGGGGATCCAGGCCGCTGGGCACCCAAAAAAAAATTTCACCTTTTTTGTTAGCGAAACAGCATTTTATTTTGGGATTTGACCATATATGCGCAATAAGATTTTCAAGTTTTGTTTTGATTAATGACTCAATTTTATACGAAATTATCTACAGAATGATAAGACCCTACATTTTAGACTGGATGCTTCATTTCATGCCTCAACTAAAGAAAAGAGACGAAGAGTGCCTTAGGCCATCTTAACGGATTCACTAGCAAGGTAAAATTTCTATTATTTTCATAAAAATGATCAATAATTCATAAATATTATTCAGTTCAATTGATACATTCTTTAAAGCCTTAAACAAACAAAGTTAAATCAACAGCAAATAATATAATTTATAACGCATTCTTAATTTTTTAAGCCTTAAACCGAAGTACTTAGGAATGATTTTTCTTAATAGATAGTCAATGAACGTCGAGAGTATCACGTTAACACGGGATACCAACAACTAAACGATTTGAACCTTGACGCTAACGAGGATGCAAACGTCTACGGTATTTTATACGACTCTCACTCGAAAGTTTTGAAACATTTTACATTCTTCATTATATCAAATGACACGACTATAAAAGAGTTTGATGTTTGCAGGTAAAAAGCGAAGACTTGCCATGCTAGATCTACTGCTCTTGGATGAAAAAAATGATTTGATAGACGACGCTGGAATCAAAGAAGAAGTATCTACTTTTGTATTCGAGGCAAGTGCCTGATTTTCTTACATTTAGTTTTTTTCTGTCTATTTTATAAATTATTATTCACCGGTGAAATATGTTTTGCAGGGACACGATACAATAGCTTTGGCAATGTGCTTTGCAATATTGTTACTCGCTGAAAATAAAGAAGCACAAGTAGGCAAAGATCATCTTTTTTTTGCTTCATCATACATGCTGTTACCTTACCTTGTTTTTTTTGTGGTAGGACAAAGCACGCGAAGAAGTTGAAGAGATATTGAAGCCTAAAGACGGCGTGATAAGTATGCCGGATCTTCAAAAAATGAAGTATTTAGAGAGATGCATCAAGGAAACTATGAGATTGTATCCCTCGATTCCAATGATATCGCGTCGAGTGGACGAGGATTTGCAATTGAGTGTGTATCGAACTCTTGTGCTTGTTGCTGGGATCTTTACTCGTTCTATAGACAACATTTTTTAACATTTATTTGCAGAAAATTGTTTGTTACCACGAGGATCAAATGTGTTTCTTCGCATTTTCAATGTGCACAGGGACCCAAATTTTTGGCCGGAGCCTGAAAAATTTGATCCAGATCGTTTCTTGACCGAAGAAATAAAGAAACGACATTCATTCTGCTATATTCCTTTCAGCGCTGGATTCCGAAATTGCATCGGTTCGTCCATGAAATTGTCGTATGTTTTCTAAAAATGATGAAATAATTTCCCTATGTAAAAATGTATTTTTTTTCAAGGTCAAAAATTCGCAATGATGGAGATGAAATCTCTGCTTGCTCGAATTTTGTACGATTTTTATTTGGAGCCGATCGATCGTCTGTCCGATATCGAAATAAAATTCGACATGGTTTTGCGTCCAAGTACACCTGTTCACACTAAACTTATCAAGATTGATAGATTGTAATAACTTTTTTTATGTTGCATCCTGAAGTTTTTTAAACCATTTTTTTACGTATTATTACACGCGTACTACATACGATAAGCAGATAAAACACAAATGTATTTGAAAAATTTTAAAAATAAAAATATTCACTCGTAAAAAGTTGATATTTAAAAAGCGTATTAATTTTTTATGTGAAAATGATTTGACTTGAAAATGAAAAGTATTATCTGTGATATTTTATTTCTTCGCGCAGTTTTCAGATTTTTTTATTGACGATCATAAAAAGTCTAAAATAATTTTTGAATGACATATTTAAAATTTTTGCACGACCGATTGCATTCATTGTTTATGATCAGTTGTTTTTGTAAGGTATTAAAAAAATAATAAAATAAATAACCTTGGATATATTTGGTTTCAGGGGGTCAAAATACTTGTAAAAAACTTTTTCCATCTGATTCCGTCCAACGACTGCAAGAACGCTCTATGCCCTTGGACTAGTTAGAAATTTGACTCCTCGTTAGAAATTTAACGCACTAATCATATAAAATTCTCACTCTAATTAAGCGAATGAACTACCTCCTTATTTGTAAGAAGATCCCGCGATCGTGACATAATTTTCGCAGACCAATGTCAACTGTCCATATTCAGAGATGAAGTAAGATATGGAATAGGCATTCACGTGTCTTCGAAACTGCGCTGAAATTGTAATGAAAATGTCATTGTACAGGCGCACTATTTTTTCCCTGTATGTGTGATATTTGAGTAGAAAAATTCATACAAATGAGAAATGTATCTCTGAACCCGCATCGATAAAGTGCATCATGATATTACACACGAGATGTGGGTTTTTGGATCTGCAGCTATAGTAGTATTTCGGCATTTACTTCAATAATTTAAGAAGAATATGCTTTGCATCAATAACATTTATGAACGATTTAGGATCACTAAACGATTAAATTTTCGAAAACAGAAACTATTTTTGTTCGTTGAATTTTTTAACAATCATCGTGAATAAATCATAGATTTTAGTCATAGAAATAACTGCATTTTCAAGAAAAAAAAATAGTTTAGGATGGTCTGATTTTTCTTGGAAACTTGCTCTTGCATAGAGAAGCATACAAATCTAATCAAATCGAGAATATATTAAAAATATCCTTTTCAACTCACAGATATTTTTTGTGGTAGAAATTTTCGTGAGTAATGTTTTTGCCAATTCGATTTTTTAAATCCTAGGTATAAAATGAACGATTTCACGGAAGTTTTGGATTTTTTTCATTCATACGTTGGAGAGGAATCATATGTTTTGAGAGTTGCGATTGAAAACTACTTTCGAAAAGAAATAAGAGATTGCGACAAAAAAATTAATTTGAAAACTAATATGGATCAACAAATGCACATTTTTAAATGTTTGTATCGATATAAATGAAAGAAAGATAAAAGCTCCAAATACTTTTGGTCAGCTATTGTAACACTATCAGTATAAAGTTATACTATTAAACATTTTCATTTCAAATCATATGTTAGTGTAAGATTAATTCCAACATTTTTGGGCAGTAGTAACAAATAAAAATTCAAGTTTCCGTTGCTTCCAAATTTATTTAATTTCATAAACTTTTGGTAACTGGTGAATGGTTTTTGCTGCAAGCGGAGTGGCCTGATTTTATGAATTTTTTTATTCTATACCTTCTTTGTGTACGTATGATACGAGCCAAGCATTGGCTTAAAAAAGTGAACGTCGAACGACACTCAACGCTTCAACCAATTTTTTTTGGGAGGAGGGGGTGCGGGCTAACGCGTTTTATTTAATCGTACACACATCGCTCGTTTGTGTTCTCCACAATCGCTTAATAGAACGCGATAGGCATTTCGTTTGCACACCCTCTGTGTTATACGTGGAAGGTAAAGTAATTTTTTTTATCTTTGAATTTCCCATCTGTGCCAAAATGCAGAGCGAGCAGTATGCAAGTGTAACGATATCCAAAAGTAAATGAATAAAGCTGGTGTGATTACACTTGGATTTTTCATTGTCAGCTTCGAAATTGATCCGAATAACTTGATCGAAGTGATCAGAATTTTTTTGTTTCTTGAACTCTTCTCGTTCGGTAAAATGAAGTTAAAAAAAGAAGGGTATTATATTGGAGCTTCGAATTTAAATCTGGAAATGTTCTTACGAAATCAATGAGCGCAGGCATTCATTAAGTTTTATCGAGTTTATTTCAACATACCTGTTAGCAGTTAAACTTTTTTACAGCTTTTGCAGCTTACGAGGTACGCGACATTAAATTTTTTATAAATAATAAAATATTATTTGCGTAGTAAAATACACAGAAGTCATTCAATGTTCAATTAAAATTTTTTTTTACAATGTATCGCCTAGCGATAGAGAAACTCGATGCGTATAGTTACAAAGGATCGTTCGGCATTACGAAACGATTCCTCGATCACCTCACGACGGGATGATGGATGCTATTTTTTTAATGTACATTATATCTACTCTGTTCCTCGGCACGATGCGAGGAAGAATCAAAACGAAACTCGTCGTGGAAATAGAAAAATAAAATTGTCATCCCGATGCGGGCGTACAGTATATTAAAATACAGTCTATCTTTTTGCATTTTCTTTGGCCGTTCGATGCTCGCTGCTCTCTTGGATTTGGCAGATGGCATTTACTCTGAAAGGTTAAAAAAATTATAAATTTTACATTCATTCCAATCATAATTATAAAGAAAAAAAAAAAGAACTTCTTACTTCGCAAATTTTGAAGCATGCTCTTCGCGCGCGTTCCATCACCCTATGCATCTCTATCAAAGCCCGATCGTACTGGGCTTCGCTGAGATTTTGAAGGTCCAACGGCAGGCCTGCCCTAGTCAGAGAATTTCGTAGGTCTGATCCAAGGTCACAGACGACGGACGGATCCAGTTCGAGGCCATTCGGTGGGGAAGCAGGCGGGCTACGGAAAGTTCGCAGGTCCCATTCGCTCCGTCGGGCAGCAGATGGGGCACGTTGAACTCGCAGGTCGTAGTCGCTCCGTTGAGCAGCGGACGGGGCACGTTGAACTCGCACGTCGTAGTCGCTCCGTTGGGCAGCGGACGGGGCACGTTGAACTCGCAGGTCGTAGTCGCTCGGTTGGTAAGCAGGCGGGCTCGCTTCGACTCGCAGGTCGGGTTTCGGCGTCGTGGCGCGGGCGGTCTCGGTACCGCTCCCTGGTCTCCGCGAGGTCGGCCGTCCGCTGGGGAGGACGCTGCTGGGCCGGCACCGCGGCCACTGGCGCGCCTCGGGCTTCGGACGCGTTCCAGTATTCAGCCGCCGTTTCCGGGCCTTTGGGCTCCTCGTTGCCAACTATGTACGGTCGCATTACCGGCGGTACCCAAGGCTCGGGGATGAGTGGATAGCGTGCACTGGCCAAAACTAAGAGAAAATCATGTAGATGTTGATTTATAATAACGAAGAACGAGGGGAGGTCTTACCTGTCTTAATGTCAAGCTGGTTGGCGAACGGGCCGGCGCGTTTCATCGCTGTTTCAATCACGTGGTTATAAAATTCGGCCTCCTGCGAAAAAAAACGCGATCTACTTTAAGCACGTCCGACACAAGATATCGTTGAAATTCATAAAACGAACGAAATCGAGCGATACTTACTGGATTCGCCGGGTGAGGAGGTGCGCTGGGGCTTATCATAGGCCTAGGCGACGTTCGGGGCGGTTTGAGGAAGGTAGCCAACCGAGGAGTCGAACTCCCCACCTCGGTTTCTGCAGCGCTGCTGCTGCTGGTTTGCTTCTGCTCCAGCGACATGAAAGACTCCGTGGAGCTTTGCATCTCCTGCTGGAACTGCTGGGTGATGGCTGCGCTGTACGACGGAGGCGCGTAATGAATCAGCGAAGGTCGTTGGTTCTGGGTCGGGTCGTTTTGCGTGACGCAGGCCGAGTACGACGGTGGGTCGTTCTGAGTCGAGCTCGTTTTCGTCTTAGTCGTCGTCGCCGTCGTCGTCGTCGTCGTCGTCGCTGAGGTGGTCGTCGATCGGCTGTCTGTCTGATCTGATCGCAAGACCGGTCGCGGAAGGCCACAGGGGCTGGTACTGATACTGCTGCCTCTGCTGCGCTGCTGGACGTGACGTTGCTCGTGCTTGGTCGCGTATCTGTTGCTGTTTTTCTACCATCTTTTGAGTGGCTCGTTCTGTGAGTGTGAAAAATTTCGATCGTAGTTTGAGTGCGTTCGTTAAGTGAGCTTGTCTTGCTGTTGTTGTTTTCTTTAAAAAAAATCGACAGTCTATACAAACGACGATTTACAATGAGAAAACGGTAGATGTCAACAAATTAAATTGAAAAGCGTCGTTAAACATTGACACAATAACAATACCGAAGAAAGTCCAAGTAAATAAAAAAATTATAAATTAAATCGATGAAATATTTACAGGAAATTAACGAACACCCACGAGATCGCATTTCACCTTTTGGAATAAGAAATACCACAACAGCAACAACAAAAATAAAAAAGATTCGATGATGTTTTTTTTCAACGCTACCATGACAAAATTACTTGTCTGCGCAAACGCGCCGACGGGCCCTGGTTTATCGAGAAGAGACGGCTTCTCCACCCGAGGAATGATACCAAGCATTTTCTCTATGTCCTCCACATCAATCTTGTCCTCCGCGGAGCCTCCTCTTGGACTGCCCGGGTGTTCTGTGCGCACGAGGAATGCGTTAAGTGCGAGTACATTGTGTTTTTTTTTTTCATGAAAATGACGATTCAGATGGATGAATACTTACTGCTTCGAGGCTGGGCTCGTTCTGCGTGGGTGGTTCGGGTGTAGCCTGTTGTCTCGGCGGCTTCTGTGGGGCAGGCGCCGCCGCAGCCGCCGCTGCCGCTTCGCTACCGGAACCCGCGTCGCCGTTGACATTTACATCTACGGAGATATCCGGCATCGATGGTCGTCGGTACTCATTCCACTCGAATTCGAGCTCGTTCATCATCGGTATTATCGGCCGTTCGTACTTCGATGTCAAGCTGCATCTCGGCTGCAGCCGCGACTGCCTATGCTCGTCGCTCAGACGCACCCCCTTGCCGAACTCGGAGTCGACGAGCTTGACGTTCACCCCGTCGATGTGCCTCGACACGGATCGCATCGGTACGCTCAAGTCGATCGTGATCCGGAGTTTGTCGTCGACCCGGGAGTACGACGAGTTGACCGACATCTCGACGTTAATCGAGCTGCTACCACCACTGGCTTGGTCGTTGGCTCTGTTGCCGTTGACGTCATTCGAGCTTGGAGACGAGCTTCTCGGTTGGTCCACGCTACAGCTGACAACAGCTTCCCCAGTGGCCTGCTGCTGTTCCTCCTGCTTTACATACAGAGAGCAGAGTAATTTTTAATGTTATATACGAGAGTAATCGGATAATCACATTCGGTCGACTCACCGCGCCTGGCGCAGAAGAGTCGGCTTCTTGCGCGACGGCGGCTCCGGTCGCGTCAGTGGGGCTTGGATACTCGTGAACGCTGCCCGGGGGAGACAAATCGTCTATGGGGCGCGACTCCTCTTCTCCAGTTATGCTGAAATTATCGATAAAATTGACAAAAGCCAAAAGAGATTATCGAGAAACGTTTCGTCGCTTCGATGCGGCGAAAGTATACCTGATGAACGTATCGGACTTCATTTCGACTGCTGTGATCGATGAGAGGTGACGGCTGCTGTGCGAGCAACAGGCGACTGATCGAGAGTGTGTGTTACAATATCGAGCCACGATGTACGAAGCGGGATTTTCGACTATAGCTACGAGGGTAAACAAACCGAGACCGTACGCGCGCTACGATACGAGATTTTCGAATTTCGACGTGTAACGAGTATCGTACACACTTGAGAGATTTATTCGGTAAATTTTAAGATCCATATTTTAGCGCGAGAGAGATATTTTAGATTATTCGTATGATTAAAAAAACATCCGATCGACAAGGGAAGCAACTGCGACTGAAGTCGAGGGGAAAAACGTTAATTCTCGGCGTGCTAGGATGTGTGCTTTGTTTTTCAGTTATATATGTACAGAATCTGCTCTGCGTAACTGTATGAAGTAAAAATGTCGCACAGGCTGTGTACACGAATTGTACTTTCCTTTAATCTGTAGTCCTGTTGGTTCGATGCAGAGATATGGGAAAATTATTTGTTCAAGAGATGATTTTTGGATCGATGAAAATATTGTTTTAGGCTAGGCTTCATTGCATCGATTGAATCAAACCTTTGTTGACGAAAATAAATGTAAGCTTTGTTCGTTTGTACCTATACGAGTAAACCGAAAACGGACGAATCCTCTCTCTTTTCCTTTCCACAGCTCGAGAAGATAGAAAATGACCAATTTTTATGGCAGCTTATTGAATAAAATTACGAAATCTTTCCATCTGCCTTTTTGGTTGGAGTCGAACTTTAAATAATACCTCGTATTTTACATTCAAGTCGACGATTTTAAAGGTAGTTTTATGCATTTTTGGCTCAAACAGTAGAAATACCTATACAAAAACCAAAATCGAGTTGTATTTTTCTGCATTACGCGTAACTCTTCCCCAATGAGTTGAAAATAAACGATCACGACGTTTTGGGCGCTCGCATGTAGCAATGATTTTTAATTCAAACGTTCGGAGATGAACGAATTCTTCATAATCCTTAATTTACATATCCTGTTCATTTCCTCGAGATTGCCTGGGTGGGCATAAACAAATTTTTCAAATTGAGTGTAGTTTTTTGGGAACGTAAGTGCGATGAATCGTATGAGGTTACAGAAAATATTGGAGCTTTGGTAAGTTTAATTTATACTTTTATGCGGATAAGACGATCGATATTTTGTGTGAAATGTAACCGATAAATTCATACTTTAAATCTTTACGAAGAAAAGAGACGTCATCGGCGAAGTAACTTTCAGCTTTGCATTGTTATATTCGGAATGTGTTCTTGATTGAAATTGAATAAAAATCACAAAAAAAGATGGAAAAACAAGGAAAAATATGGTATGACATTTTTTCGATAACTAAATAATAGTGCTTATTAATAACATAGATCTTTGTTAAGTGACAAGTAGAGTTCACATGTAAACAATTTTTGTAGACTATCAGATACATGGTACAATTTTAAAATGAAAACTAGAGAGATTTTTACAATGTCAACTTCGGAAGAGAATAGATTTGTAAATTAAAACGAAATGCGACACATAATCGGTACGATTTTCACGAAGCCAAGGAATTTGCATTCACGCGAATTTGGTTCATTTAAAAATAAAAAATTATACATGCAAGACGTGCGGGAAATCTTTTGGTTACAAAAAAGGCTTGGATACAAGGGCCATTTGATGCAGTACCAAGATCTAGTTCATTTGAAACTTAAAGAGCATATTGTAAAGAATGTGGGAATGATTTTCGTTATGAAAAAGCTTTGAAAAGACAGATTGTCATAGTTCATCAAAATATCAAAGATAACAATTGCGAAGGGGAGTGGCTAGTCTTTTGAAATAGAGAATCGTTTGACCGAGGCACATAAATGATCAGTTCATTCGAAACTCAAAGAGCACATGTGCAAAGAATGTGAGGATGCTTTTGGTCGTAAAATTAACTTGAATGGACACATAAAAATTTCTCCATCGGAAATTAAGAATTACTGACAACAGATCGAACAAGATTGAAGTGAACAACATATTTTAATGTACAACTGAGTCCAAACTTCTACTTCTAAACAGGCTATCGTTTACAAAGCTTCAAAGGGACATAACTGTGTTGAAGATAACTATATCGTAATTTCAGAAATGTAATGGAAAATGTACTGTGCTTTCTAAATTTTCATTTTTTTTATAAATATCATTTATGTTGACGTATTTTTTCTTCAAAATATACAGAGCAACTAATTTTCCCATATCTATTTGTAATATTTTTATTTTTTAAATGAACGATGAATCCTAATTTGTAAATGAATAATCTCGCATGCCCATCATTAAAATCACGCAATCATCTCCCGCAACGCATAATCGGTGCAATAAAAATCTAAACAAGCTCGACTATATACGCGCAAAGCTCACGCGCTGATAAAGATCGATCACCGCGATTAATGACTTTACGGTGCGGGTCGTTTAGCGAATACAATTCGCGCGTTCGTGCGTTTATCGCGAGGATATTGGCCTCCTGTGTATGTGTATTTATGTGCGCGGTGCGTGGGGGTACTCGCGGTATATAAGACATTAGAATCGCTCGAGTGTGGAGTGAAAATCCGCCCCTTCGCGCGCGCGCGTCTGTGTGTGCGTGTAATATAACGTGTTTATGCGTACGCTCGGAGTATACAAAGTCGCTTATTACCAGGCCGCTTATTACGAGAATGGCCTCTCGTGCGTGCGAGGACCATTAAAACTAGCAACAAGAGAGATAAGATTGGGCACGTCGCGCACACCTATGCGCATTATATTGTTTTCTTCTTGTTCCTCGTGCGCGGCATATCGAATTCAGTGGAGTATCATAAGCACATACTCGACTCCTCGACTACTCGAAAAAGAGCGACGGATCAAAAGAAAATGAGAAACGACGAGGGAGAGGTAAGGAAACGAATTAACGCGTTGAATGCGGGGCTGTTTGTTGAGCAATTTATTTGCGACAATTGTCCGCGCAGGAGAGCGAAAGAGAGAGAGAGAGAGAGAGAGAGAGAGAGAGAGAGAGAAAGTATAGATCAACGCTCTAGTGGTACAAGGGTCGAACTCAAAGATCCTTGTCGCGACTTCGTCCTTGTTGTATATAATATACATTTATACGGAGAGACACTCAACTTTCGAACGAGAGGAGCTTCTGCGTCGCTCGCGGTAATGTCGCAGTATATACTTCGACGAGCCTCGACTTCGAATTGCAGAGAGACCCCCCCCCCCCCCCCACTGGACTCTGCTCGCGCTTATACATTATATTGGACAATGGAGAAACTCTCGCCGTTGTCCTGCGCGAAAATCACAATAAACCAATTCGATGCACTGTGGAGGTGGCTGGCTTTTGTGCTATATCTTCTAGCTTCTC
Organism: Trichogramma dendrolimi; assembly: GCA_034770305.1. NCBI lineage: Eukaryota > Metazoa > Arthropoda > Insecta > Hymenoptera > Trichogrammatidae > Trichogramma > Trichogramma dendrolimi. The sequence continues at coordinate 208,838 of JAPMIB010000155.1, read as the reverse complement.
TCGAAGACGCAATCGATGGTATGCACTGCGCGACGACGATTACTGCGGAAACCATTGGAGACTCGATCGATGATAAATGAATGAATGAAATGACAACGGTGAATTTACACTACTATAGTTTGAACAAAAAAAAATGAACGCGAGTAGCTGAGCTGCTAAAAAAATTAGTAAGAGATATTAAAGTTCTTGAAGGTAGAAGTTTTTTACCGTGAAATAGATAAAATGAACCTAATTTCAATAATTCAAAATAAATCTCCCAGCATTGGAAAAAAAAGCTCACGTACATTTCACTGCTGCGATGAAAACTCGTTTGACGAGTTCGTGATATTCTCAAACGACAACGAGTAAACACGCAGAGATTCTTGAAAATGTCCAAGTATTCGAATCAATAAACAAAGCTCAATTACAAAGTAATTAGTCTCGCGACTGTCACGACATATATACTGTAAGTTCGGGCGCGCAATATTCTGAAAAACCAGTAAAAAATCCGATTCGGCGTAGAGTATCAAAATTATGAAAATATAATACTTTATCGGACAAGCTAATAAAGATTCAGTGTGTATCTCGCGCGCTTTGTACAATGCGTTTGATCTCTGATCGCGCGAGACATGCGTTATTTGAAAATAGCATCTTTTCCTTGGTCTCTCCTGCAACATATCTAGCTGAAAGTTGAATGTGAATATACATTAAAATGATTTTGTTCCTAGCAATTTTTCTCAAGCTCTTTTCTTGGCGAGATAAAAAAACGCAAAAGAAAGAAAAGCGCAATCATAAAAAATTATGAAAAAGAATTTTACGAGTGTGAAAAAACGTTTCTAATCTTCAAAATTTTCCTTTCAATAAGGAATGATCAAACACTCTAAACCCGAAAGAGTAGTTTACTCTTTTGAGGTTCGAAAATTACTCTTTTGGGTTTAGAGTGAAGACAATAATGCAAAGAACAAAAAAGTCTTGAATTTAGTGAAAAAATACTTTGGAATTTTATCAGAATCTTTTAGTTTCGTTTCGAAAATGGCTTTGAAATAGGTATCGAAAGAAAACAGATATCTATATTATTTTCAACGTACTCGAGCTACATTAGGGTGTAGTGTCTCAACTTGGCTAGGGTCGTTCTGTATTTTAAAAGATACGAAAAGATCTTCCAAATCCATCGACCCCCGACGCAAATGAAAATTGAAACACAGCGTAAAGTAAGCGCTCGCGTGACATTCGTCTGTCTAACGCGGTCAACTTTCGCGAATTCCGAATTTCATCTTTCCATTCGTTGTATCTTCCTTTTTTTCAATGTACTATCCGAGTAAAAATTCATACTCTTGTTTTATGTTTTTTACTGCACCGTTGGTGTTATTACCTTCTCGATCCATATCGAACATATATTTTATTTTTGCAGAAAAGAATATACAAGGCAAATAAGCTATGAAATATGTATTATTTTGTATCGAAAAGTCATCGCGTCTTATTGAAAGCACTCGCGATTTTCGTACACAAAGAGAGGTAGATAGATTTGTAGCCGAGAAAATAGACACTGACTGCACTCGTGTATATTGAGAAAAAGGAAACTGTTAAATTTCGATGAATATTTGCATATGTATCGTCTTTCATTGACGCACAAGAAACAATGTATATTTCTTGTCGATTGAGTAATAGAAAATTGTTCAAATTTTTATCAAGAGTACCAAGTTGTAGTCTAAATATATAATAATATTGTGATTTATCCATCGAACTCAACTTCATTTAAAATTATATGCGCTGTGTGAGGATTAATGCATTAGTTGATAGAACTCAATATGCTTTATCATACATACGCAAACGAAGATGGATTGAAAAATCAAGATGTAGCAATTGCTGGAATTTTGATATGAGAGTTATAACAGAAGATGAAATAGCGGCTCGTCGGTAATATATGAAAAATATAAGTACGAAATGCACAATAAATCAAAAATTTAATTTTTCATTTTTTTTTTTTAATTTTATCGATTTCGAGAAGCAAAGTCAACTAAGTCAAATAAGTTTAACAGATTTCCGTTGCCGACTCCAAATGCTCATCTATTCTTACAAACCGCTGATTAATTCCACACAACTTAACTTTCACAGAAGTACTGGCTATTCCTATAAGAGTATTTGTTTTATAGTCAACAAGTGGACCACCGTAGTCACCCTAAATAGTTCATACATAAGATATAGAAATAACATCAAACATTTTAAAACGTTTTTATTTTGAATCCTACTTACGCGGCAAATTCCTTCCAAATATCCATCTGATAAATCGAGGCCTTCCACGCATATAAGATTTTTAAGTGGTTGGCAATTTTCAATGTCTGCAACATTTATGGTTCCATAGGCGTATTGTAGATATTGACTGTTTGGTCCATCTTCTACTTGTTGGTAATCATCCCGATATTGATAATAAGTACCGAAGCCAAGCATAACAGCAATTTCATGACTAACACTGTATTGTTGATTTTTTAGCAATTTAATGGACCCAATGTTTAAGTTTTTTCCTATAGGTAGTGGATTTCTTAACTGTTAATAATTGAAAAGTTCAAATTTTAAGGCAATTATCAATATTTAAGAAAATCAGCTGTATAAAATTTCTCACTTTCAACATCGCAAAATTCAAGGCATCATCAGTGTCCCATTCACTTGGTATGTATAATTCCTGAACGTCGCGATATACACCCTCTTCTTGCGAATTCAAATCGGCTGTACCAGTAACAACAGTAAAATCTTCATATTTTAATGTAAAATTTTTATCGATTACACAAGCAGCAGCTGTTCCTATATAATATTCGTAGATTATAAAGTCATCGCAAAAGTGTGATCTACAAACTAATGTAGAATAATGATTTAGTATTTGAATTAGTGAAGACATGTATGGGAACTGCCCGAGTTTGGCAAATTCGCCATCCATAATTCTTGCTCTTTCTGTCAGGGAAATACCGAAAATTATATTAGAAAAATTATGATAGTAAATTAATTATTCATTGAAATGCAATTACGCATCAACGTACTACTTTCAACAAAACTGACAAAATATAGTACAAGAACAAAAAGCCAAAGGTTCCCTTCCATCTTTAATATTTTCGATAAGTCACCAAGATGCAATTCAATTTAATCTTAAAAACTTGTGCAAAAATGCCTTGTAAATTTTTCAGCGCGCGCTTCTACAAATGTTTTTACATTTCTACTCTCTTGACTCACGACATTTCGATAAATTTTTTATCTGTCTCTACGATAACAGAGTAATAAATTCCACGATACGAAAAATATTTTTTTTTCATTTCTACGTACTTTGTCGATTTCTCTTGCGATTTTAGGCACAGTAAAATCGATGCAATTTTAAGCTAACATATTTTTTTAACATTACCTATGGTGTTTTTGATGGATTAATTACCAATAAATGGCCATGTGAAATGTTTTAAAATACATAACTATTAATAGGCTTGTTTTTAGAAAAATTTTTGTTACTATTATGTCACAAATATTAACTGGATCTTAAACGATCCAAAAATGGCAGTACAACTGATTAAAAAATTTGCAAGTGGTAAAGTCAAAATAATTGTATAACTTAAAGAACAGTTTTAATACTAGTTATCGCACTTGCAGATTGTCTCCTGATACATGATATATTTGCACTATTGTTGATAAAATCCATTTACTTTTATTCTCGTAGTTCCACGTAATCAGTAATCTCTGCTAACCGATCGAATGGAGCTTTCATTTGCTTTTTTGGCGGAATAATATCTTCAGCGGATGCAACTAACACGAATGGTAGAAAGTATCTTCTTTGGGAAAATTGTTCCTTTCATATTAATTTTATGCCTTTATGGAATATTTCATTCCCGCAAAATTGTTTATTTTGAGCTTCAATTTTGCAGTCTCTATTTGTGATGCTGCCCACACGAATGTTCTGATACCTTGTCATTGCTCAAAAACTAGCGAAAATAAAATGTTGGTCATTTCTGCAAAGGACTGATTTAGTAATTTTATTGTGAGTGAAATTCAAATTACTCTCACTTTTATGAAACTGATCACGGCAAATGAAAACTTCATGTAATTGCAAGTAAATCTTATATTAAATAGTTAATTAGAATCCAGTAGAAGTAAGTATTACAGTGTTTTTTTCCTCCATACGACACGGCGTAGGAGAATAAAATGGTTGGGAAAGAAGAGATTGTACATACAGCCGAAGCTTATACACATCGTCACGCGAAGTTTAACTCGCATCTCTCTCTCTCTCTCTCTATCTCTCGTTGACTTTTCCGCAGCTCAAGCTATGTGCACGCTCGTCATTATCACTTGTCGAGCGAGCGCAACGACGATGACGACGACGACGACGACTACCACGATCATCATAATAACACTGATGAGAAAAGTAAACTGTTCTATCTGACCGACGCTTTTCCCTGTCCATAGTAGGTATATAGCGCGCATAAGAGGGGGTATGTAGCCGGTGTACTCGATACTTCGAGTTATACATTATCTCAGATTTCCTCTTTGAACATTTCTATAATGCGCGTATACCAATCGGCTGCGACGTTATGCGCGCTTCTTCCGAATCCATTACCGCGCAGCAAAAAGACGAAGAAAAATGAAAACTGTTCCCAACGGTTGTCCTTTGTGCAACCGAGATCTGACTACGCAACGAGCTTGTTAATGTTGGGCAATGACAATTTTCGGATGAGGAGAGCAGGTGTAAAGAGCCTTGACCAGAAAGCTATATATATGTTTCTCTGCGCACCAAGCCTTTTTTAAGGTATAATACTGTAGTAGTAGATCAGTACGCTTGGTCAGGCGATTTACATAAAAAACACGGCAATCGAGCTGCGCCTTGGTGCACCCGTACGTCCACCGCAACTTGGAGTCTATCACTCGAACCTTGAAATTGCTCGTACATGTAAACGTATAAAAATTTTTGGCTCAGTTGCCAATGTTATGGTTTTCATCGAGCCAAGATAATCCAACATTAGACATTGAATGTCGTTATCCGAATGCACAATACGAACTAACACGCACATCGAATAAAGTATACGAGACGCAGAAAAACAGGCGGATAGAAATTGTTATCTCTCGCTTTTAGCCTCTATATATATATATATATGGTATGTTGCTACTGCCTAGCCGCTGGTACACGTACAGAGGTAGATAGAGACGCGGAGAATCGAGAGAAGCTTTTAATTCTGTATATACGCAAACGAGCGGGAGAAAGACAGACGGATAGGATATCGAATGTCCATTTAGTAAAATAGAGAGGAGATAGGATAAGAGAGGCAGAAAGGGAGGATTCGTCTCTCAATTTGACCTCGTTAAGTCGGCAGCAGTTCGAGAGCCGGCTAGCTCTCTCTTCTCTTTCTCTCTCTCTCTCTCTCTCTCTCTCTCTCTCTCTCTCTCTCTCTCCTCTCTCTATCTCTAACGGCTATGTAGGATAGAGAGAGAGAGTATGGGGCTAAAAGCAACAATTCTGCAATTGGATCGACGGTTTTCAAATCAATTCGCTCAGTTTACTATTTGCAGAAATTGTCCGTGTTATATATACGTATATATCTATCCATGCCGATGCACACACACACACAAGTAGCTATACGGTGCTAAAGTTTCGAATCGATCCGACGTGTTGTATTAAACGCAGCGCGCAGAGAGAGAGAGAGAAGGAGCGAACGGACGAGCGCGCAGGGGTATTTCAAGGAAATTATACTCGCCAGTTTTCGGTTTCGCGAAGGGATAATTACCGCGTAGGGAGTTCTATTAGCGAAAGTGCCTACCACGTACGCGCGTATATCAATCGAGCTTGGCGGATCGCTATAAGGAAGAGACGGAGAAGAGAAAAAAGAAGAAAGATCGGGAAGGCGCGGAAGAGGTCGCGATTTTTCGCGAGCGTTTTCCGCGAGACTTCGTAACGATCGATCCGCGTATAAGGAAAGATGCGTCCACGAGAGTCGCCACGGCGCAATTCTGCAGTTTTCTTATCTTTTTCTCGTTGTCGTCGTTGTCGTCGTCATCGGTGCATAATCATGCAAATCATTGCCCAAAATGCCATTTTTTCATGCTCATCATCAAACTCTCTTGGGTACGACTCGAGGATCGAGAAAGAGAGAATCCTCTCGACATCTGCCTCTGTATATCATACTAGTGGCAACGTTCGTTGCAAATGCCGAGCGAATAGTTTGATGATATTACTGATATGAATTGTACAAATTTTTAATATCCCACTGGAAATATGTACTATTCTTATACGCAATATTGTCTATGGGCTAAACCCATAGATGGTCTTTCTCTAATTTTCTACATATATTTCCATTCTGGCCTAATGGAAGAAGACGAACAAGTTTATTTTTGGACTTTAATACTACTTTTTTCTATATTATCATATATAAGGACTTTTGAATTTTACAGATTTGAATTATAATATTTTAGGATTTTATATTTCAATGTGATCTTCGGAAATCCGTTAAATTTTTAATATTCGCACTGTTTCGAAAAAATACATACCAATGGCCTAAAAATGCATTTAAAATCCGGGCCCTAAAAACGACGGGTAAAAAAAGTAGGAAAAAATAGTATCATTAACTGGTGCAGATATGGTTTTTGAACAAAACTTGTTACAGCACTCGCCTTCTTCTCGTGCTACAATCCCTCGTTTTGCTAAAAAAAACCATAACTGCACTCATTGAAAAATATACTATTCAAGTACATGATTGTTTTCAATTTTAAATTTTCTTCGTAAAAATTGTACAAGCTTTTAAAAATTTAGTCTATTTTAAAAATAACTTTAAAGGGCTAGTAGTAGATAAGAAACATAAATTTATTATAGTTTGAGAAAACAGTCCTCATCTTCCCTCTCTTTTAATAAACATAATTATCTTGCAAAATTTATTAGCTATGTCTAATTAGGTTTAGAATAATATCATTAACTTCCCTGGTAAAAATGCAACATTTTTTCACCATTGGTGTAACGCTTTTTTTCATAAAAAATGGTCATTTAATGGTCATATGCCATGTATTGCCAATGGTGAAAAAATGTTGCATTTCTACTAGGGTTTTAATTGTATTGAATATAACGATTTTGATTGTTACGCGATTCTTTCTGAAAAATCTTAAAATAATTTCAGGTAATTACATACAATATTTAAAAAGATTAAAATCTTTGAACATGCTGTAACGGAAAGTTTACAAAAAGAACGTGTTAAAAATTACGTCGCAATAAATTGTATTTCACGAATTTGCTGAGGTAAAGCAATGTGTGTGTAGTATGTGTGTATCAAAAATTGTCATACGTCATTGCTTCATGTTCAAAAAATCGTGTCAAATAATCATTCTCGCGTGCAAAACACTCACTTTTTCCCGTTAAAGATTTCCATTTAAAACATTGAAGTCTGGATTTTTGCTACATTTTTCCTGATAATAAACTCGGCTGATTTTGGACAAGTAACGCTGCGCAAAAAACGTTTCTATTTTGTACAACGCATTGCAAGGACATTAAAATGTGTCTTGTGTTAATTTTTTCGACCTTACTGCTGAATTCATTTAGTTACCAACAGGTATATTCCAAAACAGAGAGGGCATCGGTCGAAAAATTATTGTCCTAAGAAATACTGGCTAAATTCAAGAAGGGCCAAGAGGAATTGAACGATCTCAACAAAATGTTGGTTTAAATCAAGACCTGGTACTTCTCATCGGAAACTCGAAAGCGAAGGAGGACTTTTTTATAACTTCTCTTCTCCGAATTCGTCAACTTGACCAGCAATTCAGTAACTCTGCGTGCTTAACGCTGAATACTGTTACGAAAACCAAATTTGCTGCTCCTTCTAGTTGATTTTCCTTCGTTTGATGAGCAGATCGACGTCCTCTTGCAAAAAGCCGATGAATTTATCAAGGACGTGGACAAATTTTTGGACAGTATCGGCTTATCGTGACGCAAGTGCAGAACGTGCAGCAAATTAGAGAGGTCAGGGGTCGTTTGATAAACCTGGCCAATTCACCCAAGGCATCGAACAAAACTGCCTCGATCATCGATGCGTTACACGGAGAAGACGATTGGTATAGGCTGAGATTTGTCGAGGATCCAAGCGATAGCTCGTTGAAGGGTCATGTAACGAAAGATCTAGGACGCGTGATCTACGAATCGATTAACTTTGAAAATCACGATAGCGATGATTTCATCTACTCACCGTGCAAATATGATTCAAGAATTTGCGACAGTCTGACCAGCCTAGCGCTCGATAATTTGGTCGAAGGGGTCGATCAAACCGTTGAACATATGATCAATTTTTACGTATCGATCGAAAAGCAACTGCACGACTTTGAAAAGTCGTACTTGTACCTGACGCGCGCATTTGAACATTAATTGTTCTTCATTGATGGACTACAAGAACAAAAGATAAGAAATCCTGAACAATTTATCGAAAATATCGCCGAATATTTGAAAAATGCCACCGTCGATTTGCCGAGCGTTAATTTTCAGTTATGCGTCAACTATGCAAAATACTTGGTTTTTCTCCAAGGACCTGATGTGCCGGTACCAGAAAACAAAATTACGTTTGATCGACTGTTCGGTTATTTGGAATCATCGACCAAGTGGTATGAATTTTTACTAGATTTAGATAGCAAAATTCTATCCGATTTTGAGGTACAGAAAGATATTACACCATACAGAGAGATCGCGTTGCAACTGATCGAGGAAATAAAAGTAGTTAAGCATAAAAAAAATAATAACATCACCAAGAGTTGGAACAAATTAGTGCACTCATTACCGCAATCGAGTAAAGACGGTGTAAGTCTTGAAAACTTGAAAATAGCTCAGTTGGAAGAACCGAAATTAGAAGTGTTGAAGAATCTATTGTCTGCAACGTTGAATCATAATGTGACAAACGTTTGCACGACAATGAAAGATAGAAAATCCAGAAAATTAAAAATCACCGGATCATACGCCAAACTTACCGAAACATTGATAAAAAACGAGTGCCATGATGCAGATTTCGTCGAAGTCTTCGCTTTGTATAAAGTATTTATCGATACTAGTTTTCGATAGTTGTATAAAGTATTAGTTGTATAAAGTATGTGATTAGTTGTATAAAGTATGTGATTAGTTGTATAAAGTATGTGATTAGTTGTATAAAGTATGTGATTAGTTGTATAAAGTATTTATCGATACTAGAGAAAATAAAAAAAATGCGTATTTGGCGATCATAGCTCCATATTGGGAGGTCATTCCTAAGTCAAAAATGATTTATATCAACGGTGAAGATCCTGAATATGGCGGACCAGGTGGTAGTTTTCTGGGTATTGTCAGATTCATTAAGAATCCTGAACTTCTTCGTATACATGTCGTCGTTGGTCCAGTGCTTGATGGAAGACGAGGTAATGGGAGGATAATTGGATTGGAAAAACCGAGATCATTCCTCGGTACGCAAGAAAACGAAAAAACAATAAAAGAATTTCGTGAGATACTGAAGCCACTGAAGTTTGATAGATCCATCAACAGCTATCAAGACTTTCTCCGAAAAAATCTGGTTGAAAATGCTCGAGGTTTACTTTTGGAAAAATTCTCCGAGTTTTAAGCTCATGACAAAACCGTTATATATTTGTACAGCGTCGGAGGATTGATAGATGAATTTCAAAGACTCGAAGATCAATTCTGGAAGCTGAACCCCGAGATTTCTTTACTACAAGCTTATCGATCCTTGCTTGATCATATCACAAATTGCGCAAAAAACCTTGAGGATTCCAAGCAGCTGTTCATGATGATAAGAGGGTGCTTTGGTACTTGTACACTGCTGCGCTAAGTAAGATTGTCAATTTAGAAAATAACGTCGAAGCATATTTGGTCGTCGATTTGAATGAATTTTGGGAACCAATCATTATTGAAGCCGAAAAATTGAAAAACTTGGAAAAAATGAAACGAATCGAAGGCTACAGAAACGATTATCTTCAAGAATTGAATGGAAAAATTGACGAGGCTCAGCGTTACGTGAGCGACGTCGTTGCCCCGAATTGGATAGAATTACGGGAGGATTGAACGATAAAGTGAGCCTATTGGTCAATGAAACTATTGCGCTTCAGGAAGCTGCCCAAAAAGAAAAAAAAGAATTAATCAAAAAGCAAGAAAGATTGAAGGTTTCGTTGATTGTGAGCGGGATATTCAAAGGAATACAATTGGCAAGTATGTTCTTGAATTTCTTGGGTCCAATCGGATCGGCAGTGGGTTCAGTCATAGGCGGAGCCGCTGCTTTGTCCGAATCTTTGCTCGACGATTCTCCAAACGTCGATGAGAAAGCTTTACTCAAGTTGCCCGGCGCACTCTCCAAATCTCTTAGTCATGTGTCAACTTTTGTTAAAGACAAGAAGACATTGTTAAAATACCAACTAGACAGTGCCCAAAAGTCACTCAACAATTTAACTGGTATCGATTACTCCGATATAAAAGATCTCAAAGATAAAATCAAAGAGGCCCATAAGGATTTAAAAGAAGAACTTAGCAAAGGCCACACATACGATCCAGCTTCAATCGATAAAATGAATACTTTGAGAAAAGAGATTGCAGATTCAAAGTCGAAAAAGAAACAAGCGAGCATCCCTGAAATCAAAAAAATTGATAATGATATCAAAGCAGCGAAAAAAGAGTTAAAGCTTGAACAGGACAAGGCTGACATATACAATGCCGTTCCGTCGATAAAATGAATAGTTTGAGAAAAGAGATTAAAGATAAAACCACAGAAAAGATAAAAGAATTGAAGAATAGAGAGCCCCACATCAATGTCGAGGTGGAAAAAAATTAAAAATTATCGGTCACGTTCAGACTGCATTGGACATTATTGAAGCGTCTATTGGTGTCTACAAACAATTGAGTGAAAAGCAGAAGAAAATCGACATGGTCGGCGACCGCATTCAAAGCGCCGAGCAGAAATTCCAACAACTGAAGCAATACGAGGACAAAATTTACACGACCATTGTTCCCATTTGCGAAAACGTCCAAGCCGGTGTCCATCAGCTGAATGAACAGCTGGAGGGACAATCCACGGCAGCTCTCGTCGTCAGCAAGTGGCAGATCCAGAACATCTTAAAGGGCATATCGAAAGATATCAAAAAAATGACGGAAGGTTTCAAAGCGATGGAAGAATTCGCGGACGTTTTCGATAAGGTCGAAGATGGTATAAACGTCATGATCGAATGTATAATACCATAGACGAGTATCGTTACAGAGCTGAGCTCGGCGCGTACATCGCCAACATCAACAAGCATACTCCCGAAGAGTGAGCATGACGAACGATAACGTCACCAATGTGGCAATCGAGAACTTGATGCTTTTGATTCAGAAAAATGCCGCAATGCAGAATTACAAAATAGTCACCAATGTCGTTAAGCAGCGCCTGTTTCCATTCGCTCATGACTTTTTCGCTTCTCATAATTTACCACAGATTTTGAAAACCAACGGTACTAATAACTTAACGACCACAGTTACGAACGAAATTAAATCCTTGAAAACTGAGCTGGCGAAAATTAATTCAACAACCAACCCCTGGGATACTTACTTGCAACGTAGCGTTTTTAGTGGTAGAAAAAGTTTTGAATCCATTCTACACGTGGACGTACAACAAGCACAAATACGATATAGAGAGGCTGTTGAACGGAGAGAAGGTCGTGCTGAAAGCTGATATAAAGCACGGACACAAAGCCAACGCGGTGAAATTCAATAAAATCGGTATCTACTTCACATCGCCAAATAAAACAATTGAAAGTGATTTAGAAGAATTATTGAAAGACTATAGCGTCACCATGATTCATTTTGGCCTCTCGTATTACAAATGCGACAAAAAATATACATGATTGCCAGTGCCAATCAGACCATTCGATACTTGATGGACCAACATGTTGGATGCGCAGAGTCAGCTACCAGCCACATGGTTTACGGTAAAATAGTCAGTAATCAGCCTGTTCTAAGTCCTTATGCTACGTGGCAGATACAATTGAGCTACAAAGAAGGCGATTTCGATAAACTATCAAAATACGCAACGGAAATGATCGATTTGATGCTGGAGGGCACAGGACAGTTCGTCGACTCGAACAAATGGTGCAACAAACAGCTCGATCAGTACTACGCATGGGTCGACGAACAAATCGACGAAAAAATCACTGCAGAGCTTGATTTAAACAGTGCAATTGATGGTTTACTGAAGGGACACATTTTACAGAATAAATATCTGAAGAAATGGTATGCTAATTATGAAAACTGAATTCCATGATGAGATATGGCATATGTATGAGTTACATATCATGTTATAAAAACTATTTCACAAAATAAATTATTTTCGGTATTTATAGTAAAACAATTACATTGTTACATCATTGTCATTTTTTCTAAAGTATTTCACAATGTGATAATTGATTTATTTACTGAAATACTATTACGATGAATAAATTATTAAAAAAATTTTAAAAGATAACATACTCTTGTGGCGACTGCCACTCACCGCCTCGCACGCTGCGCCGTGCTGTACACTCTCGCTCCGACCGCCTAGCTGTAAACGTCGTGAGCAATAAACCTCTCTAGTACACTTAACCTCAGCTGTATCAGTGTCTTTCTCTCTCTCTCTACCTCTACCTCACGCGGGTGTGAAGCCACCTGACCTTCTGAGCTACGTAGTCGTCAACCTGGCGACGACTAACGCTTCAGTGGTGACCTTGATGTAGAAAAACCGACGAGGTTTTTCATCATTCAACGGACTTCGCGAACTCCATCCAACCACCGCCATCATCGACATGGACTACCAGGACTGGGTCGTCGGGTTTGAAGTAGAAGCCCTACCTCACGGCAAATGGCGCAGACGTGCAAGCGTGTAAGATGACTCTCCTTACCCGTCTCGCCTGCAATTCGCGTTACTGTGAATAAAAAACATAGATACGGTACAGTGCATGCAATGCTCTTGCAAATCTTAGATTTTTATACGAAAATTGGCACGCTCTTCGTCTGTCCAAAGGATTTTCCCTTCTCACAGAGTTGAAAACGGCCATTTTCTTGTTTTAGAAAACAAGCAAAGCACGCATCTGTACCATTATTGTACTAACACGCGTAATGGCGGCCTCGTGTCCTGCTTGTCGTAATCATCGTGTCGTGCTGTGATCGTCCAAAGGCTTTCCACCTTCTCACGATACAGGCCAACACGACCGGTGAGAGCTGCATTTAGGCATGAGGTCTGCAGTCCTTGTCCCCTATAATACATAAAAAAAAGTCAAAAGCGACCGCGCATTTTGTTCGCGACATTCTCGCGATATACATCGCGGCATATTTCTCGCGAACTTGAGTCAACGATCATCAATACGTGCGTTTCGAACTTGTACACACGTGCTTCTCGGCAACGTGCTCAAACTCTCGGTACCGTGCGCGAATTCTACGAATCGCATGTACAAGCCCGCGCAGCCAACGTCGCCTGTCAGCGCCTGCCAACAGTTGCCGTGGCGCCATCGGTCGGTTCGCGAACGCGTCACTCCGGCCTTGTAGCGTCGTCGTCTCCTTCGCGAAACTTGTCTCTCGCTGCACACGCGCGACGCTGTCGTCTGCACACGCACTCTCTACGGCACATACGATGGTCGTTGGTGATAACGCTACACTGCTGCAAAACGAAGCCGTGTCGAACGAAAATACACAACAATCGCCCGATACGCAGCAGCAAGACGAAGCTACAGCTTTCGCGACGCATTTAAAGCTGCAACGATCGCCGATTATAACGCGCACACATACGCGTAGACAGCTCGTCGACACGCTAGAATCGCAAAAAACCGCAGAGACACAGGTGCACGACACCACCGAGTCACGCGAGACGGACATAAATTCGGATCGGCTCCTTGTTTCAAGTACGCTTTCGAACTCGACACCCAACATGCACGACCAAGCTAAAGCAGACAGCTCAAGCGATCTCTCTCTCGGTCTTCCCAGCCAACTCGACGGTGCCAATCTAGACCTGCATCAAATGCGCGAGCAGCTGCGTAATATGCAGGCTGAATTACAGCAAGCACTCAGTGCTTCTGCTGCACAGCAGCAAATATTAATCCCTCCACCGAGTATTAGGTCGGAGCAATTAAAAAAATGCCAGCCTCCAATCTTGCATTAATTCAGCAATCTATAATCGACGCAGGTTTTTCTACTCTCGGCGATAGCGACGATATGACATCTCGTAATGTCACTGCTACTTCTTGATCCAGTGCTGCTTCGGCTCCACCTCCTCTTGAGCATGTGCAGCCTCAAGCTTTTATTAAAATGTATTATAAAAATTAACATTTTTTGACCGTCTTTTTTCTCTTAGATCTCATTTTTTATTACAACTACCATCTTTAACTATTTAAAGTTCGGATTGGAATTGAATGTAATGAAATGTGTACGTCAAATTATGGTACTGTTCAGTTTTGATACTTCATAGAATTGTTGGTATTTCAATAGTTATTCAATCTGGCATATGCACGTCATAAAATAAATCAATATAATTCATCTATTGCATAGTCGAAACCAAACGATAATTAAAATGTAGGTTGGCGTAGTCATGGAGATAATAACTTTCGCGCGATATTGACAGGGAGCAAAAGTGTTACTTTCGTCCCCGAATTTGAAGATGAAAGTACGTACTTTCGAGCATGGGATGAAGAAAATAATTATTTTTAAATTTAAATTTGATGCCTACAAGCTATTAACGGCAGATTCTTTTTTTTATTAATGTATTGACACGGGGGAAATCGTAAAAATTGAGGTAAAGGAATGATTATGTGGTCGTCAGTATCTACAAAAACGTTATATGCATGATAGTGATCAACGAAAAATAATGTTTGAAATTCTTGTATGTGAAAAACAATTTGACGATCAATCAAAAATATGTTACATATCTTTCCAAAAAACACCAGTATCCGTTATCCTACTGATACATATCGTGCCTTTTTCGAACTTTTTCTAAAATGAGAACATATTTAAGGAGCTGACAGTATCATAATTTGAAGATGACTTACTGATTTTCTCAAACATTTCATCAGCTTTCAATTCATCGATTGGCCCTTCAAAATAATCAGTAAATTCAAAGGTTTAAAGTTAATATCATTACAAAATTTTAACTGATTACGAATAAGAATCGTTAGTGGAAGATTGACATTTGATTTACTGGGGACAGCTATTTCTTTTAGAGTCTTATTTTCACGTTCAAACTTCAAAGTCAAAAAATGAATTACCGGTCCTAATAACTTTATTAGGCGGGGATAGTGAGTCAAAATATGCATTTTTAGGCTTCAAATGATCGAATAATTCGATATATAAAACGTGGTGTTTTTGAATAAGGTCTGATAATATATATAATTGTCCTCTTTCTATTGTTGGCGATGTAATAATATCTATGATTCGTCTCAAATATAAATATAATTTCCAAGCCAAGTTCTCAGACGGTATTTTATCACCGATCATGAGTCCCAGATATCTTGTTAAACATAACATTTCAGCAGCAGACTGTCTAATTTTTATTTTGGGACTTCCTTTTTTACCCACAATGGAACAGATTGACTGAGGTTTGTTAGGCTTCTCTACATCGTTATACTGAAATTGGTCTATTCGATTATTTAGAGTTTCAAGATCAATATAGCCATCTTCAATGAATTTATTTAAAATTTTAGATAAAGTGAAGTTAGCGACGCCTTCAAATAGGGTGGCGGCAACAGTGAATGAATGAATTCACAAAATAATGCTTATAATTAATTTATATAAAATTTAAATTTGCATTAATTCCAAGCGTGCATTCAAATTTGTGTTCGTAAGGACTTATTTCATAAGTAAAAAATTGCAATACATGAAAAATAATATTTCATAAAGTTATAAATGATATAACTCAATAAAATAGGGTACCCCAGTGAATGAATGGTGAAGAACCAATCAATGAATACTCTGGACCCAGTGAATGAATAAACTATATCATAAGAGAGCATTGAAAGGTTGGGAATTTTATCACCATTAAGTCTATAAATTACACCTGTAAATTAAACGTTTTTTTAATTGAAACTGTATAATATTTATGAATTGACAGCCAGAGAATTAGTAAAACTTAATTATGTATTAAGAAGGACTTTTATTTGTTTAATAAAATTAAATTGAAACATTTTGAATATAATATGAACATTTTTAAAATAACAAAATTTAAAAAGACTTGGATTCTCGCAGAACGCCTCTATTTTCAATGTTTTGAGCTGCATTTGGAGAAATCGACTCATTTTCGTGATCAAAATTGTCTTCAGGAGACATATTTTCTTTGGCCGAAACTTCTTCTGCTTTCTTTTGCTGAATCTGAATCTTTTGCTTTTTTACAATTTTGGATCTCTCTTTTTCTTCTTTTTCTTTTTTCTTCTGTTCTCCCTCTTTTTTCTTCTGTTCTCTCTCTTTTTTCTTCTGTTCTTCCTCTTTTTTCTTCTGTTCTCCTCTTTTTTTTCTGTTCTCTCTCTTTTTTCTTCTGTTCTCGCTCTTCTTCCACCTTAATTCTTTTTTGCTTTTCCTCTTCTCGAAGCTTTTTTTTCTCCTCTTCTTCTTTAATTTTTTTAGATTTTTGTTGTTCTCTCAACCTTTTTTGATTTCTTTTTCTTCTTGTTTAAATTTTTCTTGCAAAATCTTTTCCTCTTCCTGAACTTTTTTCTTAAACTCCTTCTCTTCCCTTATTTTTTCTTCTTCAATTTTTTTCTTAAGAAACTGCATTTTCCATTGTTCTGAGGTCAACGCATACGTTGGAACATGATCAACTGTCAATTTGTTTACTTTAGTTGTCTCTATGCGAGGAAAATGTAAGCTTTCTTTCCATACATTTTCAACATAGTTTTTATCCAAAATTTCTTTCTTCACAGAAATATCATTATTGACTATTGTTAAAAGTCTGCAAAATAATAATTGAGTTATAATTATCTACATTTCTTTTATTAAAATTTTGATTCAATATACTCACCGACTTGAAGAGTACTGTCAGTGGGTGAATGTACAGTGCTCCTGGGAAAAGGGGTAGCATTATCTGAATTCCACAATGCATTTGAGCAAAATTTTTTATTGGAATTTACTGCTGACACACTTGATGAGTCTATAAAAAATGTACATACATCAAATAATATAGCTTTACATATATATTTACATAAAAAATGTAATAATACTTTTGCACATAATATATTTACCATTAATAACTGCAACATCATTAGATGAGTGGGCAAGTTGAGAATGATCTGACATCAAATGCGGTGAAGATATTTTTAAGATACCATTGCTTTTAGAAATCTCCATGAGGTCCAAAACTGTTTCATTATTATCTGACATTACATAATATGGTAGTGAAAGTGTATCTTTGGTACCATCGCTAACAGAATTACTCATCTGCTCCAAAATTGTTTTATTAAAATGTGGTATATCTTGAATATTGACACCAGTCAAGTTGACTGTTGACATGACACTGTCATCCATATTCTTGTTTATATCTAGTGACTGTTCAACGATAAGCGTTGAAATTGAATTAGACTTTATATCTATCTTTGGAACATTATCACATATATTTACTTTCATCTTCACGAGCTATTAATTGACAGCTATTATTCCCGGGTTCATCAATACTTTTTAATTCTACACTGTTATTTTCTATGTTTAATATATTATACTTTACAGGTAGTTTTGTTTTTTTCCATATCATAAATAATACTTTTTCTGATTCTGGCATAGTTCCCAATAATAAGTTTAGCTGAAATTCTTTTAAAATGTCAGCAGGTATTTCTGATTCTATATTGCAGCTGTTATTAGATGTAGTTTCATATGGTGCGTCATTAGCCACGTTATCCACGTTATCTTTCATGCAAGCTCTTCTGTATCCTATGCACTTACTAAAGTCCACCTTATCCACATCAAAAGGAAAAAGTCCAGCTTTTTCAAAACTTTTTGTTACAATAACCGGTTTTGATAATAATTTTGAGTATGCTGTGTGGAAAATAGGTGCAAAATTTGACTTATTTATAGCTTTATTTGAGCGTTGAGCATGTTCTGCTACGGCTTGAGCCCAATAAACTTTTAATGGCCTAAAAGTGCCTACATCTAACGGCTGCATTATATGAGAAGCGTGAGCCACAAAACAATAAAGAATAATTTTCTTTTGAATGCAGAAATCATGCAATTCAATGCTGATGTGGGACTTATGTCCATCAAAGAAAATTATAACAGGAAATTGAACGCCATTCTCTAGAAGTTGAGGATAATAACAATTAACAATAAATTCATAAAAGGCAGCAGTGGTCATCCATCCATTATCACTATGCCCTATTGCATATCCATCTGGAACAGAGTCAACAATTTCTGAAGGCAAGCTTCTTTTGTATGGATACATGATCATCGGCCTCACACTAACTCCAGATGCACTAAAACAACACAGCACAGTAATTTGCATTCTATCAGTTCCTGGTGAAATATTCTAAACATTTTTTTCCTTCACAGGAGCTAGCACTTTTCCCGTCTTGGGACACAAAGACACCCCTGTTTCATCCATATTATATATTCTGGAAGGATCTTTCATGATGTCAGAAGCACCTTGCTCGAGTGAAAACTTGTCCACATCGATAAACCACTGTCTGATAACTTTTTCAGTTACTCCAGCTCTAACTCTAGAGAGCATTTCTGTGTGTTTGTTTTTGATATCAGGATGGCGTCTCAGAAATAATTTTAACCACTTTTTACATGGACAATTATTAGTAAATGGGTTCTTCCTCTTAATCTTGTCTAAAATATTTTTTACAGCTTGACGTACAATTGTATGGTGCATTGGGTAACCTATAGCTGCCTTATCTAGAATCCATTTCTTAACTCTCACCTCTTCTGCGTCTGTTAAAACAGTACTCGAGCCCATTCGTCTCTTCAATGGAACTTTGCCTTTCACTTTATTAAATAATGTTCCCACAGGAATTCCATACTGTATAGCAGCTTTATTAATACTTAACCGTCCGGACTTAGCAAGTGCAATAGCTTCTTCGAGTGCTTCTTGAGAATAGAGAAATCTCTTTCTATAACGTCTTGTTTTCTTTATGGTTGCATTTTCTATTTTATTTTGCACATTATGTCTAGTTTTTTTCACAGGTTTTATTTTAGGTTTAGCACCTTTGTTTTTCTTGGTTTTAGCCATCGTAAATAACTAATAAATCAAGTTAAAATTAGCCTATAATTAACGTAAATCTAAACTATCTACGCACTGCGCCCTGCATGCAGCATCTGCGACCTAACCCCAAACGTTGGCGGGACGGCAAAAACATTGTCTTTTCATTTATTGGTATCGCGCCATGCTAAATCGCAATATCCCAGTAAATGAATATATTCATTCAGCAGCGACTTTAATATTTTGTTGATACCAGTAAATGAATGACGTAAAAATCGATATTATTAATATTTAATCGTGTAAAAACCCGTTAATTTTTATTAAAAAGTTAGATAATATCATTACACTGATATAAAATCACATGAGCAACTCTATTAGGTCTAAATTATTTATTTATTCATATTCCCAGATCTGTTTGATTCGAGAGCTTTTATTAAAAAACATCGTTTTTTTCAGGTATGCAAGGAGTCATACTCTATTTGAATTTTTGTAAAAAAGTGAAGCTAGTTTAACCAAAACTGATCAAAGTATTTCAAACTTCGAGCATCAATAAAATAAAAATAATTTTTTGACAATGGTTAAAATTTCCTTTCATATTTTAATTTTAATCTTTTCTTGGTCATTCATTCATTGGGGGTCATTCATTCATTGGTGCCGTCACCCTACGTCGTGTGCAATGTCTACACTTGAGTTTTCAGTGACACTAAAATTTAGCATATCGGCGAAGATACATTTTTCTTTGATCCCTGTTTCAGATAAATTATTTTTGTGGAGATCTACTTTATAGTTTTCCGAAGATCTTAAAAGAGTTTCATTTTCAGTAGCTAAGTTTTGACAGAGTTTTTTGTCTGCCTTACATATTCTAAAAAAAAAATTTGCTACAAAACTTTCTGTAAATCCAGTCATTCCATTAAGGGCCTTATTATCTCCAACTAATGCCACACATGGAAAATAAGCTTTTAGTTTCACGCCGTTTACAGTAATTATTACTCCTACACCAGAAATTAAATTGAAATCTTCTATGACTTTTTCGAAAACTTTTTTATAACCACAGGCTTTTAATGAATGTGAATGAAATATTTCAGTTACAAATACATTAGTTAGTTTGCCACTCAAATGAGGTGGTGCTCATATAAAGAAATATAAATACCACCCAAGCTTTGTTTCCCAGCATGGCTGGAAAGAGGATTCCGTGACTCGAACTCGTCAAAATATAAAATAATGGGGAAAACTAAATTTGAGTGACTATATATCTTTTGATATTTAGACTTCCATAGTTCGCCTTACATAAAATTTGTTAAATTTTTTTCTTTGGCGACTATCTCTCGAAATCGTAACATTTCACCTAGTAACCCCGGAATGATAAATACTGACTGCAATATTTTATTGATGGGAACCCTGGCCGAAAGTAAATATTTTTTTGTAACTTCAGTTTCATCGTTATCAACATCGCGCGTAAAGACGTTTTTGGTTCCAAGTTCATGAGGCTCCGGCAGCGCCAAATTATATTCTTTTTCGTAAATTCCAAACAATTTGTGTTCGGTGTTGAATTTATCAAACATATTAGCACTGCTAGACAGAACATAATTTGCTTTGTCGTAAGCTTCAATGGCAGTTTTCTTTGATTTTAAATTCATCTTAATCTGATGTTGTAAATATCGAACAATAGATTATGAATAAAATGAAGTGAATTCATTGAGACAGTTCAGCGGCTGAACGGGATAACAATGAGTTATTATATAAAGAAAGAGATAATTTTATGAAGTCTTTATCTAAATCCTCTTTATTAAAAGAAGGCGAAAAATCACATGAACGTGAATCCATAATAATACAGTTTAACCTATATTAATAGAATACTTTTACTTTTTTACTTTTTTAATTAAAATGTAACAAGTAACGAAAAGAATAATTGTTACTGTTAAAGAAACAGCGAAAGAAACAAATACTGGTGTAAGCTTACTGTTCGAGAAATCTCCCGAACAATTGAGATCACCTGCCGCGGGCACGCTCGAGCTCAACACACTCACGTCAAGCTTTGCAAAAGCTCGACAGGCACTGCTCACCATGACTGACAAAGAAAAACTGGCGGACTTGATGTTGTCTCGCAGCTTGTTCGATTGCTCGACAGACAATCAAAGGAAGCTTGGGAAATGCACATCATGAATCTTACTGAAGAGTGCTCCTTTGATCAACTCTACGAATTTTTAGTCTCCCGCATTCGTGCAATCGAGCGAGTGGATGGTAAAGAGTCAGCCAGCACGTCCACATCCAGCCTTCAAAGCATGTGAAAGCCCACGTAGGCACAGTCAAGTCTGGGCCAACGTCACCGACCAGCTCATCTAAAGCTCAAGCCAACCCCAAGCAAGATAATACTTATCCTTGCTCTCAATGTCAGGATCCAGCCATTCATTGTTATGTGTCCACTCTTCAAGAACGCCTCGACACAGGAGCGAAAAAACGTTGTAGTCAATGAGCGACTCTGCTACAATGTCTTGGACGCCACTCTGTGCGCAACTGTCGATCATCAGTACGTTGCAAGGTGTGTGGTCAATCACACCACACCATGATACATCCAGAGGACGACAAGTCCAAGCAGACTGATGTCAACAAGGCTAAGCTCAGCCATCACGGCTCAGTCCACTCTCAAGGAAGCCCGTTGCTCGCAACAGCAATGGCCTACATCGTCCACTCACATGGCACTCAACCAGTCCGACTACTCATCGATCCTGGCTCCGAGGTCTCATTTGTCACATCACACATCGTAAATTCACTCGCCTTGAAGAGAATACACTCATCTGTGCCGGTCTCGGCATAGGAGGTAATCATTCTACTCACACTCGAGGCAAGGTGACCATTGCACTCAAGTCAATGCATAGAGATATAACAGTACAATTCTCAGCGGAATTCTCAACAAGATCAGCTCTTCGGTGCCATCGTCTCCCTGCGACGAACGCCAATGGCCGTATCTCAACGGCCTATGTTTGGCAGATCCGACCTTTGGCCAACCACGCCACATTGACGTTCTCATAGGAGCAGATGTGTATCCTTCAATCATAAAGCCAAATATCATACATGGAGGATCAGACGAGCCTATGGCGCATCTCTCCATCTTCGGCTGGCTGGTAATTGGCCCAACAGGAAGCTCACCAATTCGAGTACATCGTAGCTTGCAAGCTCTGGTGGCTCAAGATGGCACAGATCTCGACGATCTCCTCATGAGATTCTGGACACAAGAAGAAGTCCCGGTCTCACCAAGTGCACTCACCAAGAAGAAGCTCTCTGTGAAGATCATTTTGTCACCACTCATTCGAGAGACCCTACTGGTAGATACATAGTGCGATTACCTCTGAAACAGCCCGCATCAGTATTGGGCGACTCGTTCAGTCGAGCTCGTGCCTGCTTGAGAAGTACACTCACAAAGCAAAGCAGAGATCCAGCGTATAAGGAGCTTTACGGAGCTTTTATGCAAGAATATGCGCAGCTAGGCCATATGACACAAGTGTCATCGAAGCCTTCGACTGCACCCACCTATTATCTGCCACATCATGGTGTGCTAAAATTAGACAATGTCACAACTAAACTGCGTGTCGTGTTCAATGGATCTGCTGCTACCTCATCAGGACATTCTCTCAACGACATCATGTATGCCGGGCCAAACCTCTTACTCAACATTGTAGATGTGCTCATGTGGATTCGCTCATTTCGGCTATTGTTCGCTACCGACATCACCAAGATGTACAGGCAAATCCTTGTGGATGGAAGAGATATTGATCTACAACGCATAGTGTGGGTAGATGAAAGCTCAGCCGAAACTCATTGGCAACTCAAGACAGTCACATATGGGACGAGAGCAGCTCCATTCTTGGCAATTCGCTCACTCTTGCAGCTGGTCAAGGACGAAGGTCACAGATTTCCTTCCGCAGTCGACTCCCTCACCAGAGGACGATATGTAGATGACATCTTCGGTGGAGCAGACAACGACGACCAGCTGAAACACGTGGCGCAGGATTTGACGAATCTGTGCATGGCGGGCGGGTTCCCGCTGGCCAAGTGGAGCTCAAACAGCGCAGCTTTTCGTACTAAAATGCCACAAGACACCAGCTCCGCCATTATATCATTGGACAATTGTAAGGCCAAGATTCTTGGACTCTATTGGGATACTCACGAAGACTCGCTCAAATTCAAAATCATGTTGCCGCCACCTCAACAAAGCATATCAAAGCGCTCAATTCTTTCAGAAGTAGCTCAGATATTCGATCCCCTAGGTATCATCTCACCTGTCACAATCAAATCAAAAGTCCTCCTACAAGAATTGTGGCTTCATAAGCTTACATGGGATGAACAAGTGCCAGAATCCATCCTTCACGATGGATGATCATGAGAAGAGATTTTCTTCGCTTGAACACACTGTCGCTACCTCGGTGGCTCAATACGTCAAGCGATTCATTGATACAGTTGCATGGCTTCTCTGATGCCTCGCAATTCGCCATGTTAGCTGTATTGTACATCAGAGTACACTCAAATGTGACAGGCTTCTCATCGCAATTTGTATGCTCGAAAACAAAAGTTGCCCCGCTCAAGAATCTCTCAATCCCGAGACTCGAACTGGCGGCAGCTCACCTACTGGCTAAGCTCACTCGACACATCTTGGACACGTTCAACTTTCCTATCGAATCAACCACCTGGACGGACTCACAAGTCACACTCAACTGGATCAAGTCTCAGCCTGCACGATGGAAAGATTTTGTAAGAAATAGAGTCTCTCACATCCAAGAGCTAGTTCCATCGGCACACTGGCGTCATGTTCCAGGCTCGTGTAATCCTGCCGACTGCGCGTCGCGAGGAGTGACAGTCGAGCAGCTCTCTGAACACGCCCTTTGGTGGCATGGGCCCCAATGGCTGCTCAAAAGTGACGAGTATTGGCCTGTCCAACGAGACATCATAGACCCTGATGCAGAGCTCGAACAGCGAAGAGCTGTCACGTCAGCTGTGGTCACTCAAGACCGTGAGAAATATTGGCTCCCAATTTTAAGATTTTCGTCATTCGTCCGGCTCCAACGAGCTTCTGCCACAGTGTTATTGGCAAGCCAACGCATGCGAAAGCTCTCATCAGGCTCAGAGCTTTCAACCGAAAATCTCGCGGCCGCAACGCTACTGCTCATTAAACTGACTCAACAACATCATTTCGCAGCTGAGATACAATTACTCAACGAGGGAAACATCCCAAGAGGACACGTGTTTGATCGCTTAACTGCAACTATCGATTCTCAAGGAATCTTACGAGTAGGAGGCCGACTGAGCAATGCTCTGTTGACTCAAGCGACGACTCACCCAGCTATTCTGCCACGACGCTCTCATCTGACGACACTTATCATAGATCACGCTCATCGCACCACCTTACACGGAGGCGCTCAACTCACTCTTGCACAGATCAGGCAAGAATATTGGATCGTTGGTGGCAGAGCTCCTGTCAAATCACACATTTTAAGATGTGTGACTTGCGCGCGACAGAGAGCAAAACGTGCTCAACAGCTCATGGGGCAATTACCCATGGCCAGGGTAACCCCATCTCGACCCTTCGCTCACACAGGGATCGACTACGCAGGCCCTCTCACGATCAAAGCATGGAAAGGTCGAGGATCAAAGGTACACAAAGGCTGGATTTGTGTATTTGTGTGCTTTGCCACATCAGCAGTGCACATTGAACTAGTTAGCGACTACACGACAGAAGGCTTTCTGGCTGCCTTTCAACGGTTCTCATCACGACGAGGCTCGCCTGCTCATTTGTACTCTGATTGCGGAACCAACTTCATTGGCGCTGAAAAACGATTCGGGGAATGGCTCATGCAAGCTCAAGAAGAAACACCATCGTTGGCAGCTCTTCTTTCTCTTGAGAGCACACAGTGGAGCTTCAATCCTCCAGCCGCCCCTCACATGGGTGGGAAATGGAAATCGGTGGTGAAATCCTTGAAGCACCACCTCCGACGAACCATCGGCGAAACACCAATGACGCTTGAAGAGCTCACCACACTGTTGTCTCAAATCGAAAGGATTCTCAACTCACGACCGCTCATTCCTCTGAGCGAAGACCCGGACGACCTTGCAGTGCTCACTCCAGGACATTTTCTCACTGGCTCGGCTCTAACATCACCACCAGAGCCAAACTTAACGGACATCGTACTGCCAAGGCTTCTCGATGGCAATTCATTCAGCGCCAAGTTCAGAGCTTTTGGCAACAATGATCAAAGTTCTACTTGCACTAACTCGAGTCTATCTCGAAGTGGCGTCATCCGTCACACGACATTTCTGTCGGCTCATTAGTGCTAATTACGCACGAAGCTCTCCCGCCCTGCAAGTGGCCGCTTGCGCGTGTCGTAAAGCTCCACCCAGGCAAGGATGGTCTCACTCGCATCGTTGAACTCAAGACAGCTCAGTCAACTTACGCGGCCCATCAAAGCTCGTCATCCTGCCAGTACCATCATCAAATAAGGATTAACTTGGTGGTTAATCGGCGGGCGGGAATGTTCGAGAAATCTCCCGAACAGTTGAGATCACCTGCCGCGGGCACGCTCGAGCTCGCGTGCAGTGTCGGGCCACGCGAGTTTATCACTGCGCGCTCAGAGATGGCGTAGCGTCTCGTGTATGCGCGAATCTACAAGCTGTGCATTGTTCGCGACGGACACGAGAATTTTCTCTCTTTGTGCATATCGCGCTCCTCGAGTTACTCGCCTTTTTTTTTGGTGCGATTCACCCTTGCCTCTGGCGTGTGACTCGAAGCTAAATTGCGACCAACAACAAAAGCCAGCTCATCCAGACGACTTCAATACCATTGTCGACTGCTCAACTTGTCCACACCTGCTGCTCTCAACCCAGGTGGGACAAGAAAAATCACCGGCCACTCATCGACGCCTACTCGCTCAGCATGCATCATCGCTCGACTCATCTGATCCAGCTCATCTCAGCGTACAACACCAGGTAAAGAATCTGCATGGGTTACTGGAGAGGAACAATAATGCCTTCTTCAGGCCCTGTAGAGTCTTTTTATTCACGGGCGCAATTAAGACAAGCGTTGGCGCTTGCAAGGCACGAAGTCACTGCGAGGAGAAGTGAGGTTACGCACGCACCATGTGCAAGCTCACGAGGCTCTCAGCACCTCTCACTTCCGACAGCTCATTCAAAGGACGAGGGGATTAATATAACCTCTTTATTAATATAACCTCTTTTATTAATATAACCTCTTTTCGTCCTGCTCCAATATGCTCAGTCTCTTGCTCCGCTCAAGTTGACCGCTCGGTACACTCACCTGGATTGCTCAAATGCAAATCAGTGAGAATTAATATAATTCATAAACTCTTGTAATTCTCGATTGATTTCATTCAAGTCTGTTATTTTTTTGTGAAGTATCAATAAAATACAAGTGTGCTTCGACTTCTTATTGTAAATTCAATTAATGTTTTCTTATTGTGGTGAAGTGTATAAATAAAGAAAATTGTGAAAACCAACAGCTTTCGAATTTAAGCAGTCATTGTGCGTGCGACCTACCCATGCAACCATCCTTTAATTTTAATTGTAACATCAAATTCTCAAACACTTACTATAATCTACTATCAACTCGATAAATTATCGATTTCAAATATTAACTTTGGCAAACACTTATGAAATATGACTTTATGAAATATTAATGTTGACAATTAAACACATATGAAATATGACTTATAAAATCTTTGACAAACACTTATGAAATATGACTCAACAACATATTAAAATTCATACGCTTTCAATTTGACGATTATATCGGTGACATTTTTTGGAACATCGTCGGAAAAACCAAAAACCTTATTTACAATAAATGACCACAAGTGAGAGGAAACTACGGGAAATTTTTCGTTGAGAACCTTTGTAATTTTAAAACAAATATCAACTCCTCTTAATAGAGTAGGGACTTGATTATGTTCAGAATTTCATTCCAAGATTTCCCATTTATGACAACAAACGGTCCTACGGGTAGTTTGTAGTCGAGATGAAGCTGCTTAAGGTTAGCAAGTTGGTTTTCATAACTAGTTTCGAAATTTTCTGTATCCTGCAGATGAAATTTCAATTTTATAAAAATGTTTGCCAATACATTTTTTATTCGAATATCATGCAGTATCACTATGATAAATAATCAATAAATATTTTTACCTTAACGTGCAGGATAAAACAATCAAGCGTTGTGGTTTTGTCTGGATACCAATTTTTCCACTTTTTGATTTTTTTGCTACCACTCTCAGTATTTTAGCAAACAGAAACGGTAATAAATAAAAAGCAAGGGTCTGATAATTTTCTGTAAATGATAAAGCAAATATAAAAAGGATTGAATGATTCCAATTTTCTAAATTCAAATTGAATGCATATTAGATGTATAGAAAACCACTCACTATTTAGAGAATTGCGATATGTTTTCAAAAACGCACATATTTCAGGGTTATTTTTAGCAAAGTTTTTTTCTTTCATTAAGCATAAGCTAATTATGTTTTTAGACAGATCCGGCCATGTATGTACTTGCAAATAAATTGCTATTCTGTTTAAAGTGGGTTGTAAAATCAGCCTCCAACTGAATAGAAAAAACACGAAGGATTGCAAATATAATAATATAGCAAGGATCACTGTGCAGATAAAAAATTTTTCTTACCAATTCATACCCCTGGGGTAGACATAAATTTGGAAAATACTCCAATTTTTCACTTATACTCAGTGTACAAGATTGTTTAAAAAAATTAATTTTGGCCTGAACTGCAGTGTTACCCCAGAAGTTAAATACGCAGTATCTATTGTTTCTACAGGTACTTTCAAATTTTTGAATTCTTCTTTAAAATCAACCACTTCAACTAAAAAAAATGTTTAAAAAATCTTTTAAAAAATTAACTTTCGCTATTTGACTTATAATATCGTAAAATTTCAGACAAGTGCAAAAAATAAAAAAATCATGAAAAAATGAGAGAAAAATGACCTGATACTTTGCTTGTTTTCTGCTTCAATACTATTTTATTATTAGCGGCATTTCGCGTTCTTATTGTGTCGTACGCACTCTGCAGTGAACCTTTACCGTGGGCGATTCCCGGAGCTGGTGCAGTATAAAATGTCGTGAGCTCAAGTGTGGGAAATATTTGTAGCGCTGCTTCGGCGATTTGAATGAAACGCTGAGGGCTTATACTAAAATAATGATAATATTTGTTTACTCCAGGTTATGCCAAGAAATATGTACATGCATTTTTTTCAATTTAAACAATGTCATTACTCATACGAATTAGTCCTGTCTATTTCTCCATAAACGATCATATTTAAAAATCTCGAGATGTCAAAAAAGGTGCGGTGTTTTGTTGATAACACTTTCTGTCTATTTCTGGTATTTTTTCGTAATCATAAGTGTCAATCCAATCTCTACCTTCTCTTGTTGAGGTTAAAGATTGGTAAACAAAATTACTTTGCCTCGAATTTGTAACGGGATCTAATTAAGTAAATATATAAAATAAATAAGCGATTTTGCTTGACTCCAAAAAAAAAACGGTTTATGTATGCATGTACACACCTGGTATATTATTTTGAAACGAATCTAAGTCCATTATCTCATAGCAGATAAATTAAGTGCCGTATTTTTGGTCATGAAACGTTTTGTAGGAGGACCATTTGAAAATGATTCATACGCATTTATATTCGAATCATAATTATCGATAGTTGAAGGAAGCGATATTTGATCTATTTACAAAAATAACTAATAAAAATTCATTCATTTAGCAAGTGAAAAAATGAGAAATAACATTTACTGATTTCAGCTATATTTAATTCTAAAGATGTACGGCTATTACTGCTTCCACCGATACTGCTTCTCGGATTATTCATGATTTTGATTTTTCGAAAACACACGTCAGTTAAATGAAGAACACTAAATAAAACGGCTAGTAAATGTATGTTTATGGCTTGGGTGAAGAATTGAGTTTCTGATTGACTATACTTACACTAAAATATGAATTCCAGGCCAATTCTCGTCATAAGGTTATGTTATAAAACCATGCACACACTTTGCCTTTACTAGAAGCACTTTTCTTTATAACACTTGGTAATAATTATACAATTCATGTACAGAAACACACAATTCAAACAGTATTATAATAATATTAACGATTGTATATATTAAAAGTTGAAACTTTCGACGTACTGAGAATGACATTCACGCGCGCGAACGCTGGTCTCGAGTCAACCGTCAAATTCGTTGAGACTTGGAAGACGCGAGGTGGGAGTCGCTCAAGTACGAACGCTCGAACGCTCCGAGCTCCGAGCTATGATCGCCTGAGCCCCGAGCGAGCGTTCGAACGATGTCCGGCGACAATCGCCGGAGAGGCTAGCATTGCTCGCTGGACTCTCCGTCTATTAACGCTTCAAAGTAGCGGAAGGATGATCGCTGCGAACCTTCCAGTGATGATCGACGGATTTTTCTCTCCGTGCACCCAAGTTGATACCTGAACACGAGGTCGACTGAAGAGAGGGGAAGAGGGAGTATTGGCACTCGAGCGTCAGAGTCTCGCACCGGGATATTCTCCCGTGCACGATACTATGGCGATGAGCGACTGTGATACTCTCGTTCGAAGGACTATGTCCGGTAATTAGTTCAGAGACATAAGTTCTCTAAACACTTCAGAGACTGAGTTCGCTAAGTAACTCAGAGACTAAGTTCGCAAATTGCTCTCGAGACTAAGTCCATTAACTAGCGCTGCGGCTGAGTCCTTCACGGATATGCTCCTAACAAAGTTCAAGTCCAACTGAGGTTCGTCAATGTAATCGGTTCGCAAGTCAATTATTAAGAGCTGTGGTAGTGCTCGGGTGGTTGTTCAAGAATGAATGACACTGCAGCGAAGGACTGCGCTCAATATTACTCGTCAGAAAATCGGCGGCGAGAGGGAGAAGGAAGGGATAGCCGCCGGACGGGTGATCAGGCCGCCGGTTCAGATAGCTCAAACGCACTGTGGCTGTAGGTTTTGAGGGAGTAACTTTGAGACAGTCAGAGTTGATCGCTGACTGTCTAATAATGCGTTAGTATTATTAGACTATAAAATTTTATCAACTGAAGAGGGTCACGAACTAGTGACCGAAACGTAGAGAAAATAAAGAACATCTATTTTAACTTGTGCCCTTTATTCCAATTGACGATAAATTTTAACCTAACGACTATTCATACGGGTCAATTGAAGATAATTTTTAACAGTATTAATATAATAAAATGTATAAAATACCATATATTAGAGTATAAGGGTATCAGGTTTACACAGTCAGGTCTAACTGACTGAGAAGTATTTATAATTTGAGTTTTTAATGTCCAAAATACCTTTCAATCAATAAACAATTTAACTCAATTGGTTTACTTAGAAAGTCTTAAAGAACGAACCAATTTGAGCTAAAATTTATGCATTTATCAACTAATATTTATATTAAATCATGTAAAAATGTTTTCATTTAAAAACTTACTGTTCTTTCTTTTTCACCTATTTCTGACACTCACCTGGAGTGAATCTGAATCCAGATGAGTGTCAGGAATAGGTGAAGAGGAGGGATTTATGAGTTATACAAATAAAAACATTTTTATATAATTTACATCAATATTTATTGTTTGGTACGTTAATTTTAGCTCAAATTGGTGCGCTCTTCAAAACTTATACAGCAAACCAAATGAGTTTAATTGTTTATTGCTAGCGAAAGTATTAGAATGCATAAAAGTTCATGTACAAATATTTTGAGAGAGTTAGACTTGACCGTACAAGGCCTGATACCAATAAGTGGTTTTTTTTAACATTATATTATATTTAATACTTTTTTCTGCTCTATAACTCTTTCCAGGGCCCATTGGAATAAAGTAACCATAGTGGGCTTTATTATTATATACAAGAAGACCCCCAAACAAGTTTGGTAAAGATTTGTGACCCAAAGATGAAAGGCTCTCCTTGTTAGTTACTAGTTTCCATATAAAACCCATATTAACGTATACTAACATTTTAGTACAAATTATAAAATGTAGTAATGAAATTGTCGCATTTGGCTTTGTTTGGCTGTCTGGGATAATTGAACATTGTCCTTGTGGGTCCAATATGTTGAAAATTCAAGTTGAATTACTGTTTTTTATTGTCCAAAAAGTTTAAAGCAGCCTCAGTGACATGAGAGTATCATTATGACATATATTGGTGTATTTTTGTTTCTTTCAACTCTTGGGCAGTTAGGTTTCATCTCAAAATTGCACTGTTGCCGTAACTTTCCATGTGAACCATTTGAGCAAATGAGCTGAAATTTTCAGGGATTGTTCTACATGAAAATGGCTACAAACGCAAGCACTTTCAAATATATTGGACTAAATTTGCACTTTTTTCAGACAATATGCTAGCATAATCTGTCATTTTATCTTTATATTAATGAATAAAATGTATATATGGCTGTCAAATTGTGTATGATTAATTAAAATATCTGAAAGTGCTTGCGTTGTAACCAAACATTTACTGAACAAAATGACACCCCAATGACCATGATTGAATGATCGGTTCTAGCTGGATCCTACGACACACGTGTACCTCTCATGACTGTGGGCTTGCTTCATCGAGGAGGGTTCTATGGGATCTGGGACCTCAATTTTCATATTCCAGAGTGAAAAACTTTGGAAAAAGAGTGAAAAAAACAGAGTTTTCTCTGTAGAGTCCAAAAAAATTATTTTTCTCAATTTTCAATGAATTTTTTAAAATGCGGGTTTAAGGTACCTTTCCCCCTTAATGGCCCTACGGGTTCGCGCGCGCTGCGGGGATACGAGGCTATCGGTCGCGCTGGTGCTTGCGGTGCCCTTTCATCCGAGCGTATGCATGTCGGTGGCACTCTTTCATCTACTTACGCATCTAAACATGCCCACGATGAGATGATTGGTTGCGGCGCTCTTTGATGCGTGCCGGCGATGTGGTGTGCGTCCACCCAGGCGGCATATCTCCTCGTGCTTGTTCCCTACCAGCTCGACCTTCGGTCTTACCCACGGTCGGTAAGGCGGGTTGCGCCTGCATATCCGAGGTCGCTGCTTTTCGCGCATGCGTCGTGCTGACGAGGCGGTCAGTACATTACATCACTACCGAAAAGAGTATTATATACCACCAGAATACATTTTTCAAATCAATAAATGAGAAGTTAGTTCATAAATAGTGTCTTGCTAAAAGGTTTATTGTATTTATGAACAATTTTTATATAATTTATACTAACCGTTACTGAATCTGCCTCCAAGCAAATCTTTATTTTAAATCCCACTTCCGTCAGAGATATTGATGTATTTCACGAGATTTAACTCGAGAGCAGAGCCCGATAACAGTAAATAAATTTGAATTTATGGATTCGTAACAAAATTATACTTTAATGTTATTAGATTTTGAGTTTTTTCTATTAGAGCAAGTTTATAGTGCTCAGTTCACTTAAGAGTATTTTTCTCAAATTTTGGCCTCTTTCTAGCATAACAACTTTTTTGCGACGAATGTTGGAGACTTTCTATAGTGACAATGTGAGATAGAAATATTTTAAAAAATTCTCAATTAGCAGAATTTTGGACAATATTAACTTTGGAACTTAAAAAAAAAGGCATATGTGGAATCGAAAATTCTTATAAAATTAGGGGACATTTATAAAATTGAAAAAAAGTTTTTCATAATAGCCAAAAAAATGTTTTGTTGGACATTCAAATTTATTGAGAATCGGTCATGTATATTATATATAAAAAATGTGGATTTTCATGTTCATGAAGTAATGATAATTTTAAGAATCGCACTTTAATTTCAACAAATAACACGTCAAAATTAAATGAGATTAGTAAAACTCAAGCACATCGGTACTTAAATTCTAAAAAATACAAACATGATTTGTTTTAACCTGTTAAAAAAATGGGTTTTAATGTTTTTTACAGCAATATTAATTTATAGTGTAGTTTTGATTTTAATGTATTTTGCTTAAATATATAAGGATCATACATGGAAATTTTGATTTGATACTTTATTGCGTCGATAATGTTAATCCTCTGAATAACTGTATATTGAACATAGTATTTAATGTACGTACTTGATTAATAATTTATCTAAGGCTGTAAATTTCAACCAAATACTTTAAAATTCATGTGATCGGTAATGAATAATCAAGTAATTTTACACAAAAAATTATTTATAAACAAAATTTAAATTTAAGTAAACGTCCACATTAATTTTTATGTATGTGTATATTAGAATTGTGATTTATACATAAATATTACAATAGATATGATTGAAATTGAATTAATGTACAATGACTTTAATATTCATGTACCAATGTGCATTAAATGTACATTAAATTTCAGCACAATTTTTACAATGTAGGAAATGCCCATAATTCGACTTTGGAGACCTTGTACTAGCGAATATAGTAATGTTTGCTTGCAAATGTTTGGATATTTAATAAAGTATTTCTCTCCGTAAATAATAATAATGTGTGTATGTATGTACGTCCGGTGGTCTGGATTCAGTCTAACTTTTAAACGAAGAAGATTTTGTGGGTCGTAGGAAGCATCAAATACTTATTTTAGGATAGGCCGAGTAGTTGAAAAGTTATGCCTTTTTTATCGTTTTTTAAACTGTTTTATTAGAATTTTTTACTTGATTTTTCCTTCTACAAAAAAAAAGAATTTTCAAAATTTGATTGATGTTATCATGTGAGCGAAGCAGTCAATCTTTGGTTTGAGAACAAAAGCGTAGAGATTTACCAAATATTATGGAAGATAATCACACAAAATTTAAAGTTGTACATGTGCTTCCTGATAAAGAGAGCTATAAGATAGGCTTAAAAAATGAATGATTTTTCGGTATAATATAGTATAAAATTACATTGATATATCATAGTAATTTTTTCTAAAGCCATTTTACGGTCTGCTTAAAAATAAGAGGTCGTCTCGTATACAAAATCCAAACGGTCACATACGAATTTCCTCTTGAATAACCAAACCCTTTCAATCAGATGATTTTTTAAGACAAAGCTCTCAGTCGAGCTTACAAAATAGAAACATATTTTTATTTACACAAAATTTGAATTTATCGTTTTTTAAATATTTTAAAGTTTCAAAATCCTTTTTTATTTACCATCGAATCTCCATGAAATTTACACTGATTACGTATGACTATATTAGAAATCAGCAATGTATACTATGGAACATATACACTCAAAATTTCTACGAAAATAATCGAAATAACTTCCATTTCCAGTTGAAAAATATTACGTTTTAGGTCGGGCCGACGGCACCTCATGGGTATCGATGGCTCTTTATCGGATTTGGAATCTTTTTAATTTTCAAAATTCTTTTTTATCGTCATAACTATTTCTTTTACCATTGAATCTCCATGAAATTTACACTAATTACGTATGACTATATTAGAAATCAGCAATGTACATTATTCGCTATTGCTTTTCGGCCTACAATAGTATAGTAGAATATCTCAAAATGCGTAATTTTTTTGCGTCTTTTATTGTTTCAAGGGAAAACTGATGTCTTTTTACATAAAAAACAGTTATATTTAAAGTTTAATATTCATAATTTCTATGAGAGATACGAGCAAAGATAGTCAGCGCTCGCCGTCTAGCACATAAGAGAGTCGAAAATCAACGCATAACGAGTTCTTCGAGCGAGGTGCAGCGAGACACCTCATACCCGTATGCTCATGTATCGGAGCTTGTATGTGTACCAAGAGACTCGAGTTTTGACTTATGCAGGTGCAATAGAGAGAGAGAATGAAAACTTTGCGACAGTTATGAAGTGCGATCGTGAATGGCATATTGTACCGAGACTGGCATAATTACGCCTTCCTAGCATATGGCCGATTCTCTGCGAAATCGAAAGGCTTAAGAATGAAGTTTTTTCTGCTGTGAAAATTTTGTTAAATTTCATATCACACATGTACCTAAATTTTAATTTTTGTGACCATCTCTCTTGTTTAGAGTCCCGAAGTTGTTTTTTCGTCGACGTCGCTTTGAAGTTATATACGAATCTCGAAAATTCAAGTAAAAATTAACCAAACCTAAAACAATGAAACCAAAAAATGTTAAATTTTTCATGAAAGTTGAGAAATTAATTTTCTGATCAATTCATTTCATAGAGAATCAACCATGTATTACGCACACTCGCATGTCGTAGACGATCGCGCGGCTGCACACACCTCCGCGTTGCCACCTCCAAAAGTTTTCCACGCGTATAATAATGTGCATCATCGTGCACGTACGAGAGCTAATTAAATTTTGATTCGCTTGCTTCACGGGCACAAATTTTTTTTTGTTACCACCGTACCTCAAAAGCCGTTTTTTTGTAATTTACATGAAATTTTCAGGGTGCATTCTAATAAGGTGGAAGATGTTTTATATAGTATTTGGTAGAAATCGGAATGCAATTATATGCATTTTTTATGCACTTTTAATGCAATGTGTTGAAATTTATATTATTAATGCTTATAATAGAACAATTTAAGGGAAAATTTTTTATATTAATGTTTACTTGGGTTACTTGGGTTACTTATACCTTATGACTTACACCAACGTCAGAGCTTTGTGGTGTAAAGTAATTATCTTGCACGATATTAAACGCACCGTTATCTCGAAAAAAAACAAAAATAAAGAACACGTGTGATGGCGCTTTTTTGGAAATAAAAACAAATAAAGTAGAAAGAGAGAAAGAAAAAAAATGCCCTACTCTGAAAAAATGTAAAAAATAATAATTTATACTTTTGTTTTTCTTGTTTATTTTTCCAACGTCGCTGCCCACAACTGAGAGTGGGGAAACTGCAAATCATATGCAGAGGCATCTCTGCAGAGAAAATTTATTAATATACCAAGGATGAAAAGTATAACAATTATGTCGATAAATATAATTTCAAAAATAAAGAAATGTTAGATTTGCGCTAGTGTCCCCGACTCAATGTCGATACAAAACAGTTTATGCCAATGCAATGGGCTTGAGCCGATACGGTAATATTTTTTAACTTTTCATTCTAATTTTTCCCAGGAAATGTTTAGATTTGATGCCTAATCTTGGTGCTTTATTTAATAATAATTATTGCCCATACATCATTTAATATTTAAAAAGGATTTAATTATACTTCAGAGTTTAACTTTTAATACTCTACGTTAAAAATGTTTTCCTTTAGCATGTCTAACCAGAATATGACTGAACTCTGCCCCTTTTTCTCGACTACCTGTCACGCTTCAATGATTTGAAGTCTATCATGCCTCTAGGGGTTCTCATATGCGGGTAAACATTTTTTCCAATAGGTATCATAAAACTCATCATCATTGAATTTTTCGTCGCTTCGTTTGCCTTAGTTTGATTCTGCCTACTTATTCATGAGGCCCGATAATCATAATTATTTGCTTTGCAATTGAATCGATAAAATATTTTAGCTACGATACAATGTAACATGATTTTAATTTATGTTGAAATAAAGTGTTGTCATTATCGAAGGACACAGAGACCCTTCCATCAGCATACCGTGTAAGTTATTATTAGTCACGCGAGACATTCAATTGTAAACCGAACTTATCGTAAGCAAGCATGTATCATTGTAAGTCCCGCAGCTCGCGCAAAAGTATGTTGTGATTCGGAGTTCGTTGGCCTGTGCCATTGATCCAACAATTGTATATTATAGAATTGAACTTAATAGGCAAAAGCAATGTTGTACTTGAGAAATTGACACAGAAATGATGCGAGTATACGTAAATATCTGATTGGTTCGGGGAAAGAAAAAAAACAAAAGAAAAGGATTACAGACGATAAATTACGATGACTTTTTATTTTTTTAAAACTTTAAAAATAAAAATGATGAAGTTTTCCATATCACAGATCGTGTGTATAAAGGTAAAGAAATTTCATTTCTTATAAATTTATATATGCATCATAACAATGTTTAAAATTTGCATAATTACAATTAGAAGAAAATCATTTAAAATATGCTCCCTGCCTAATTTAACAAAAAAATTCGGAGCGTCAGTTCGATCGTCATTGGTATTATCGTTTGTCTGATAATGCACATATCGAATCTATTAATACTTATTTTTGTATAGTAAATTATTCGTATCCGAGGCAACGATTACGAAAAAAAATTAATAATAAAGTTACCAAAAACGTTGTTGTTCCGGTATTTGTTATGTCTCTGATTCTGGATAGTCTACGTTTAGTTCTTGTGGCTTTGCATAAGCCAAGAAAATCGAGCTTAAATCTTTGTTGTTTAGCTGTTGTTTAAAAATTATCTCGCAGTCTAATTGTTTCAACGAAGTCATCTTGTGAGAGCAAACAACGCTAAATCCTTGAAATACCCTCGGGCCATCTTCTCCGTCAAGCGCTTGACACATGCCGTCTTCTCTCGTTCGTCCATGAACATCAATTTATCCGATCGAGCGAACTCAAGGTAGTCCTGGTAGGTGAACAGTCTTTCAGCTTTTCCGGCTGGCATACAGAGAACGTCGTAAAGGGACCAATCCTTTTTGGCTTCTTCTTCTATCACATCTTGAATCATGCTCTCCACCTGCTTGTCGTAATCGTTAAGTGGCTTACTCGAAGCGAACTTTATCTGCTGCGTCTCATCTATGAAATTTTTATTTTTTATTAATTCATCGATATCCACTTCTGCATAAATATCTCTTTCTTCATCGTACTCCCTCTGATCATCATTGTAATCGTATTTTTCATCGCCAACCGATTCCCTACAAATATCCCTTTGTTCATAGGACCTCGATTTATTAGTGTTCATTTCGTCATCGCATAGCGGATCAACTTTCGGTTTATTGTAATCCTCGAACAACGAGTTTTTATCGAAAAATGCTATGATCGTCTGGGCGCATTGTATACTCTCTTCGTATCCCTTTTCCAGGAGTCGTTCGAGGACGATAAGTGCGAGAGAGGCTTTCCTCAATGACTCAGTGAGATGGCGTTTTCTGTCAAAGTCGATATCCTCGCGAGAGAGGAAAACTTGGGGAAGACGAGTTTCGATACGTCGGCTCCGCGTTCCAGTAGCAGATCGATCGGCTCCAGCAAGAGGTACATGACGGCGTAGTGCAGGGGTGTCTCTTGTTTATCTGTTCGGGCATCGATCAGCAGTGTGTGTCCCATTTCGTCGCAGATCCGGAAAAATATCTTCAGAAATTCGACGACGTTGCGCTCTTGTTGATGACTTTTGCAAATGTAGTGTAGAGCCGTCACTCCGCAGTCGTTGGCCATGTTCGGATCTGCGCCGAGTCTTAGCAGCGTTACCGTGACCTCTTTGAGACCATCTTGCACAGCGAAATGCAATGGAC
Organism: Trichogramma dendrolimi; assembly: GCA_034770305.1. Taxonomy (NCBI): domain Eukaryota; kingdom Metazoa; phylum Arthropoda; class Insecta; order Hymenoptera; family Trichogrammatidae; genus Trichogramma; species Trichogramma dendrolimi. The sequence continues at coordinate 170,379 of JAPMIB010000155.1, read as the reverse complement.
TTTTTCCAACGTTGCTCTTTGCGTTTACCTCGACTTTTTTCCCCTTACAGAGAGACAGGAAGAAATCCAAAAAATCGTCGTCCTTCCGTTTCATGGCAATGATGTGCAATGGGATACGATTGCAGCTGTTGGGTAGATTAGGGTCGGCGTCGTTCTCCAGCAGGACTTGTATGGCGTGTCTGTTGCAGCGAGACAGAGCCAAATGCAGCGGTCCGCTGCCTTTATTGTCTTTGGCATCCATCAGCAATCGATTGCCTAGATGCTTGTTCAACCCGATGAATCGCACCAATAGTTCGTTCTGCTCCCAGGACTCACAGAGGACACGCAGTGGTGTCCCCCCGTCTTTGCTGGTGGCGTTGGGGTCGGCGCCTTCTCTCAACAGCAGCTCGACCATCGGCCAGTTCTTGTGTATCAGCGCGCAGATGAGTGGAGTGTTGCCTTTCTTGTCGTGGACGTTCATCGGCACGGACTGGCCTTTGTTGTTGCAGATTTCGAAAAACTTCTCCGACAATTCTATACGGTCACCGTAAAGCTTACACATCATGTGCAGCGGAGTTTCGTTTTCATCGGATGTTCGAATGTTTGGATCGGCGTCGTGTTCCAGCAGTAATTTCAATACGCGCACTTGGTTGTACTGCACAGCTAAATGGATCGGAGCTTTAGCTCTTTCCTGCCACAGAAGATTGGGATCTCTACCTCGTCGAAGATATTTCGTCACTGCGAAAACGCATCCGAGCATACAAGCCGCGTGGAAGTGATCCAAGCCCGACTCGTCCTCGTAAATGTCATCAAAATTTCCGTAAATGCGGAATAAAGCTTCTATGGTTTGTCTCGAGTACCACCGAGTGCCGATCAGTCTAGCCACGCGATGAATCGCTGTGGTGTAAGGCCTGCGAGGGCTGCCGTCATTCTCTGGCTCGAGCACATGCTGGTAACCGCTAGCCGCGATAAATAGGATGAATTTTCTTCCCGGAGTGACTTCCTCGGCGTCGCCTTGCTTCACGCAAACCAAGAGAAGCTGGTCCATGTCTTTGGGCCAAAAAAATTGCAGATTGGGTAGATTTCCTCTACACTTCTTGATTGTATCCTGAACTTCAAGCACATACTTCTCCACTGAGTATTCATCCTCCCAGTTGACCCTCTCACGTAAGCGCCTCAAAATTGTAACATTTGACGGCATGTTTATAGTTTATTACACTGCAGTTTATTACACGCGTACACAACACACAGTCACTTGTAATGTGAAATATTTTTTCACTATTTTCACGAAAATCACTCGTTACGGACGACGTGAGTTTTGCTCTGTCTCAATCGCGACTGCCACGGTCAGCTGTATGCAGTCCGCTGCAGCCGATGTGAGTGAGTAAAGAAAATTAAAGGAGAACAGACGTAGCAACAGTTAGTTCACGTTAAAAGTGTGGAGCGTCTAACCAGAGCTATGGTAATTTCTCGAGTGTAAGTGTCAACAACAATTGATGCTGCGAGCGCTTAGATCGAAACTCATGGTCGAATAACATATCTTCGAATTTAATTACTTCACGAAAGCCAGAATCACACTATCTCCCATCTTAGTGGGGATCGCTTTTCTCGCCAGAAATTTTTTATTTTTCCAACATGGCATTCGTTCACGTGCATTATACACGACTCACTTTATAATGTAGGTGAACTTCGATATTCGCGGTTTCAGCATTTGCGATTTTAGCCTCTTCGCAGCTTTTGGTTCGTGACCTCTAGAATGAATTTTTATCCTTTAAAGCTAAATCTTTCGAAAACCATTTTAACAATGTCATTTCGAAAAGTCTATGTTCAAAGACTCATAATTTTCATTTCTTTCAGTACAATTTAAAGGAAAAATTTTTATATATTAATGTTTGGCTGGGTTACATGGGTTGATCTGTACAATGTTTTTATAGATGCATCAAAATGCGCTATTATCCCCTTTTACTGCATTTTTGAAAAGTACATATTAGTCGATTCTGTCTTTTTCTAAATTATTCTAAATTGCAAGAAAATAAAGTAAAAGGGCGCGGGGAAGATTGTACCAAACGTCAAAATTCATTATAACTTTCAATACAATGTGTTTTCAAAATTATTGCAAAATGATTCTAGTGCATAATAATTAAACAAACGAGACTTTTGGTATACACAATATATATAAGCAAATTGAGAACATGGGAGAATTTGTGAACTATGGAAAATTTCATAGATATACACTGCCCGTTAATTACTTTTGCCATACCTGAGCGAAAAATGAGTAAACTTCAAAGTTTTTGTTCGCGTTCGATGCGATTTTTTTCCATGTTCAAGGCCTTGAAAAGACTTCACATATATATAATTTTATGTAGAATTTAATGCTCTTTCAGATTCCGGGCTTAAATTTGAGTGTTGATGCTTAGTTAAAAAGTTATGGTTGTTTAAACAAAAAAAAGTTAAAAGCTTTTTTTACGCACAAATTTTTTGTAACTGTTTTTGTACACATAAAAACCAACCTTTTTTTGTAAATAAAATTTTTTTCTACGACCCCTTCAACGCGCTGTACATGTGAACGAAAAAAGGGTCGTTTTTTGCACTAAAAGGGCTGTAACTTTGTGAAAAAAGCTCGTAGGACGATCTTTAAAAAAAGAATTTAAAGGTCTCGCCAAAACCCACAAATCCATTGGTTTAAAATGTTTCTACGACCCTTCTAACTAAAATGGCAAGAGAAATAGCGAAGACAAAAAAAAGCAATATTTTTGATTCGTTAATCGTTAAAAAAATTGATAAATAAATAAATAAACCTAATGACAATTTATATAGCCTTAAAGTGCTAGTAAATACCTTTCGAATGTTGGGTCCGAAAAGTCAATCCGACTTTTTTTGACTGAGATACAAAACTTTGAAGTTTACTCATTTTCGCTCAGGTATGGCAAAAGTAATTGACGGGCAGTGTATTTGCTATGCCCATTCAGCAGAATATAGCCATTCAGTTTTCAAAAAAGAAAATTTATGTTTCACCTAAATATGACTCATTCGTGTTTTGATATTGCCAAAATAGTTCGAAATTTTTCTATAACTCTTCTTTTGTTTTTAAGACATAAATCACATGCCCAAAATCCACTAGGACTTGGACTAAGGTTGGACTTCATAATCGCATAACTTTTGGTGAGAGCTAACTCATTAAATCTTTAAAATCATTCAGAAATTACGTGAGAGTTTTCCAAAATTATTTTTTAATCTTAGCGAATTTTATTTAAAAGGAATGAGACAAAAAAATTGAAAAAATACGTGATTTTAATATACAATTTTATTCAAAAAACCCTTTACAAAGTCGTAACAAAAATGATAACAATTTAAAATACTTCAAAATTTTTTTAGAAAATTAAAGAATATGTTAATAGTTTTCAAACAATACCCTAGATATGCGAGTACAAAATAAAAAGTATGAAAATTATTAGGGTATGTAATATGTATACCGAAACATCTTTTGCCGGTGCAATACCGGTGCTTTTTCGCTTAAAAAAAAATTTTTTAATTTGGATTTATAAACATATTGAGATTCCGAAATTTAGAACAAAAATGCAAAAAAGACTGTTGGAAATCAGAATGCTTTTCGAGGGTATCTTTGAGGCCAGTGACAAATAACACATTAGAATGATCAGCCACTAACACAAAATCTGTTTTCTGCGCAAATGGAATGTTTACATATATTTTAAACATATTCTGATGTGTAACGTAAACAGTTGTCCTTGGACAATTGTTTCGTTTCAGTGGCCTTGATATACCGATCATTTTGAATCTGTTGAACTAACGCACAATAACTCAGGAATTGTTGAGTTGTTCGATATTCTCTCAAATTCTCAAAATGATTTGTAAAACGATATCGCACTCCGAAGGTTAGTTTAATTACTATTATGTATTTCATTGAAGTGAACTTTATTTACGATTGTCAATCGTCATTCCTTCTTGCATTTGTCTCAAGCATAATCTTTGCGATCTTCATGAACTGTCCTTTGGTGGACAAGCAGATGCGGTTTTTGTCCATATTTTTTCTCGCATTGGTCACATGCATAATCTTTACGACCTTCGTGAACTGTCTTTTGATGCTGAAGCAAAATCCATTTTTGTCCAAACTTCTTTTCGCATTTGTAGCATGCAAAATCTTTGCGACCCTCATGAACTGTCCTTTGGTGGACAAGCAGATGCGGTTTTTGTCCGAATTTCTTCTCGCATTTGTTGCATGCGAAATCTTTGCGACTTTCGTGTACTGTCTTTTGGTGTATAAGCAAACCCGATTTTTGTGTAAATTTTTTCTCGCATATGTCACATGCGAAAATCTTTGAGACCTTCATGTACTGTTTTTTTGGTGTCTGATCAAATCAGTTTTTAGACCAAATTTCCTTTCACACTCATCGCATGTGTAATCTTTGTGACCCTCGTGGACTGTACTTATGTGCGAGACTAAATTCGTTTTATTTCCAAATTTCTTACCGCAATTGTCACATAAGTAGCCATTGTTGACTACTTTTTGACCGTCGTGTACTGTCATTTGCTGTCTTAACAATTTCTAATTTTGTTCGAATTTCTTATCGCACTTATCGTGCACTGTCTTTACATGTAAGAGCAAACTTCGTTTATTTCTAAATCTCTTGGCGCACTTTTCACACAAGTAATCTTTGAAAACTTCATGGAATATTTTTTTGTGCTTGAATAAACTTGATTTATTTTCAAATTTCCTCTCACACTTGTTACATGTGAAATCTTTGCGATCTTGTGTACTAATTTTTGGTGCGCAAACAAACTTGATTTTTCACAAATTTCTTCTCACAATTGTCGAATAAATCTTTGCAGCTCTTGTGTAACGATATTTGGTGTCTACTTAAATGATTTCGGAACTGAAATGTCTTTTCGCATTTGTTACATGCGAAATCTTTTTTTTCTTTGTGAATTGTGTCTCGGTGTGCTATAATGCTTGATTCTAGCGTAAATACCTCCTGACAAATATCACAAACGTATTTTTTGTCGTCTGAAACAACGATGTCGTGTTTACCTAAATCATCCTTGGAGACAACTTCCTCGAATTTCTCGTCAGTTTTATCTATTTTGTGATTGAAATTGAACTTTCTATTAGCACTACGGAAATTAAACAAGTCAAATTTATCTTTTGATTTTATGGATTGTTTCATTGGGAAAGACAACATTCAAACTAATTTGTTTTGGCTATAAACATGATCAGTGGGTCGAGGAACGATGTCAAAATCGCTTATGATCATATTGTTTACAGTTTAAGTACTGATTTATTTGTTTATTCATTATTCTTACAACATTCAAAATAATTAAAAATTTTAGGACGAAGAGTTGGTTTACCTCGGATCTGTGCCAGAAAATCGCGTAAACCCGCGCGTTCGATCGACGCTGCCTCCTGCGTAATACAAAACGTTTAATGCCAATGCACACCCGGGCTCTTCGAGCGTTAAATATATCACGTGCCCAATAAATCATCATTATGTTTATATATGCATCCCTCACTGCTGTCCCTCGTTCAAAAATAATCTCGAGTGGAAAATACCGCGCGTATCGCACACGACGTATCGCATGTAGTACACACGGGAATTCCCGTACATCGAGTTGTGTATGCATGAATTATTACTATGCACCACAAAGTTTTCCCGATTACGAGCTATATAAAGCGTAAATTAAGTTACGACGAGGGAGGAGGAAAAAAATTAGTCGCACATCGAGTTGTCGATATTTATATATTATAATATTTAACGATCGAGCTCGATTTTACCGTCGTTCATTTTTCGAGGAAAGTAATAAACTAAGCGAATAAATCGTACGTCTCCACGGCTTTCGTATACTTATGCTCGCGCGTATACATTAGAGTGGTCCACTATTTCAAAAATTTTTTGTATCTCGATGGATCCATCGGAATCTGAAAGTTTGAGGTTTAAAATGAAGTTTCCTTTAAACGAGAACTCAAACAAATGATTTTAGATGGTGTCGATGGATTTTTTTAAGTTTAAAAACGTGCTCCTAATAAGGAGCAAAATCGGGCAACCATTCGATTTATTTCAAACTCTGTTCAGAGTGTAAAATAATCTTAGTGATACATTTTCTTACGTATTTTTGTCTGCGGAATCGAATGCCGTAGTTAGTTTTGACCTAGGAGCATGATTTCATTGAAAAAAATATACTTTTTTCGATCGTTCTTTTTCGCCATTTCGCAAAGTTCATTTCGAGCGAGCGGGCAAATGAACAAAAAAAATCTAGAAAATTTTTTGACACCACCAAAATTTAGGATCTTTAATGACGAATCCAACGGTATATATTAGTATACCCTTTGAAATTTCTTAAATGAAGAAAAAGTACGACTTTATCTCAAAAAACGATATTAAAAAATGGAAAAAATGGACAAATATATTCGTTTCTTTAAGAAAATGGCTGAGTATAATCACTCATGAAAATAATTGAATACAACTATCTGATAGGTTTTTTTCTCACCTTTCTAACACCGTTTTCAGGTTTAAAAATTCGCTGTAATTCAGCAAAGCAAAATTTTAAGCTAAAAAAGTGCATCGTACAAAAACAGCTGTATCTCAACGAATCTTGCGAATTTTTTAAACCTGAAAACGGCGTTTGAAAGGTGAGAAAAAAAACCTATCAGACAGTTGTATTCAATTATTTTCATGAGTGTTTATCAGCCATTTTCTTAAGAAACGAATATATTGTCAATTTGTTTGTTTGCGACGAAGGTGGCAAAGATTTCGCATGTGACAAATGCGAGAGGAAATTTGGAAGTAAATCAGATTTGCTAAGGCATCAAAAGGCAGTACACGAAGGTCGGAAAGTTTATGAATGCGACAAGTGCAAGCTAAAATTTGGATAAAAATCGCATTTTCTTTATCATCAAAGAACATTTCATGAGGATCGCAAAGATTTCATATGTGACAAATGCAAGAAAAAATTTGGACAAAAAGTCCACTTATTTAGGTACCTAAGAACAGTCCATGAAGGTCGCAAAGATTTTGCATGTGACAAATGCGAGAGGGTATTTGGAGAAAAATCAACTTTGCTTGTACACCAAAAGACAGTTCACGAAGGTCGTAAAGATTTCGCATGTGACAAATGCGAGAAGGTATTTGGACAAAAAATTAATTTGCTCTACCACCAAATAACAGTACACGAAGGTCGCAAGGAACGTGTTTGAAACAAGTGTCTCTTTGTGAGTCTTACTTCATATAAACTTTTAAAATACCTTTGTACATTCTCGTTGTATTGCTTTCAGATTTTACATTTACTGTCGGTGCATTTTTTTGGCTACTTGGTTTCCAGAGTTTTTTAACGTCTTCTTCAAAACCTCGAATGGGGTGATCATTTAGTTGGCTACGGGATTTTTGATAAACCTCACGAAATGGCACATGACCCCAAATCGATCAAACACGCGTTAGTGAACGATTTTGATAAATTTACTGACGGACACAGATTATTTCTGCTAAGAGAAACCCGAGGGTATTTCGCCCTCGAGACTGAGCATGAATTGTGCTCGACTCAGAGCGCAAATGTATCATCTCTATGCATTCGAGCGTGAAACATGGTCAAAAGTTTTTCCGTGTAAGATGACCAAATCAGTTTCTGGGTAATGGCAAGATATAGTTTTTATGCCAAAATTATTGACTCAATTAATTATAGGATCCGAATATAGCAAGAAAAGAACTAAAACATTTTTCGCTTAAAAAATCGAATTTCCTTCTACTGGACTTTTATTCATGCCTTACTCAGTCAACGCTCACTGCAGTTGAGTGACTGAGTTGGAGTGAATTATTTACGTAATTATTATCATGTAAGACCAGAGAATCCACGGTGTCGTACAAAAATTAATTGGAAAATCATCACATCTACTTCCCACATCATCAGGCCAATACAAGAAGATCTATATAATTGCGGATTATAAGTCATTTATTACATGGATTTTTTCAGCAATATTGAACTTTCACAATCAAAATTTGATCCTGATGTGTTTCGAGTAGAAATCGCTGTGTTTTTACAAGCGATATTTAGCTGATTTTCTTGCTGACGTACAATTTGTTCCTGCATTTCGAACTTTTGAAGCCTTGAGAAAAATGACTGCTCGGTTTGAAGCGTGAAGAGCGAGTGAAATGGCCACGATCTCCTTTCTCACTGCCTTGGTGTACACGAAAGATGCGCACACAACAGTCAGCCCGCCTCTAATATAAGCAGAGGAAATGACTTTCTAATTTATATTTAATTCAGTCATTCTCTTTGTTTTCAATCGAAAAAAAAAATTATATAGAAATTTTTTCAGTCTCTGCCCAGATGGCATCCGTATGCTCCTCGCCGTTATCGAATACGTACGTGCACATAAAGATATTTTCAATGGAAACTCGATAGTTTTATCTCGAAAAATATATTCCAGTCATTTCCTGTTGTTTCCAAATACAATAAATCTGTCATACGTGATTGATTTACCTTGGTTTTCCTTGAAAATTGTGTTGTTTTATCTCGAGTACTCTACCATTCTATTTAATTCGATCATCTAGAGAGATCACTTTTTTCTAGTATACCGGCGATCAGCTCCCTCGCGCTAAAATTCTGGCCTCCCCAAAAAGTCAGGAAACCGAAAAAAAAAAAAAATAAATAAATTTACTATACATATACCTTGTATTTACAATAATGTATAATTTTGTTTTTATATTAAGGTGCGTGTCACCCATCGAGGAGTATTTGCACCACTTTATTGAATCTAACGGTATAAAAAAAATTACGAATACAAAACAACAATTACAATCACTATTCAATTACAGTTACAATCACATCTCAACATGTTATACAATTCATACAACAAATTAACAAATTATACAATAATGGGTTGCGCTTGGGATTTACGATGTATATGAGCAATTCCAATACTTTTCGCACTTTTTTAAAAATCGGATTCATGGATTTTCTTCAAAATTAAGTATGTTGGAAAAAAAAGTGCGTTAGACCAGCCTCATCGTTGTAGTTGACGTTGAAATTGTTGTATATTTTGAAAAGTTTAATCACCATCGTCATGATTTGCAGTAAGCGCCGCTAGCAAGTCCGGTAATCTTTTCTTGCCAAGTTAAGTAAGTCGGCGTGACACGTTGCAGCGGTTTGCCCGCCTCGATGACGTCGGCAGGCTCGTACTCGTCTGCACTTTCACTTTTTTTTCTAGTACACACTGGCGAACTGCCCCTTCCTTTTTTCTTTCGTTTCCCCCTCTTTTCTCCTCCGAGCCACGGCTATAAAGATACAGAAACACGCGAGCTCGGCTAACAGTCGTTCTTGAGCGAACAACCAAGTAGCATCGAAGAGCTCTGCCCAATTAAGTGCGAGACTCCGTCGCTCGAGTTACGAATCTACAACGTAAAAGACATCGCCACGTGTTTTTCAATAAGTGAAAAACTTTCAAGTTTCAGTTTTTTTATTGTTTTGGCCTACGTTAGTGCATATAAACATGTCCAAAAACGAATTCTGTGTAAGCTATAATAGCAGTAAACTATTAGAAGTTTTTGGGCACTTGTCGAAAGGTGTCGCGTGGGAGATTCAACAAGATAGACGCCAATTTCTTCATCAACTCGACGCCGTCGTAAAAAAATGGAAGGCTCAACTTTTGAATCTCCAAGATTTTTTCCGGAAAGAAGTGATTTATTGGCTTTTGATGGAATCCGTCGCAGACACAGATGAAGACGCCAGCGAGACACCAGGGGAACGATTCATAGGCTTTGTGGCTCGCAGTGGCTACAAAGACGAGCCCGACGTCGACCTAGCGGGCAAGCCTTTGTTGCATCGCACCACACCGATACATCACGGGGCTAGGCACGGAAGTTCCACCGTATATAGTTTATTCGAAATATTCAACAGATTCGACGTGAATTACATCGACGAAGATGGATATACACATTTCCACATAGCCTGTCAATATGGCCTCTACACCATCGTCGAAAGATTTCTTGAATTCGGACAAGATCCCAACTGCTTCTCTCAAGAGACAAGAGACGCGAGATATTCCGAGACACCGCTCAACCTGTGTCTGATCAACAATCATAAGAGAGTAGCCGAATTGCTTCTGAGACGTGGCGCGGATCCAAATGTGCGCACCCAGAATGGAAACGCTCCATTGCACTATATTTGCGAGCCATTCGACGAGGCCGACGACGGTGAGTTCGTGGAAACATTTTTCGCCATTAACGACCAAGTCGGTAACACGATCCAGGTCAACGCTCAGAACGTACAGGGTGACACACCTATGCTCTTGGCTCTGAAGGCTGGCAACAAAAAAGCAGCCGAACTGTTGCTGAGGCGGGGCGCCGATCCGAATTGCATCAACGAGCAAGGACATACTTGTTTGCATATTATATGTAGTAACGACGACGACATGGCAAAGATGTTATTTGCGATCTGCGACGAAAAACATCAGACGGTCCAGGTCGACGCTCGGGACAACGAGGGTCGGACACCGTTGCACGCGGCGATATTCAATGGCAACATCAACTTGATAGACATTTTGCTGAGGAGAGGCGCTAGTCCTCACTTGGGGACGACGAACGGATTTACTCCTCTGCATGTTGTATGTTGTCAGAGAGAAGACGACGATGTCGACTTGACAAAGAGATTTTTCGAGATCGGTGAAAAATTCAATAAACCGGTCAAGGTCGACGCTCGGGACAACGAGGGTTGGACACCGTTGCACGCGGCAATATTCAAAGGCAACATCAACTTGGTCGAATTTTTGCTGAGAAAAGGTGCCGATCCGAATTCGCTTAACAAGGATGGAGAGACTCCTCTGCATATAATTTGTGAGTCAAACTTCAACGATCTCACGAGAAATGCTATTCAAGATCTGCGACGAAAAACATCAGTCGATGCAGGTCGACGCTCGGGACAACGAGGGTCGGACACCGTTGCACGCGGCGATATTCAATGGCAACATCAACTTGATAGAAATTTTGCTGAGAAGAGGCGCCAGTCCCAACTTGGCAGACGAGAACGGATTCACTCCGCTGCATGTTGTATGTCAGAGAAAAGACGACGATGTTGACTTGCTCAAGATGTTATTCGAGGCGGTTGAAAATTCAATAAGCCGATACAGGTCGACGCCCGAGACAAATCCGACTGCACACCGTTGCACTTGGCTTTGAATCGCGGCCACGAACAAATGGCCAAATGGCTGCTGAGAAGAGGAGCGGATCTAAATTTAGCCAACGCGCAGGGATCGACACCGATGCACTTGATTGGCGCGGGAAAGAAGGACTACGCTGACTTGTTGAAGACATTTTTCGATATCAGTGAGGACAAAAATCGGCCGATCGAGGTCGACAGCCGGGACAACGAGGGCAAAACGCCTCTTCACTATGCTATAAGTCACAGACACAAGAAGGTTTTTGAATTACTGCTGAGAAGAGACGCCGATCCGAACGTGTCCGACAACTATGGAATGACAGCTCTGCACACGATTTGCACGGTCGACGACGACAACGGCTGGGCGAAGATGTTGTTTGAAATCAGCGAGGAAAAGAATCGACTTGTGCAGATCGATGATCGGGGCATGTTCGACTTTACACCGCTGCATTATGCGTTGGTCAAAGAAGAGCTCAGGCCGGTGGCAGAATTGCTTCTGAGAAAGGGAGCCGCTACAAATTTAGTCGATTGGGAGGGCTCGACTCCTCTGCACACAGTTTGCAAGTACGCCGATTACGAGGACCGCGTGAGGATGTTGATCGAGATCAGCAACGAAGAAAATAAGCCGGTCGACGTCGACGCCCGGGACAACGAGGGTCGGACGCCGCTACACCTGGCCCTGGCCAGAGGAAACGGTCAGGTGGTCAAGTATCTGTTGAAAATAGGCGCCGACCCCAACTTGGCAGACGAGAACGGATTCTCACCGTTGCACGTCGTCAGCAAGGATCGGTTCGACGACGCTGAATTGCTCAAGCTTTTCTGCGACGCCAGCAAAGAGGTCGATCGGCCGCTGCAGCTCGATGTCCGAGACAAGAATCGCCGGACGCCTTTACAATGGGCCGTGGCGAATCTGTTCCTGAACGTGATCGATGCCCTCCTGGATCAGGGCGCCGATCTGTCCAGCTTCGTTTTTCCCAGCAAGAGCTATTTCGTCGAGAGATTCGGATCGATAAGTGAGATGGACGAACGTGAACGGCTTGGGTTTAAAATATCGATAGCGTCCAAAATTGTGCTCCTTGTTGAACGTCTCGAGAAAAGAGGATACGAATTTGACCGTAGCAACACCCTGGATATGATGAGTTTGTTCGCCGAGTACGAATTGTTTGACAAGTCGACGGATCTTGAAGAAAATTGGTGGTTGGTCGACCAAGAATTTGTGAGCAAATCGAAAGAGGTAATGATGAATCCTAGTCTGTCGCTTCTCGACCTTATTCGATTGAGACCGGAAGAGGCGGCAAAGCAACTAAAACATGCGAACTATGTCGAGTTAGCGCGTTCGAACAAATTGTCGGATCTTCCCGAGAGCTACCAAGAGGCTTGTGCTGTCCATCTATGCGAAATAATTTCGAGAGGATTTTTCTGGCCTTGGGCACTCGATGCGTTTTACCAATTGCAACACTACCAGCTACCGGTTCTTTGTTGTGAAATGATCATTGCGAACCTAAAGAACGAGGATTTATATAATATTTGCTTGGCATCCATGAACTTGCATCGACGATAGCTCGTGATGGCTCGTTAGTTTTCTCATCATGACTGTGCAGATAACGAACAATTATAAATAGTATCAGAAAATTAGTAAATAATTGTAAAATTGTAAGAAATTACTTTTAATAAGTTTTATCAACTTCTCATTTGTAAATTTTAAATATCAATAAAATGTAAAAATGAAAAAAAAATTAAGTTTTGACTTTTCTATTTATTTATTCACAATCATTGAATTGAAATCTTACATTGTATAGCTATTCAAAAACAGGCATTGCAGGCAAAAGCTGTGTGGCTAATACACTTCGTCGCTATGCTCTAAACTTATTAAATACATAAAGATGACTAATTATAAATATTCAAAAATAAATATGTTTGTTTTTCAACAATATAAACAACCTTGAATTTTTTCAGATTTTTCGAGTGCTTAAGACCTTCAGAAAAAATCATTGAAAATTTAAATTATTTTATTTTTGGTAAAATGGTTCGATATATCAGACCGGAGTATTTTTTTCTTATTTCTGACACCAAAAAACGATTCCTTGAATTTTTTTAAAATTTTTCATTCATGACACGAGTCCTCAAAAAATCTGAAAAATTTGATTTTCTTTCTTCCTTCGTCAAAATACATAATCTCAAATTTTTTCGGATTTTTTAATTGAAGGCTATAGCGTCTAGAGCCGAAAAACCCTATTTTTAACAAAAAAAGGTTTCTGAAACCCGATGGTTCCGGTAAAAAAATTTTAAAATATTTTTTTTTAATCTCTTGTCAAATTTTAATAAATTTTGACTGTTTCATTTTTTCGATTGGAGCTTCCTAGCTCATTCTAGAGCATAACAAAGATTAATGCGAACTTCTGACGACATTCATCATACTTACATTATTTTTCAAATGTCTTCAGAATTAGCGTTAATAGAGCGTTAGCTAGCGAGGTACGTCGCTAGTATTAATTGACATGTAAACTATATTTTTTATTATTATCGGTTCTCTATCTCTTATCATCATCATTGTAAATAAAGAACGAGACGATAGTGCCATCTGGTGTATAATAAGGTACTCGCTGATTCTTAAAATATATAACTTCATACGAAAAAAGCCCATCTTGCTTGCCTTCGAAGTATAACGAGAGACGGGAAAACACCTGTTTTAAAACCAGATTGAGGAATTCACAAAAATAATATTATTATAATCATTAATGCTATGCTTGCTACGATTACATCAGTGAGTAGAGTTACTAAGGTTACCTATAGATTATTTAAAAAATTGAATGCAATATAAATCGCGTGATGAGATATTTTCGAAGTTTCGAGCAATACCATAGAATCTTCTTTGCTCGTAGGTCATGCGCAGACTTCAGCAGGACTCTAAGCTCCGTCCCAACGCTCAGAGCTAATACACTATGGTATATCTATAGCGATTATAAATATAGATATACTAACGGTGTAAAGTTCCATCTGGTTTCATTCACGGTCGGGTTTACTGGTCGTGCGTGATTTAGTCTCAGTACAACTGCCTAAACGAACGGGAGATTAATTATTAAGTCAATGAGCGTTTACAAATCATATAATATTCATAAAGTTTCAATATGAGTTCACACTCATCCAAAACCCGAGGGTATTTCGCCCTCGAGACTGACCATGAATTGTGCTCGACTCAGAGCGCAAATGTATCATCTCTATGCATTCGAGCGTGAAACATGGTCAAAAGTTTTTCCGTGTATGATGACCAAATCAGTTTCTGGGTAATGGCAAGATATAGTTTTTATGCCAAAATTATTGACTCAATTAATTATAGGATCCGAATATAGCAAGAAAAGAACTAAAACATTTTTCGCTTAAAAAACAGTATTAACGCTGCACTCAGAATCTGGGGTCAACATGAAAAATAAAAAAAAACCGCTGCCAAGTTATTGGCAAAGTGCTTCCTCATTCTAATTTTTATTGTATTATAATAAATATTAACCTAATAGTGGATACTAATAAATTTAAAAATCTATAAAAAATTTTTAAAAGAATGTAATGGCCTGGCACATTGTCGCTGTACGCGCGCTTGATCTTATTTTTAGCCGCACGCACGCGAAATATACTTGTACGTTTGTAACGACGATCAATTTTTAAGTCCCGTTTTCTATCTATTTGGTCTAAATTAAAACTTTGCTGCTCTGCTCTCATGATGACAACAAAAATTGAGATAATTCCGTCAATTATACGTGAAAAAAATGAAAAAAAATTTTTTTTTTCAAATTTACAAAAAAAAAATTCGAAAAATCGAAAAAAAATTTTTTTCCCCGTGTTACAAAAACCTTTTTCTAGCCTCATTATTACTACAAACGACAATGAATGCAATTGAAAAATTCCGGCAATTACCTGAAACATGAAAAAAAAACAATTTTTTTTTCGAATTTACAAAAAAAATCGAAGAAAATCAAAAAAAAAATTTTTTTTTCCCGTGTATCGCCAAAAACCTTTTTCTGGCCTCATTATTACTACAAACGACAATGAATGCAATTGAAATTTATACAATCAACCATAACATTTTCGAGATTTTGCTTCGGACATACGTACACACACACACACACCACACACACATACATACGGACATTTGTTGAGAATGCAATCTAGTTTACAAATATGTAAACCAAATTGTCCTACGAAGTCTGGTTCAAAATCTCGTTTTCGAGCCTATCACAGAGCTTTCTCTATGAGGAAGCAAAATTTAACACGTAAAGTATAGGAAAAAGGCTCACGGAAACAGCTGTATCTCAGTGCAAAATCAAAATTTTGGAATTTTCGAAAACAGCAATGGAAAGAAGAGGAAAAATCCTATTCAAAAATTCAATAAAAAAAATTTCAAATTTAAGGTGTATATAAGCCCTTAAGTGTAACAAAAGTTTTTGATTTGATTATTGGACTATTATTGGTTTTAATATTATTGATTATACAATTGATAATTATTTGAGATTCTATTAGCTAGTAAACATAATTGAATTTTTATCACAGCGTGCGGGAAGTATGTGTTTCTCGAGCAGTATTGTAATAACCAATATTTTTTCACTGTTGGGTTTACAGCGCGAAATGAATCATATTAAATTTTAAATAAGAAATTAAAACTTTATTTTCAAAAACTTTATTGTCGAAACAAGAAGAACTGAATTTCTTATTAATAAATATCTTAATTCATTGATGTTGAATGAGCTGAATCTTGAATATTTTTTTCTTTAACTGCACGGTCTGACTTCAAGCCAAGGTGATGTTTTAATGCTGAGATGTCTCCTCGCGCTCAGGTTGGTCTATCTCACACAGTTGCAATAGCTGAGTAAATTTCATTTGAATCGCCATAAAAACACAGAAATAATATAGAAAAAACTATAAATCAAATTTTACTAGTCGAGTGTATTGAAAATTATTCTTTTTAGGACAAAGTTGATAATTTTGATTTGGTGAATCTCTAATTTTTTTTAGTTGGTCTATCTTACACAGTTGCAATAGCTGACTAAATTTCATTTGAATCGCTCCAAAAACACAGAAATAATATGAAAAAATTTATGAATCCAAATTTACTGATCGAGTGAGATAAAAATTATTCTATTTAGGACGAAGCTGGAAATTTAGATTGGATACATCTCGAATATTACAGGTTCGTCTATCTCACACAGATGCAACAGCTGAGTAAATTTCATTCGAATCGCCCCAAAAACACAGAAACAATATGAAAAAATTTATGAATCAAAATTTACTGATCGAGTGGGATAAAAATTATTCTATTTAGGACAAAGTTGATAATTTTGATTCGGTAAATCTCGAATTTTTCTGGTTGCATTAAAAAAGTAACGATAAAATAAACTTAGTTATATGGTAATATTGCATGCAGTTATTTTGCTGTAAAAGGTCGACAAACTTCTATGCTTCATAAAAGTTGAGGTACAATTTTAAGAGCTTCATAGTAAACAAAATGATAGTAAAAGTATAATGTTTTATATTTTAAAGTTAAATTTGAAAAACCTTCGACGGCTCTAAAAGTACAATATGAATAAAGAATATTATCAAATCCGAAAAACTGAAAATTTAAGAACAAAAGGAGTTTTTCTCCAGCCGTGAGTCCCTAATGTTCCTTTTTTTTTTCATCTTTTTTTCCTTTTTTTTTTCATCTTTTTTCCTTTTTTTTTTCATCTTTTTTCCTTTTTTTTTTATCATTTTTCCTTTTTTTTTCATCTTTTTTTCCTTTTTTTTCATCTTTTTTTTCTTTTTTTTCCTTTTTTTTCATTGTTTTCGCTCCTTTTGTTTATGTTTTTTATTTGTTCCTTTTTTTTTTTTTTTTTTTTATCAATGTTTGTATTCTAGTTAAATCTCTCACGGCCCGAGTCACTTACCTCAATTCTCAGGTTCCGAAGATCCAACGACGTTTCTACGATGATCCAACGATGACCTCCACCAGACCGCGTGGGTTGGGATCGACCCCGAATCTTTATATGTCTGGCCAGAACCATATAAAGACTCGGTCGTCTTAACCACTTACCCACGCGGTCCTTCCCTTTTTGATGTAAAAAACTTTTATATATTTAATGTCTCCATCAGCGCCCTCTATCCCTTACACGGCTGAATTACATTCATGGCGAAAGGAAGGAGAAAGACTTCTTGTCTGAAATTTCTTCTTTATCGACAATAAATAGTTTTTTGTTTTGTTTTTTTGATGTGTGAATGTTTAAATTTGTTCGTGCGCCAGATGCACGAGGCTCGTTTGTTCACAGTCGGTACTGTGTGTAATAATTATCATGTACAACCTTTACTCAGTGTTGTTTCATCAAGATTATTATGTACAATTCGCACACTCGTAGTTCTGTAGGATTTTCTTTCAAGGCTTTGTATATGCGCACACGCTCATCCGCCAGTAGGGCCAGCGGAGGTACGCCGGCTATCACGTACGTCGCGTCGTATGAGATGTGTGGTCGACCGCTGATCACTCGCAGGCAGGCTCGTCGATGTACCGACTCTGCCTGGCGTATGTAGGCCTGCGTCTCTGTCGCACAGCTCCAGATGAGTGCTCCATACAGGAGAATCGAGTCGACGACGTGGGCATAGAGCACTTCTGGGCCCACCGGTATTGGGCGCATGATCTTCGCGAGGGCTCCAGCCACTCTTGCTGCCTTTTCGCTGACGATTCGGAGATGTTGGTCGAACCTCAGCCTGAAGTCGATGTGCAGGCCCAGGTAGCGGATGGAGGGGGACGAGCGTATGCTGTGGTCGCCTACCGTGATGGTGATGGTTTCCTCTTTTTTCCTGCTTGTGATGAGCAGAGCCTCCGTCTTGTGGTCAGCTGTTTGCAAGCTGAGAGCTTGGAGCGCGCCTCGCACCTGTAGTATCGCAGCGTTCAGATCGTGTTCGATCTGCCATAGATGCTTGGCGACAGCCACCACTGCGATGTCGTCCGCGAAACCGACGATACGAACATCGCCATCGAAGTTGAGGCGCAGGATCGCGTCATACATAACGTTCCACAGGATCGGGCCCAGTACTGACCCCTGTGGGACTCCTGCTGTGACTTCGTTGGACTCTGGGCCTTCGTCCAGGAGACCGACTAGGAGACCATGAGAGTATCAATCCCGAGTTACAAAATAATCATTCGTCGAGCGAATGGCTCGGCGAGTTACTTACTCGTCGTCGGTGAAGTTCGTGTGCCGTGCCTCGGCGAGCTATCTTCTCGTCGAGGATTTCTGAATGCTGAAATGGGCGGGTGATTGTAAGGTAATTAACCGAGTGTTCAATTATTAAATATACAAGATTTGATTTATTAATGATTCGCGTGATTATCGATTAATTATACAACGGTTTACAATACGCAGCAAAAATGTCAAACTGGGGATAGATCGCTCGCTCGCATATACAATTTAGTTCGCTTACGTTTCGTTGTCCGCAGATCTGCGTCGTAGCTCGCTTATCGGGTGTTGCTGTACAGCGGTAGCGGGTACGTCGCGTCTGGAGCTCGCTCTTTCCTGCTCACGGCGGTAGCTCGATGCTTGCAGTGTCGTGGTGGCAAGCACTGCACACTATCTGCGATAGAACGGTTCGGTTCGCGTGTAAAGCGGCGCTCGTGCGACTATATACGACCACGTACGAATAGAGAGTGACTCTCGGCCTCTCGTGTGCTTGCCGCTGTCGTCTGCTCGCCGTGCTCTCTCTGCACGGCGAGTCCCGCGTTTTGCCGCGCTATCATGCTCGTCTTAACGCGAAAATCTATTTTTCCGTTACAGTGTGTGTGTGTGTGTGTGTTTTATAGAGAGAAATTAGAAATTGAAAATGTGGATTAACTGAAGTATAGCGCAGTCGCCGAGAATAGAAATTCAAGATGCACGTCAATTACTAAACCTTTCGAATTCAAATGCAGAACATACGTGCATTAAGTTGGTTGATTTTTGAAAAAAAGTGAAACGACTTTTTCAGTGTTATTGGAATTTAACAGAGGAAAAACGGAAACGTTCATTGCTTCTGAAACCATGACTAGCATTAGGAAAACATTATAATTTGTATGAAAGTGATATTTGAACTTGGATAGAAGACACTTGTTCTTGATCCAAAAAGGAAGATAATTTCTTGGAACTGTCTACTTTGGAAGCCGGAGAATTAGTGAGAGGGTGTTCAATTATTTTTTCTATCGGCTGAATCATCCTTTTCAAAAGTGATAGGTTTTCTTATCTTTGACTGTTACGCCACTACACTCGTTGTGTCTAGTATTCAATCCTTTCATTCAAATTCGTGTTTATATGATAAAACAGTTAGTTCTTATATTAATCACTGTTTTATCTTACAATTTTATTATTATTATTATTATTATTATTATTAATATTTATTCTACCTTAAACTTAACGAAAGATTTTATTATAATTTGTATTTTATAAATTGATTTAGCTATTTGTTTCAATAGTTTAAATATTATTCTTTAAGGGCTTATATACACCTTAAATTTGAAATTTTTTGAATAGGATTTTTCCTCCTCTTTCCATTGCTTTTTTCGAAATTCCAAATTTGATTTTGCACTGAGATACAGCTGTTTCCGTGAGCCTTTTTCCTATACTTTACGTGTTAAATTTTTTCTTCTTTTGCGTTTTCTGGAAAGTCGTGTTTTTGGTCCCGTGTCGTAATATTCAGAGGGTACCGATTGAGCTTTCTGCACCAGGGTCGCGTACACTTCTTCAGAACATGAATGGTTACGGCCACTACCACGGGTGAGATGATCGAACTCACAGGTCACTCTCAAACAGTAATTTTATGGCTTAAATTTCAGCAAAAACGAAAAATGAAAAAAAATGTGGGCTTAACTGTTCATGCAGAGCAATGTGCGAGTTCGATCGTCTCACCCGTGGTAGTGGCCGTAACCATTCATGTTCTGAAGAAGTGTACGCGACCCTGGTGCAGAAAGCTCAATCGGTACCCTCTGAATATTACGACACGTGACCAAAAACACGACTTTCCAGAAAACGCAAAAGAAGAAAAAATTTAACACGTAAAGTATAGGAAAAAGGCTCACGGAAACAGCTGTATCTCAGTGCAAAATCAAAATTTTGGAATTTTCGAAAACAGCAATGGAAAGAAGAGGAAAAATCCTATTCAAAAATTCAATAAAAAAAATTTCAAATTTAAGGTGTATATAAGCCCTTAAGTGTAACAAAAGTTATTGATTTGATTATGGGGCTATTATTGGTTTTAATATTATTGATTATACAATTGATAATTATTTGAGATTCTATTAGCTGGTAAACATAATTGAATTTTTATCACAGCGTGCGGGAAGTATGTGTTTCTCGAGCAGTATTGTAATAACCAATATTTTTTCACTGTTGGGTTTACAGCGCGAAATGAATCATATTAAATTTTAAATAAGAAATTAAAACTTTATTTTCAAAAACTTTATTGTCGAAACAAGAAGAACTGAATTTCTTATTAATAAATATCTTAATTCATTGATGTTGAATGAGCTGAATCTTGAATATTTTTTTCTTTAACTGCACGGTCTGACTTCAAGCCAAGGTGATGTTTTAATGCTGAGATGTCTCCTCGCGCTCAGGTTGGTCTATCTCACACAGTTGCAATAGCTGAGTAAATTTCATTTGAATCGCCATAAAAACACAGAAAACCCGCTGCCAATGTATTGGCAAGTAGCTTCCTCATACTTTTTTTTTAACTTGAAAATAATTTGGAAATATTAATATCATCTTTTCTAATTTGTTCACAAAACAGTTTAAATAATAAATTATTTCTGTTTGTGGAATCAATTGCCAACGTTCTATTCTTTGATCTATAATTTTTATCGAATTTTTTCACGATGACGTAACAATTAATATAGTTCCCTCAAAAAAAAAAATTTTTATACCAGCGGCCCGAAAGTGACTACTTCCCTGCCGCTGCGCAAAGCGGGAAGAGCGACTTTCGGGCCACTGTGTATGAAAAATAGTATACAGGCCTATGCCGCAAAAAAAGAGCCCCAGAGCACGTGTTTATCGGCCTCGGCTTCGCCTCGGACACTAATTACACGTACTCTGAGACATTTCTGTTTTTCGCGGCCTAGGGCAGTAATATACTATTGGAAATATATCATCTTTTCTAATTTGTTCACAAAACAGTTTCAATCTAAATTATTTCTCAACCAAACGATACGAAAAAAAAAAAAAAATTTTCCCAAAAAAAACAATTAAAAAAGAATGAGGAAACACTATGCCAATGATTTAGCAGCGGTTTTCATGATATTCGGTGAATCTTTATCTATTTGGTCTTAAATTAAAACTTGACTGCTCTGCTCTCATGATGACAACAAAAATTGAGATAATTCCGGATATTATACGTGAAAAAATGAAAAAAAATTTTTTTGTCAAATTTACAAAAAAAAAAATTCAAAACATCGAAAAAAAATTTTTTTTCCCCGTGTATAGCCAAAAACCTTTTTCTGGCCTCATTATTACTACAAACGACAATGAATGCAATTGAAATTTATACAATCAACCATAACCTTTTCGAGATTTTGCTTCGGACATACGTACACCCGACGGACATAATATCTGTCCGGACCTTACTTCACACTAGACATGAAAATTTCTCATAAACGTATAGATAGACTCCGAATCATCGAAACAAGTGAAGTTAGGCCGGGCAGATATTATGGGTGTCGGGTGTACATACACACACACACACACACACACACACACACCACACACACACACATACATACATACGGACATTTGTTGAGAATTCAATCTAGTTTACAAATATGTAAACCAAATTATCCTACGAAGTCTGGTTCAAAATCTCGTTTTCGAGCCTATCACAGAGCTTCCTCTATGAGGAAGCAAAAGTAAATGTGAAGCGCGTCGGTGGGCCGAAAAATCGTCTGCCGTCAGAAGAGGCGCGACGTCGACCAGGATATCGCGTACTCCAATCGAGCGACCCGCAAGATCGTGTCCCACCGCCAGCTGCTTCACGGCATAATTGAGACAACCTCCTCAAAGATATTATAAAGTTTGAAGAGTTTCTTTGTTATTCTGCATTCTTCTTCTTAAAGTTTGAAACCCGATTCTTTATTCATTGATAAAATAGAGACAAAATGATTCGATACATCAACGCAATGTCGGATTAGAAAAAGAGCCGCCCCCACGCAGACTTTCATTTGCCGCTCACGCAATACGAAGAACTTCAATATAAGATTTTGGATTGATAAAAGTACTACCTAAGTAAGAAAAGGATGAACAAATTACAAGAGCCATTACTGATTTTTAAGAAATGTAGAAAACATTTTTTAATTTAAATTAAAATATTAAGTGATAATCACTTTGATTTTTTCTGTAAAAACTCATTGTTTTTATCAATCACGTAAAAATCTTCATCAAAATCTTTCATTTAATGCATGTTTGATTTTATTATCAAATTTTATCAAATTCCAGTATCCCATGAAAGATTTGCCCTTTTCACAGCTTCAAATAAGACGTGAAAAAAATTCTTAGCCGATCGTGGCGTGAAGAGCTGCTGGAACCTAGCTTAGCCAAAAAATTTACGAATTATAGTAATAAGCAGTTCGTTATGAACACTAAAGATTCAAGTAAGACACAATAATAATATTGACACAATTTTAATAAAATTTTCGAAAAATATATTTACAAATATCTAATCTAGAGTAGTTGGAATCTGAAAAATATAGTTTGCAATTAAGTTTTCTTTTTTAGAAAATTCGAAAAAGGGATATAAACACGTATCGATGGATTCTTGAAGTATTTTTACCTTAAAAATTGGGATTATCAGTCAATAGTCGAATTGTTTGGAACTTTTCTACAAGGAATATCTGTTTGAAAATTCATTTTATGTCGTATTTTTTCCCGTCAAATGAAATGTCATTATTAAATTGGATTATTACTCCTATTATGTCGTTTCAACAAAGTTATTGAAAAGATTGAACGAACTGTCAGTCGAGATTCCATCAATATTTGTCACTTGTTTATCGTTCGAATTACTTTCGCCCCGACCGTTGGGCCCAACGCAGCTTCGATTTCTTAATTGCATTATCTCTTCAATTTCATCATGCTACTAAGAGAATTCATTGTAATTGTGTTTCATACCAGCCGCCCGAAAGTGACTACTTCCCTGCCGCTGCGCAAAACGGGAAGAGCGATTTTCGGGCCACTGTGTATGAAAAATAGTATACAGGCCTATATGCCGCGAAAAAAGAAAGCCCCAGAGCACGTGATTATCGACTTTGGCTTCGCCTCGGCCACTAATTACGCGTACTCTGGGACTTTGCTGTTTTTCGCGGCCTAGAGCAGTAATATACTATTCTTATCTATGTCACACTTATGGGAAGACATGTAAACGCAAGCCTTATCTCTACTTGCACATTAATTCAGTACGTAATGCTGGAAAATACAAATATAATATATGCAAAAAGACGTTTACCCAAAAGAGGAAACTCGGAGTTTATAATAATTCAGTGCATAATGATCTAAAGCATCTCATAACTACGATGTATTCGAAAAGTCATTTAAAATTATATTTTACATTTTCAAATTATAATTGAACATAATTGTCTTCCTTATCCATATCATGCGAAAAAGGATATTTTTCCGTAAGGGTAATCTCAAAGTCCACATTGTTTGGTGCAAAATTGATCTCGTATAAATGGTGAAAATAACATTTTCAACTTCAGTCTTATAATTTTAAAAAATTGCAATTTATTTCAGTACAATTGATCGACTCTATTTCTGGGTAGAGATATCCACGCGCAAACACACACATACACGCGCATACACTCATGTAAATGTACATTCGTTCGCGATTTAATCTAGCTTCTGTATCTGTAAACAGATTTTTTCCCGCGGCCTTTTTATTCAAAAGATTAATGTGAAGCCAATCACAGAGCTTTCTGCAAAGCGAATTTAACAAAAAAATTCTTCGAAGTCAATTAAGAATACGTGTGAAATTTTTTAAAAATTTTCAAACTATTTTTTTTTTTTTTTCAAGATGCGCACGGTTCTTTAATTTGATTTGATTTACTTTATTTCAAACGGTCTATGGGATAAACCCCTGTTTAGAAAGTCTTTCATTATGCCTGTCTGAAGTACAGCTGCGAAACAAGCGGCGACGCGAGCTTCGGATTCAACCGCTAGATGTCATAATCGAATCCGAACGTGAAAAAGTAAAGCCTGGTCATTATATCCCAGGACCCCCCTTGAATTTCATACCGATTTTTGAATTCGGTAGAGTGTCTGGGGCTTGCTCCGGCTCTGCCATGGGCCTCGTCTGCATTGCAATATCGCAGATAGAGGCCTGATAATCTAATAAACATTAAAAACTGTACATTTAATAGTCTACGGCGATGCCGAGTTGCTGCTTGTTAAATCAGTGTATGGAGGAATTTATTGATAAGCTTAATTACGCTAACAGTATCGTGGTCGCCCGGAGGCCCAAGTGTTCATGCTCCCTCCGGAGTGATAGAAATCCCTTTACTTTAGCTGGCAATTTGTTCACCCTATAAGATTCAACTCGAGATAAAAAATTATATATTAAAAACGCGAGGATAAATAGTTTTAAAGAGAAATTCACGTTTAAAAAAATTATTTTTTTAACTTTATAATTTTATTATATCGAAAAATATAAATTTCAGTCAAATAATGCAAAGAATAATAAAGTGTCGGATATTTATCAAAGGATACGCGTGACTTTTTTTATCTATTTTTGAGGACTATTAAAAAATGAGAATGGTCATTCAGCGTAAGTCTAAACAATTTTTCAAAAGCACTGCAGCCAGGTTATATGAAATTTGAGAAATGAAAGGCATCCTAAATTCAATCAATATTCATATCAATTAATATTTTACAACTTGAATTTAAAATATTTTGTCGATGAAACAATTAATTATCTCTCATCGTGTGCTTTCGCTTCTTTTGAAAATTATGACTACCTTGTCTGTACCCGCGCAGCGTACACCAGGTATAAACGATTCGTTTCTCAACGGAAAACATAAAGACAGCTTAGATACGGCTCTTGTATAACATACGCGTGATTAATAACAATAGTATAAATATCTGGCCAGGATAGACAGAGCCCCTGATTCACTCTGTTTACATTTTCTGCTGGGAAACGAATCGTTTTGTAAATTGGCGTAGTAGTCGATTTACGTCGTGCCGCGTAGAGTCAGTCTTGCTCATACCGCCAATCGTGTCCATTGAACGACCATACGTATGTTGTGTTCATCAACAGTGGCATTACATTTTGTTTCTTTTTTGCATTTAAGGGTCCGTCGAGTGAACACAAGTGTTATTTATTGTCATTTTCAGTGCCGGCTCAGTGTACAATTGTTTGGAAAAAAGGAGCTATATATTCGACATAAGCGTATTGCGAAGCACGCACCACGTGTTTTCATTTTCAAATTTTGGTGGACGCTCACCTATAACCCAGGCTCATAAAAAATTCAACGCAATCTATTGACGCTTCATTAGAACATGGCTAATTACGATCAACAAGTTTATTACCAATTAAACGATCTTGATGACGTTCTCAAAGATATTGGTGTCGAGCAGGTTTGAAGGAGGAGTAATGCAGATTGAACCACGAGAAATCGAAGCTGCATCGGGTGAAACTGTTCGAGAGGAAAGTAATTCGAATGGATTAATACCACTGGGAAATATCGATAACATCTGGAATAAGTTCGACCTTTTCAAAACAAATGTGTTTGTAGAACAGCAATATGAAGTAATGGATCCTAATTTATTAACGAGAAAATCATCGTATGATCGCAGAAATAGCTCGATAAATGATCAATCAACCTCGCAAGATGAGCAAAAAGAGATTCAGGGCGATGAACTAAGCTTGACGGCGGATGAGGAAGCGCCAGGACATGATCCCCAACGCGAGTCTAGGCCAGAAGAAGCAACGGCAGTAACCGAAAACAAAGAAAACTCGATCAACGAGTCGAACCAAGCAGAATCAACTACTGAGAAACCAAGGACTGTACTAAATAAACTTCGAACAAAAATAATTCAAAAGCATGAGATTAAACCGAATGCTGATGTTTCTCGACGGGAAAAAGCAGCCGAGACTGATGTGAAACAAAACCACAAACCCAGTTTGACAAGGCGTAAAAGTAGCTCGATAAATTATCAATCAACCTCGCAAGACGAGCAAAAAGAGATTCAGGGCGATGAACTAAGCTTGACGGCGGATGAGGAAGCGCCAGGACATGATCCCCAACGCGAGTCTAGGCCAGAAGAAGCAACGGCAGTAACCGAAAACAAAGAAAACTCGATCAACGAGTCGAACCAAGCAGAATCAACTACTGAGAAACCAAGGACTGTACTAAATAAACTTCGAACAAAAATAATACAAAAGCATGAGATTAAACCTAAGACTTTACGAGCAGAGCAAAAACGATAATGATTAAAGATGATGCGGGACTGTCGCTCTATGATCTGATGAAGTTACGACCTGAAGAGGCGACAAAATCATTCACATTTCAAGATTATGTCGAGCTTGCTCAATCGTACAAGTTGTCGATGGAATTTCCAGAAAAGTCTTATATTCAGGCTTGTACTTTGAATCTGTTCGAGAAATTAGCGAGAGGATTTCTGCGGCCCTGGGCAACGATCTTTCATTATGAGATGCAACAATGTCGTATTCCAATTGAATGTTGTGAACTAATTGTCAAAGATCTTACTAATGCAGATTTGTGGCGCATTTGTTTGGCGGCCACAGGTCAAAACGAGGACGATATTGTGTGATAACTTTAAAATGATAAAAATAAAAAAAAAATTAAAAAGGCAATGAATATTTTTCTTATTGCTTCAAACCTGAGCTATATAAAATATAATAATTATAATAATAATAATTTTAATAGTAAAATAAGTAGGTAAAACTCTAATAAATCTCTTGATCAATTTTATGTAGAACAAGTTTTCCCATAAGTTCATGGAATATTTCTTCATCTATCGAACACGTGAAAATCATACAAATGTTCTAATCAATATTTTTAATGATTAATATCGAAGATGAAGTCGGTCACTACTCTCATTTTTCTGCAGTTTAGCATTATGAACTTGATTTATTTATATTTTGAATCGTAGGTAATTAACTTCAGCCACAATTATTTATCTCGTTCTTTATAAAAAAATTGCAAATTTAATAATTTATCTCGTCTTACAACAATATACACTTCGCAACAAACATTTTCATCAAAATTTTGTCAATTTTGATCATATCGAAACGAATTTTTTTTTCAGCAAAAAATATTACAAAAGTTTCTACCATTTTAATGAATTTTTCTGTATCCTTCGTACGCAAAAACACGCAGGAAAGTTCGACTTTTACGGCCACTTTCAAATGTTTACATGTTTTGCTCTGCGCTCGCAGCGCACTCTTGCATCCATCTTATAAATTTATACACGCATATATGATATGAAAAATAAAAAAAATCAATGAATTTGTTTATTTTTTCAAAAACAGTCAATCATTGTTTATCATTTATATTAATAACATACATGAATAAACTAGAATAATTATTGAAATTAAACATATATTAAATAAAATTAAACATAATAAAAATTTCATTTTACACTCGAGATATATTTTTGATAGTTTGCATGTTGACCCCAGATTCTGAGTGCAGCGTTAATACTGTTTTTTAAGCGAAAAATGTTTTAGTTCTTTTCTTGCTATATTCGGATCCTATAATTAATTGAGTCAATAATTTTGGCATAAAAACTATATCTTGCCATTACCAAGAAACTGATTTGGTCATCATACACGGAAAAACTTTCGACCATGTTTCACGCTCGAATGCATAGAGATGATACATTCGCGCTCTGAGTCGAGCACAATGCAACAATTCATGCAAAAGAACGAGAGCGACATCTAGAAGTAAGAAAGAGACGACGCATACCGGGAAATGAAAGAATTATAATATCCGAAGACTTCAAAGTAAACGTGTTCTTAATTGAATCAAACTTTGTTACATTAATATCTGTGAACTAATAAAGAATTTGAAATATATATAATATAAAAGTAGCATGTATGACAAATTCTCTTAATTTTGAATTTTTTATTCTATGGCTAACATGTGGCATATGGGTAACGCGAGTTGGCGTTTATCAACCTCCGCTTCGCCTCGACCGATAATTACACATGCTCTGAGGCTTTCCAGTTTTTCGCTGCTTAGGCACACGTAATATACAATTCAATGGGGGCGTAGTTTTCCTAGAGCTTGTAGTATATTTTAAAAAGTTCATGCGTCGCATACTCTCAGATACTGTATTCGCATCCAAATTAGTCCATCCCTTTGCTGTGAACATTTCTACGAGAGAAAATTCATTTGACTTTCAAACTGCCAATGCGTAGACGTGTAAACATCGTTTGTAACGCCAAAATGTTTGGTTACAGTAACAAATAATTTTGTTAAAGCATCTAAAGACATTGCGTGATATTTTTACGATAAAATATTTTTGATTGCCGTAACAAAATTAGCTTTTTGTTACTGTTGCCAAAAAGTTTAGTTGCACTAACAATATTCGCAGTTGATAAAAATAGCATAGGGATCCCATGTAAAAGTATCGAACTTTGATTAATTATATTTCGGAAATGGTTCGGTTGAAGTTCCTGAAATTTCTCACACATATGAAAAGCTTGGTTAATAATTTATCGATAGTTGTTATTTGAGGAAACTACCTTTACAACGTATGTACATAATTTCTACTTTCCTCCTTCTCAATTCCTATAGGAATCATTGAAAAATTAATTGTGGGTGGAGCTTCGTCAATGACTAGTACCAAAGAAGATAGACACGTATAGAAGCACAGAACTATAGGCGCGATTGAGGCTGGCTCACATGGTAGACCAAAACCAACTTCAAGGTGGCGCGACGAGCAACCTAAGCCTGTAATGCATAAGCATCATTTAGTTCTCTACACTTGTTATAAGACTAGTCGAGTGGTCAAGCACTCGGCTTAGTCTTTTGCGCCGACCGATCGGGCATTGGTTCGATCCCAGGCCGCGGATATTTTTTTTGCATTTTTTTTCTCAAATTATTAAGAATAAAGTAGGGATTTCGCTTTTAGCTAATATTGGTTGTAAAATTAAAAATACTTTGATAAATTTATTTATTAAAGGTTTTTTTTAAATGTGAAAAATAATAATCAAGTGATACGGTACATTTAAAATTTGTGTCCGAGATCCCTAGTAGAAATTAAATTTTTCAGAGCATCAGTGAAACGTTTTTTTGACCATTTATTGGCCATTCAATTACCAATTTAGGGAGTTGGCCAATAAATGGTCCAAAAATCGTTTTCTTCATCCCATGCTCGAAAGTACGTACTTTCATCTTCAAATTCGGGGACGAAAGTAACACTTTTGCTCCCTGTCAATATCGCGCGAAAGTTATTATCTCCATGACTACGGCAACCTACATTTTAATTATCGTTTGGTTTCGACTATGCAATAGATGAATTGTATTGATTTATTTTATGACGTGCATATGCCAGATTGAATAACTATTGAAATACCAACAATTCTATGAAGTATCAAAACTGAACAGTACCATAATTTGACGTACACATTTCATTACATTCAATTCCAATCCGAAGTTTAAATAATTAAAGATGGTAGTTGTAATAAAAAATGAGATGATGGTGCCGGACCTGGAGGCGGCGAGACGAGTCACGTGTCGCGACTTCTTCGAGTTCTTGCGGAAACCCGATCGTTGGCTCGTCCGCGCGAGGTACAGCGAGGCTTGCCTTCGGCATCTGCGCGAAAAAATATCGACAAGATTTTTCCGGCGCTGGACAGTGGATTGTTTCTGGGAGTTGATACATTATCGATTGGCGATTCTCTGCTGTGACACGATTGTCGAGAACCTGTCGAACGTAGATTTATATAATATTTGCTTGGTGGCTGAAGGACCAAAGCTATTATAATGGCAATGGGCATAATTGTTGTACCGAGTGTTATCTAATGTCACATATTTTTTCCATATAGTTCCAATAAATAAATTGAAAATGACAAACAATACGCTTGAATTTTTTTTTTTTTACACTTTTAATGGTACCTAAAAGTTAAGCTTTATTTCCGAGATTTCCTGCAAGTTTGGAACTAAGTGACAACCTATTATTCACAAGTATGAGCGCATCGATGTATTTATGTGGCGTGTCGGACTCATTTCCTTTTGAATGAATTTACGCGCATACTTTTTATGACTGCGGTAATAAAAAAAAAAAAAACGATGCATCGGTCTCGCGCTCGAGTAGGATCATTAATGAAACATAAGAATTTCATAAATACGCAAAGCTTGAAAACATTCGTAAACCTCGTTCGCAAGCACGTCCTTGTTTTAAATCAATTAAATTCATAGAATATTTGCGCGGCACGGCCCGTGTACTTTTTCATTCTAGCGGTAATTATAGTAGCTCTGTGTAACGCAATAAAGGGTGTTTGGCGCGTCACGTCGAAGCTGCGTAGGTATAAAGGTGTTTATACTCGCGTCGCGCGCCGCGTGACAACGACCTTCGATATCGCATAGGTGAAGCCGCGAAGCTCCTCCGTATGCAGTCTCGTACGCGACGACGATACTATCATGAAACTGGGCCACGTAGTACACACGACGACGACGACGAAGCTAATGCGATTCGACCGATTCCAGCAGCTATGTGTGTGTATATGTGTGTGAATGGGCGCGCGAGCTTGTAAATATGCATCACATTAACACGGCTTGCCGCATTTATAAGACATGTGCTTTATTAATTAGGGGGGAGGCTTGACGACGACGACGGGGTCAGTCAGTCTCTCTATTCTTCTCGCAACACCCCTGCGCGACTAGGCCAAGTCCGTTTTACACTTTCGTTATTTTTTATCATAAAAAAAAATAACGAACGCTCGGGGTGGTTTTTCACATTTCCAGCGACTATTGCGATAGTTATAGATAATCCAAAGGGTGCGCAATTTTATTTGGCAAATGTGCAATTTTTCTATCGAAACAGAATCTCAAAAAGTGTATTAATTTAGAAGTTTTCAATGTCGAAAGGTAGTATAGATGCGTCTAATTTCCTTAATTTTTTTCAACAAATTCAACGGTGTGGAAATGTTGTGAATCGTTTTTCTTAAATGTGCAATTAAAGGTATATCATAACAGTCAAAATTTATTAAAATTTGACAAGAGATTAAAAAAAAATATTTCAAAATTTTTTTACCGGAACCATCGGGTTTCAGAAACCTTTTTTGTTAAAAATAGGGTTTTTCGGCTCTAGACGCTATAGCCTTCAATTAAAAAATCCGAAAAAATTTGAGATTATGTATTTTGACGAAGGAAGAAAGAAAATCAAATTTTTCAGATTTTTTGAGGACTCGTGTCATGAATGAAAAATTTTAAAAAAATTCAAGGAATCGTTTTTTGGTGTCAGAAATAAGAAAAAAATACTCCGGTCTGATATATCGAACCATTTTACCAAAAATAAAATAATTTAAATTTTCAATGATTTTTTCTGAAGGTCTTAAGCACTCGAAAAATCTGAAAAAATTCAAGGTTGTTTATATTGTTGAAAAACAAACATATTTATTTTTGAATATTTATAATTAGTCATCTTTATGTATTTAATAAGTTTAGAGCATAGCGACGAAGTGTATTAGCCACACAGCTTTTGCCTGCAATGCCTGTTTTTGAATAGCTATAATGTAAGATTTCAATTCAATGATTGTGAATAAATAAATAGAAAAGTCAAAACTTAATTTTTTTTTCATTTTTACATTTTATTGATATTTAAAATTTACAAATGAGAAGTTGATAAAACTTATTAAAAGTAATTTCTTACAATTTTACAATTATTTACTAATTTTCTGATACTATTTATAATTGTTCGTTATCTGCACAGTCATGATGAGAAAACTAACGAGCCATCACGAGCTATCGTCGATGCAAGTTCATGGATGCCAAGCAAATATTATATAAATCCTCGTTCTTTAGGTTCGCAATGATCATTTCACACAAAAAGAACCGGTAGCTGGTAGTGTTGCAATTGGTAAAACGCATCGAGTGCCCAAGGCCAGAAAAATCCTCTCGAAATTATTTCGCATAGATGGACAGCACAAGCCTCTTGGTAGCTCTCGGGAAGATCCGACAATTTGTTCGAACGCGCTAACTCGACATAGTTCGCATGTTTTAGTTGCTTTGCCGCCTCTTCCGGTCTCAATCGAATAAGGTCGAGAAGCGACAGACTAGGATTCATCATTACCTCTTTCGATTTGCTCACAAATTCTTGGTCGACCAACCACCAATTTTCTTCAAGATCCGTCGACTTGTCAAACAATTCGTACTCGGCGAACAAACTCATCATATCCAGGGTGTTGCTACGGTCAAATTCGTATCCTCTTTTCTCGAGACGTTCAACAAGGAGCACAATTTTGGACGCTATCGATATTTTAAACCCAAGCCGTTCACGTTCGTCCATCTCACTCATCGATCCGAATCTCTCGACGAAATAGCTCTTGCTGGGAAAAACGAAGCTGGACAGATCGGCGCCCTGATCCAGGAGGGCATCGATCACGTTCAGGAACAGATTCGCCACGGCCCATTGTAAAGGCGTCCGGCGATTCTTGTCTCGGACATCGAGCTGCAGCGGCCGATCGACCTCTTTGCTGGCGTCGCAGAAAAGCTTGAGCAATTCAGCGTCGTCGAAACGATCCTTGCTGACGACGTGCAATGGTGAGAATCCGTTCTCGTCTGCCAAGTTGGGGTCGGCGCCTATTTTCAACAGATACTTGACCACCTGACCGTTTCCTCTGGCCAGGGCCAGGTGTAGCGGCGTCCGACCCTCGTTGTCCCGGGCGTCGACGTCGACCGGCTTATTTTCTTCGTTGCTGATCTCGATCAACATCCTCACGCGGTCCTCGTAATCGGCGTACTTGCAAACTGTGTGCAGAGGAGTCGAGCCCTCCCAATCGACTAAATTTGTAGCGGCTCCCTTTCTCAGAAGCAATTCTGCCACCGGCCTGAGCTCTTCTTTGACCAACGCATAATGCAGCGGTGTAAAGTCGAACATGCCCCGATCATCGATCTGCACAAGTCGATTCTTTTCCTCGCTGATTTCAAACAACATCTTCGCCCAGCCGTTGTCGTCGTCGACCGTGCAAATCGTGTGCAGAGCTGTCATTCCATAGTTGTCGGACACGTTCGGATCGGCGTCTCTTCTCAGCAGTAATTCAAAAACCTTCTTGTGTCTGTGACTTATAGCATAGTGAAGAGGCGTTTTGCCCTCGTTGTCCCGGCTGTCGACCTCGATCGGCCGATTTTTGTCCTCACTGATATTGAAAAATGTCTTCAACAAGTCAGCGTAGTCCTTCTTTCCCGCGCCAATCAAGTGCATCGGTGTCGATCCCTGCGCATTGGCTAAATTTAGATCCGCTCCTCTTCTCAGCAGCCATTTGGCCATTTGTTCGTGGCCGCGATTCAAAGCCAAGTGCAACGGTGTGCAGTCGGATTTGTCTCGGGCGTCGACCTGTATCGGCTTATTGAATTTGTCAACCGCCTCGAATAACATCTTGAGCAAGTCAACATCGTCGTCTTTTCTCTGACATACAACATGCAGCGGAGTGAATCCGTTCTCGTCTGCCAAGTTGGGACTGGCGCCTCTTCTCAGCAAAATTTCTATCAAGTTGATGTTGCCATTGAATATCGCCGCGTGCAACGGTGTCCGACCCTCGTTGTCCCGAGCGTCGACCTGCATCGACTGATGTTTTTCGTCGCAGATCTTGAATAGCATTTCTACCGTGAGATCGTTGAAGTTTGACTCACAAATTATATGCAGAGGAGTCTCTCCGTCCTTGTTAAGCGAATTCGGATCGGCACCTTTTCTCAGCAAAAATTCGACCAAGTTGATGTTGCCTTTGAATATTGCCGCGTGCAACGGTGTCCAACCCTCGTTGTCTCGAGCGTCGACCTTGACCGGTTTATTGAATTTTTCACCGATCTCGAAAAATCTCTTTGTCAAGTCGACATCGTCGTCTTCTCTCTGACAACATACAACATGCAGAGGAGTAAATCCGTTCTCGTCCCCCAAGTGAGGACTAGCGCCTCTCCTCAGCAAAATGTCTATCAAGTTGATGTTGCCATTGAATATCGCCGCGTGCAACGGTGTCCGACCCTCGTTGTCCCGAGCGTCGACCTGGACCGTCTGATGTTTTTCGTCGCAGATCGCAAATAACATCTTTGCCATGTCGTCGTCGTCGCCGTCGTCGTCGTTACTACATATAATATGCAAACAAGTATGTCCTTGCTCGTTGATGCAATTCGGATCGGCGCCCCGCCTCAGCAACAGTTCGGCTGCTTTTTTGTTGCCAGCCTTCAGAGCCAAGAGCATAGGTGTGTCACCCTGTACGTTCTGAGCGTTGACCTGGATCGTGTTACCGACTTGGTCGTTAATGGCGAAAAATGTTTCCACGAACTCACCGTCGTCGGCCTCGTCGAATGGCTCGCAAATATAGTGCAATGGAGCGTTTCCATTCTGGGTGCGCACATTTGGATCCGCGCCACGTCTCAGAAGCAATTCGGCTACTCTCTTATGATTGTTGATCAGACACAGGTTGAGCGGTGTCTCGGAATATCTCGCGTCTCTTGTCTCTTGAGAGAAGCAGTTGGGATCTTGTCCGAATTCAAGAAATCTTTCGACGATGGTGTAGAGGCCATATTGACAGGCTATGTGGAAATGTGTATATCCATCTTCGTCGATGTAATTCACGTCGAATCTGTTGAATATTTCGAATAAACTATATACGGTGGAACTTCCGTGCCTAGCCCCGTGATGTATCGGTGTGGTGCGATGCAACAAAGGCTTGCCCGCTAGGTCGACGTCGGGCTCGTCTTTGTAGCCACTGCGAGCCACAAAGCCTATGAATCGTTCCCCTGGTGTCTCGCTGGCGTCTTCATCTGTGTCTGCGACGGATTCCATCAAAAGCCAATAAATCACTTCTTTCCGGAAAAAATCTTGGAGATTCAAAAGTTGAGCCTTCCATTTTTTTACGACGGCGTCGAGTTGATGAAGAAATTGGCGTCTATCTTGTTGAATCTCCCACGCGACACCTTTCGACAAGTGCCCAAAAACTTCTAATAGTTTACTGCTATTATAGCTTACACAGAATTCGTTTTTGGACATGTTTATATGCACTAACGTAGGCCAAAACAATAAAAAAACACTGAAACTTGAAAGTTTTTCACTTATTGAAAAACACGTGGCGATGTCTTTTACGTTGTAGATTCGTAACTCGAGCGACGGAGTCTCGCACTTAATTGGGCAGAGCTCTTCGATGCTACTTGGTTGTTCGCTCAAGAACGACTGTTAGCCGAGCTCGCGTGTTTCTGTATCTTTATAGCCGTGGCTCGGAGGAGAAAAGAGGGGGAAACGAAAGAAAAAAGGGAAGGGGCAGTTCGCCAGTGTGTACTAGAAAAAAAAGTGAAAGTGCAGACGAGTACGAGCCTGCCGACGTCATCGAGGCGGGCAAACCGCTGCAACGTGTCACGCCGACTTACTTAACTTGGCAAGAAAAGATAACCGGACTTGCTAGCGGCGCTTACTGCAAACATCATGACGATGGTGATTAAACTTTTCAAAATATACAACAATTTCAACGTCAACTACAACGATGAGGCTGGTCTAACGCACTTTTTTTCCAACA
This sequence comes from Trichogramma dendrolimi, assembly GCA_034770305.1. Classification (NCBI taxonomy): domain Eukaryota; kingdom Metazoa; phylum Arthropoda; class Insecta; order Hymenoptera; family Trichogrammatidae; genus Trichogramma; species Trichogramma dendrolimi. The sequence goes on along the minus strand of JAPMIB010000155.1, from coordinate 134,523 downwards.
TACTTAATTTTGAAGAAAATCCATGAATCCGATTTTTAAAAAAGTGCGAAAAGTATTGGAATTGCTCATATACATCGTAAATCCCAAGCGCAACCCATTATTGTATAATTTGTTAATTTGTTGTATGAATTGTATAACATGTTGAGATGTGATTGTAACTGTAATTGAATAGTGATTGTAATTGTTGTTTTGTATTCGTAATTTTTTTTATACCGTTAGATTCAATAAAGTGGTGCAAATACTCCTCGATGGGTGACACGCACCTTAATATAAAAACAAAATATATACATTATTGTAAATACAAGGTATATGTATAGTAAATTTATTTATTTTTTTTCGGTTTCCTGACTTTTTGGGGAGGCCAGAATTTAGCGCGAGGGAATTTATTTTTTTTTTTTTTATACTAGAAAAAGTGATCTCTCTAGATGATCGAATTACATGAATGGTAGAGTACTCGAGATAAAACAACACAATTTCAAGGAAAACCAAGGTAAATCAATCACGTATGACAGATTTATGTATTGTATTTGGAAACAACAGGAAATGACTGGAATATATTTTTCGAGATAAAACTATCAAGTTTCCATTGAAAATATCTTATGTCACGTACGTATTCGATAACGGCGAGGAGCATACGGATGCCATCTGGGCAGAGACTGAAAAAATTTCTATATAATTTTTTTTTCGATTGAAAACAAAGAGAATGACTGAATTAATATAAATTAGAAAGTCATTTCCTCTGCTTATATTAGAGGCGGGCTGACTGTTGTGTGCGCATCTTTCGTGTACACCAAGGCAGTGAGAAAGGAGATCGTGGCCATTTCACTCGCTCTTCACGCTTCAAACCGAGCAGTCATTTTTCTCAAGGCTTCAAAAGTTCGAAATGCAGGAACAATTGTACGTCAGCAAGAAAATCAGCTAAATATCGCTTGTAAAAACAGCGATTTCTACTCGAAAACATCAGGATCAAATTTTGATTGTGAAAGTTCAATATGCTGAAAAATCCATGTAATAAATGACTTATAATCCGCAATTATATAGATCTTGTATTGGCCTGATGATGTGGAAGTAAATGTGATGATTTTCCAATTAATTTTTGTACGACACCGTGGATTCTCTGGTCTTACATGAATAATTACGTAAATAATTCACTCCAACTCAGTCACTCAACTCCAGTGAGCGTTGACTGAGTAAGGCATGAATAAAAGTCCAGTAGAAGGAAATTCGATTTTTTAAGCGAAAAATGTTTTAGTTTTTCTTGCTCATATTCGGATCCTATAATTAATTGAGTCAATAATTTTGGCATAAAAACTATATCTTGCCATTACCCAGAAACTGATTGGTCATCATATACGGAAAACTTTTGACCATGTTTTCACGCTCGAATGCATAGAGATGTACATTGCGCTCTGAGTCGAGCACAATTCTGCTCAGTCTCGAGGGCGAATACCCTCGGGTTTTGAATGAGTGTGAACTCATATTGAAACTTTATGAATATTATATGATTTGTAAACGCTCATTGACTTAATAATTAATCTCCCGTTCGTTAGGCAGTTGTACTGAGACTAAATCACGCACGACCAGTAAACCCGACCGTGATGAAACCAGATGGAACTTTACACCGTTAGTATATCTATATTTATAATCGCTATAGATAAACCATAGTGTTTAGCTCTGAGCGTTGGGACGGAGCTTGAGTCCTGCTGAAGTCTGCGCATGGCATGTAGAGCGCATAGACAAGATTTACTCTTGGCTCGTGGAGCCGATCTGGCTCGTTTTGTCTTTCCTGATGACATTTACTTGAACGACGTGAATCAGGGGCCAGAATATTGCGATGATTATTCGCTCGCATTGGCGTCCAATGCTCTGATCGTCATCAATCGCCTGGAAAATCGAGATTATGAACTGGATCGAAGCGACGCCCTAGCATCATAGCATTTTCGCTAACTATTATTCATACACAGTGGCCTGAAAATCGCTCTTCCCGCTTTGCGCAGCGGCAGGGAAGTAGTCACTTTCGAGCCGCTGGTATGAAACAATTTTATGTGGCAGGTTGCCTTCGGGTAAACTATAAATCGTATATATATATATATATATTTTACTTGGAAAATTAATGAACAAAAAACCATGAAATTTATTTGCACCAGAATATTGAGTTAATTCATTTTTTTAAACAATTTCTGTAATGAATGATACTTTTTCTTTATAAAAACTAGTTTATAAAGTATCTTGGCCAAGTATCGGGTAATGGTTGCTCATAGTTATCTTATCCCTCTCTCGGACCCGAAGTTCAACGTGTTATCCATGTACGGCGTTTCATACTTGAGCTACGCCTACGTATAGAGTCACGTATATAGTTCTATCCCTCTCGCGCTCACTTGCATCGCTCTAGCCGTATGTAGCATGACGTGACCGTTTGGTCTAGCGCGACATGCGCAGTTGGTACCACGGTATAATTTTTTACTTTCACCCACGAATACGTATTCTATACATTCTAAAATCAGTTTGAGTCAGAACGTTGCAGCGTAAAGAACGAAGCTATACCGCTCTAACCGTAGCACGTGGTTTTTCTGACAAAAAAATCTGAATTATTAGCGACTGTGTTTGTGTGTGCGATTGATCCGAACGATGGCTCACGATAATCAAAATTGCTTGAAAAAAAGTAGAAATTATGGGACAACGGGTCGATTGGAAGATCGAGGAAAAGCGACGTCAACTGCCGGTCAATTTTATCCTTTAGTCAGGATGGAACAGACCAGCTTCCAAATCTCAAAGACATTTTTCGTCCCGAGCAGATGAGTGTCTTCTCTCGGATTGCGTAAGACGCGTGATGGACTACCAGTATAGCTACGAAGAAAAACGAAATGCAGAAGAATTTCAAATTTGTGGCTCGCGTGGCTACAGAGTCAGGCCCGAAGTTGGTAAATGCGGCAAGCCATCGTCGCATCGCACTACGCCGATACATCTCGTGACGAGCAAATGGTTTGCTCATTGGGAAGACATAGCCTGTGAGCTCTCTTCAAATTTACGACAGCTTCGAGAACTACGTCGACGAATTTGGAACTAGCCACTTTCAGGTGGCCTGCATGGCGGATGCGTCTACGCGTGGAAAGATATCTCGATTTCGGGCTAGATCCCAATTGCCTTGTATCTGAGACTGGTGACTCGCTGCTACATTTGGCATTGTTCTGCGACCAAAAGAAAGTTGTGGAAGTGCTGCTGAGAACGGCGCCTGTCCGAATTTGGCCAACAATGAAGGATTGACACCTCTACACGTGATGTGCATCAAGGACTACGATTACGGATTGGCCAAGTTATTTTTCGAAATCAACGACGACATTCGGCAAACGGTCGAGATCAACTCCAAGGACAAATTAGGTCGAACAGCGCTGCAATTAGCCGTGCAAAACTCCTGCCGATGTGGTAGATTTATCTTGGCTCGTGGGGCCGATCTGGCTCGTTTGTCTTTCCTGATGGCATTTACTTGAACGACGTGAATCAGGGGCCAGAATATGCGATGATTACTCGCTCGCATTGGCGTCCATGCTCTCTCGTCATTCAACCACCTGGAAAATCGAGACTATGAGCTGGATCGAAGCGACGCCCTAGCCATCATGGCTTTTTCGCTAAGCTTAAATTGTTCGAGAAGTCGACGGATCTGGCCGATGTTGGAACGACAACGAAGACTTTACGAGCAGAGCAAAAACGAAATGTTAAGATGATGCGGGACTGTCGCTCTATGATGATGAAGTTACGACCTGAAGAGGCGACAAAATCATTCACATTTCAAGATATCTCGAGCTGCTCAATCGTACAAGTTGTCGATGGAATTTCCAGAAAAGTCTTATATTCAGGCTTGTACTTTGAATCTGTTCGAGAAATTAGCGAGAGGATTTCTGCGGCCCTGGGCAACGATCTTTATTATGAGATGCAACAAGTCGTATTCCAATTGAATGTTGTGAACTATGTCAAGATCTTACTATGCAGATTTGTGGCGCATTTGTTTGGCGGCCACAGGTCAAAACGAGGACGATATTGTGTGATAACTTTAAAATGATAAAAATAAAAAAAACCGCTGCCAAGTTATTGGCAAAGTGCTTCCTCATTCTAATTTTTATTGTATTATAATAATATTAACCTAATAGTGGATACTAATAAATTTAAAAATCTATAAAAATTTTAAAAGAATGTAATGGCCTGGCACATTGTCGCTGTACGCGCGCTTGATCTTATTTTTAGCCGCACGCACGCGAAATATACTTGTACGTTTGTAACGACGATCAATTTTTAAGTCCCGTTTTCTATCTATTTGGTCTAAATTAAAACTTTGCTGCTCTGCTCTCATGATGACAACAAAAATTGAGATAATTCCGTCAATTATACGTGAAAAAAATGAAAAAAAATTTTTTTTTTCAAATTTACAAAAAAAAAATTCGAAAAATCGAAAAAAAATTTTTTTCCCCGTGTATTGACAAAAACCTTTTTCTAGCCTCATTATTACTACAAACGACAATGAATGCCATTGAAAAATTCCGGCAATTATACCTGAAACATGAAAAAAAAAACAATTTTTTTTTCGAATTTACAAAAAAAATCGAAGAAAATCAAAAAAAAAATTTTTTTTTCCCGTGTATCGCCAAAAACCTTTTTCTGGCCTCATTATTACTACAAACGACAATGAATGCAATTGAAATTTATACAATCAACCATAATTTTCGAGATTTTGCTTCGGACATACGTACACACACACACACACACACACACACATACATACGGACATTTGTTGAGAATGCAATCTAGTTTACAAATATGTAAACCAAATTGTCCTACGAAGTCTGGTTCAAAATCTCGTTTTCGAGCCTATCACAGAGCTTTCTCTATGAGGAAGCAAAATTTAACACGTAAAGTATAGGAAAAAGGCTCACGGAAACAGCTGTATCTCAGTGCAAAATCAAAATTTTGGAATTTTCGAAAACAGCAATGGAAAGAAGAGGAAAAATCCTATTCAAAAATTCAATAAAAAAAATTTCAAATTTAAGGTGTATATAAGCCCTTAAGTGTAACAAAAGTTTTTGATTTGATTATTGGACTATTATTGGTTTTAATATTATTGATTATACAATTGATAATTATTTGAGATTCTATTAGCTAGTAAACATAATTGAATTTTTATCACAGCGTGCGGGAAGTATGTGTTTCTCGAGCAGTATTGTAATAACCAATATTTTTTCACTGTTGGGTTTACAGCGCGAAATGAATCATATTAAATTTTAAATAAGAAATTAAAACTTTATTTTCAAAAACTTTATTGTCGAAAAAGAAGAACTGAATTTCTTATTAATAAATATTTCATTGATGTTGAATGAGCTGAATCTTGAATATTTTTTCTTTAACTGCACGGTCTGACTTCAAGCCAAGGTGATGTTTTAATGCTGAGATGTCTCCTCGCGCTCAGGTTGGTCTATCTCACACAGTTGCAATAGCTGAGTAAATTTCATTTGAATCGCCATAAAAACACAGAAATAATATAGAAAAAACTATAAATCAAATTTTACTAGTCGAGTGTATTGAAAATTATTCTTTTTAGGACAAAGTTGATAATTTTGATTTGGTGAATCTCTAATTTTTTTAGTTGGTCTATCTTACACAGTTGCAATAGCTGACTAAATTTCATTTGAATCGCTCCAAAACACAGAAATAATATGAAAAAATTTATGAATCCAAATTTACTGATCGAGTGAGATAAAAATTATTCTATTTAGGACGAAGCTGGAAGGAAATTTAGATTGGATACATCTCGAATATTACAGGTTCGTCTATCTCACACAGATGCAACAGCTGAGTAAATTTCATTCGAATCGCCCCAAAAACACAGAAACAATATGAAAAAATTTATGAATCAAAATTTACTGATCGAGTGGGATAAAANAACTATACGGTGGAACTTCCGTGCCTAGCCCCGTGATGTATCGGTGTGGTGCGATGCAACAAAGGCTTGCCCGCTAGGTCGACGTCGGGCTCGTCTTTGTAGCCACTGCGAGCCACAAAGCCTATGAATCGTTCCCCTGGTGTCTCGCTGGCGTCTTCATCTGTGTCTGCGACGGATTCCATCAAAAGCCAATAAATCACTTCTTTCCGGAAAAAATCTTGGAGATTCAAAAGTTGAGCCTTCCTTTTTTTACGACGGCGTCGAGTTGATGAAGAAATTGGCGTCTATCTTGTTGAATCTCCCACGCGACATCTTTCGACAAGTGCCCAAAAACTTCTAATAGTTTACTGCTATTATAGCTTACACAGAATTCGTTTTTGGACATGTTTTTATATGCACTAACGTAGGCCAAAACAATAAAAAACACTGAAACTTGAAAGTTTTTCACTTATTGAAAAACACGTGGCGATGTCTTTTACGTTGTAGATTCGTAACTCGAGCGACGGAGTCTCGCACTTAATTGGGCAGAGCTCTTCGATGCTACTTGGTTGTTCGCTCAAGAACGACTGTTAGCCGAGCTCGCGTGTTTCTGTATCTTTATAGCCGTGGCTCGGAGGAGAAAAGAGGGGGAAACGAAAGAAAAAAGGGAAGGGGCAGTTCGCCAGTGTGTACTAGAAAAAAAAGTGAAAGTGCAGACGAGTACGAGCCTGCCGACGTCATCGAGGCGGGCAAACCGCTGCAACGTGTCACGCCGACTTACTTAACTTGGCAAGAAAAGATTACCGGACTTGCTAGCGGCGCTTACTGCAAACATCATGACGATGGTGATTAAACTTTTCAAAATATACAACAATTTCAACGTCAACTACAACGATGAGGCTGGTCTAACGCACTTTTTTTTCCAACATACTTAATTTTGAAGAAAATCCATGAATCCGATTTTTAAAAAAGTGCGAAAAGTATTGGAATTGCTCATATACATCGTTAATCCCAAGCGCAACCCATTATTGTATAATTTGTTAATTTGTTGTATGAATTGTATAACATGTTGAGATGTGATTGTAACTGTAATTGAATAGTGATTGTAATTGTTGTTTTGTATTCGTAATTTTTTTTATACCGTTAGATTCAATAAAGTGGTGCAAATACTCCTCGATGGGTGACACGCACCTTAATATAAAAACAAAATATATACATTATTGTAAATACAAGGTATATGTATAGTAAATTTATTTATTTTTTTTTTTTTTCGGTTTCCTGACTTTTTGGGGAGGCCAGAATTTTAGCGCGAGGGAGCTGATCGCCGGTATACTAGAAAAAAGTGATCTCTCTAGATGATCGAATTAAATAGAATGGTAGAGTACTCGAGATAAAACAACACAATTTTCAAGGAAAACCAAGGTAAATCAATCACGTATGACAGATTTATTGTATTTGGAAACAACAGGAAATGACTGGAATATATTTTTCGAGATAAAACTATCAAGTTTCCATTGAAAATATCTTCATGTGCACGTACGTATTCGATAACGGCGAGGAGCATACGGATGCCATCTGGGCAGAGACTGAAAAAATTTCTATATAATTTTTTTTTTCGATTGAAAACAAAGAGAATGACTGAATTAAATATAAATTAGAAAGTCATTTCCTCTGCTTATATTAGAGGCGGGCTGACTGTTGTATGCGCATCTTTCGTGTACACCAAGGCAGTGAGAAAGGAGATCGTGGCCTTTTCACTCGCTCTTCACGCTTCAAACCGACCAGTCATTTTTCTCAAGGCTTCAAAAGTTCGAAATGCAGGAACAAATTGTACGTCAGCAAGAAAATCAGCTAAATATCGCTTGTAAAAACACAGCGATTCTACTCGAAACACATCAGGATCAAATTTTGATTGTGAAAGTTCAATATTGCTGAAAAAATCCATGTAATAAATGACTTATAATCCGCAATTATATAGATCTTCTTGTATTGGCCTGATGATGTGGGAAGTAGATGTGATGATTTTCCAATTAATTTTTGTACGACACCGTGGATTCTCTGGTCTTACATGATAATAATTACGTAAATAATTCACTCCAACTCAGTCACTCAACTCCAGAGCGTTGACTGAGTAAGGCATGAATAAAAGTCCAGTAGAAGGAAATTCGATTTTTTAAGCGAAAAATGTTTTAGTTCTTTTCTTGCTATATTCGGATCCTATAATTAATTGAGTCAATAATTTTGGCATAAAAACTATATCTTGCCATTACCCAGAAACTGATTTGGTCATCATGCACGGGAAAACTTTTGACCATGTTTCACGCTCGAATGCATAGAGATGATACATTTGCGCTCTGAGTCGAGCACAATTCATGCTCAGTCTCGAGGGCGAAATACCCTCGGGTTTTGGATGAGTTTGAACTTTACACTGTTAGTATATCTATATTTATAATCGCTATAGATAAACCATAGTGTATTAGCTCTGAGCGTTGGGACGGAGCTTAGAACTCCTGCTGAAGTCTGCGCATGGCATGTAGAGCGCAAAGACAAGATTTACTCTTGGCTCGTGGAGCCGATCTGGCTCGTTTTGTCTTTCCTGATGACATTTACTTGAACGACGTGAATCAGGGGCCAGAATATTGCGATGATTATTCGCTCGCATTGGCGTCCAATGCTCTGATCGTCATCAATCGCCTGGAAAATCGAGATTATGAACTGGATCGAAGCGACGCCCTAGCCATCATAGCATTTTTCGCTAACTATTATTCATACACAGTGGCCCGAAAATCGCTCTTCCCGCTTTGCGCAGCGGCAGGGAAGTAGTCACTTTCGAGCCGCTGGTATGAAACAATTATATGTGGCAGGTTGCCTTCGGGTAAACTATAAATCGTATATCTATATATTATATGATCGTAAGGATTTTTCCAACTCCTCCACCGCCCTCCTCCGCGCTCCTCCGCCTCTTTTCAAAAACGGCATTTTTGCGGTAGTTTTGTTCATTTTTCACGTGATTTTTGCACTTTTTTTATTACTGCTCCTCCGCCGCTCCTCCGCCCTCCTCCGCCAACAACTCCTCCTCCGCAGCTCCTCCGCCGCTACTCTTCTCTTTCCTGAGTTTTTTATGGCCTACATTGTATTGATATTTGTATCGAATTATTATAAATATATTAGTGTCAAGAATTTAATAGCTGATAAATAAGTTTTTTTCGTATTATATTTTGGTGTTTATATCGTTTCCACACCACCTATGAAATGAGTTTATTTATTGTACATTTTACCCTGGGAATTTAACTGGCTGTTGAAATTATAGGATGGTTACAAAAAAATTAAACAGATATTTTCTGACACTTTGAGAAAGTTCTTTGTTTAGTTTTGAAATATATTGATACGTTACTACGTTATGACGTAGTTAATTACATATGTGCCCATTGGACTACATATGAAAATTTTATTATCGAAAACGAATATTATTACCAAATAACAACTGAAAATGAATATAAAAATTACATGATACAAGATGGAATACATGGCAGCGACGTAGAAATTAAAAGTTTTTCAGAATATCATAACACTCACATAAAAATATATGAAAATGGTAGAATTAAATGTGAATATGGAAATGAAAATAGCAACTCTAAATTATCATTAGTATATTCTGGAAATGATCATGGAGCAGGACATTTCGAAATAGTAGATTACAATAAAAATATAGGATCTCCTCTTCCTCAGAACACAACAGTAAATTGTGCGCCTATAATTAAAAGCAAATTCGAATGTCTAAAAACTCAAGATATACTTCAAAAAAACATTTCAATCCCAAATTTAAATTCAAAACGCGATATCAAAACCTCTAGAAAAAGAAAATATGAAAATTCTAACATTGGTCTTATAACTAAAAAAGCCAAAAATGTATTACAAATAGTATCCCAACTATATTTTAATAAGATCATATTATGGGCAGATGACATGAAATGTTCGTTTTGTGGAGCATATTTTGGATTGAAGAAAAACTTAAAACTTGTTGTCAAAAAGGCAATATAGTTTTACCGCAATTGTCAAAATATAACAAAGAACTTGAAAATTTGTTATTGAATTATTCTGAATTTCGTCATTTAATACGATATTACAATAACTTATTTTGTTATGCAACTTTTAGCGCTAATTTTGGTCATGTTAAATGGAAACAAATATATAACTTAAAATTACAAGGACGAGTATGCCATAAGACTGCAAATTCAATAATTCCTTCCAACATTCCTCCAAAACCCAAAAAAACCAACTTGCAGCCATATTATCTCATGACGACTATACGGCTATACAAGAAAGATTGAAACGAATGATTTTTTACATAAAAATCACATTACTAAGTTAACTAAACTTTTCAATTCCAATCCATACAAAATCTAAGTTTATATCAGCGAGTCCAATTTGAAAACTTCAAACTCAGTGAATAACTGAAAAAGGACTATTCTAAAATTGTTGGACTAGCCAAGCTTTAAAAAAGTATTGATGCTTAACATATGCAATTGTGAATTCGTTGAATCCAATACTTAACTACAAAAAGAGAAAATTCACCATAATTTTAGGGGTACCCAAAGTTTTTGAAAAATTGTTGAATGCCTCGCATATACTGAATTGGGAATTCATTTTAACAAACCATATAACACCTTTCTAAAATGTGTGATAAGGATAATAATCAAAATTTTGGAAGTAGCCAAGTTATTAAAAAATTGTGAAATGCTGCACATACAGGATTGGGAAATTCATATTAACCCGTCCAATACCAAGAGACCCGAATTTTGACTTATTTTTCCACGCGGTATTTCTTTATAAAACCATTGTCCAATTAAGGAGGTTCCGTCACGCAGGTTAGCCATTTCGTGCAAGCGCGTAGTCGAACGTCTTCATCGATTATATAGATATAATACTTAAAAACTAAGTGTGATCAATAAAAAATAAAAAAATAATTACAGACATGTAAACAAACATGACGGCCCACCTCGCGACGACGGAGTGCTTCGCACGACGCCCGTTTTTTTTTCATCGACAATTTTCTTTCGATTTTCACTGGTTTCCCATATTAATAGACATATCACTAGAAAGTAGAGATTTAGATCTCCAAAACCGTATATGTCTTGCTTGGGAAAACTTGAGTATTTATGACTAATGAGATGCTGAAAAAAATTTTTGTTTCTCCTTTTCATAAGAGCCATGTTATTCTGCTGCATAGCAAGTCAACTTTGGATTGAAATATCTCCGGATTTTGCCTGGCTACCCATATTATAAGCATACCAATGGAATCGTTATGATCTAAATTATAAAAAATCATATTCGCATATCGGAAAACTACCCCGACGGAACCTCCTTAATGTGAAAATATTAAATCTTATGGATTCTTATTGCTATTTTCAAATCTGGCGTCAGTTTACGATTTATGCAACCGTTCTAAAATACATTTATTAAAATAAAAAAAAACGTGGTTTTGGAACATTTGTCAAATGATCGTACTTTTTCCATGATTACGCATTCGGATCGGGATAAGACTTTGTAGCTGATTCAACGATTATCGGCTAAAAGACGATACGGTACATGTTATAATACTTTTGTACTTTTTTACTCGGTAAGAATGGACTCTACAAAAAATGTTATAGAACAAACAGTACTTAGAATTGATCAAAGAATACGCGTAAATTTTTTCAGAATTTTCGGATGATTTTGGAAATTTTTACAAAATTGCCACATCTAAAAATATCCAAAATCATCCAAAAAAATGTGAAAAAATTCACGCGTGTTTCTTATGAATTCTAAGCAATTTTTGTTTCATAACATTTTTTCGTTAAGTCCATTGTTAGTAGGTAAAAAAATCTCAAAGCATTATAACTTGTTCCCGTATCGTTTTAGCCGATAATTGTAGAATCAGCTGTTTTGTGGGCTGCCAGCATTTTGTAGGCCTGTATGCCACCAAATCCAGAGTTTAATCCCGATCCGAATGCGCACTCGTGGTGAAAAATACGATTTTTAAAGACAAATGTTCAAAACCACATTTTTTTTGTTTTAACGAATGTATTTTTTAAACGTTTGCATATATCGTAATTCTGGCGCCAGAATTGAAAAGAGCGATATAAATTCCAAACATATGGTATTTTCACATTAATTTGACAATGGTTTCATAAAAAATAACGCGTGGAAAAATAAGTCAAAATTCGGGTCTCTTGGTATTGGACGGGTTAAAAACCATTGAATTTCCTACTTAAATGTGCGAGAGGGATAATTCGTAAAAATTGTGGGAGTAGCAACTTTATAGAAAATTTTATCAATGATTCGTGAGCATTTTAATTGGAACATTCATTTTAACAAATGATTAAATTCAATTTTTCAACTTATAAAAGAAAAAATTGGTCAAAATTGTGGCAATAGTCAAAGTTATTGAAAAATTTTATCTCATTTTTCGCTACATAAATATGTCCGAAAATTACGGTCAGTGTCATTAAAGATTTTTAGAAAGAGTCGTACGTAGAAGACTGTCAATCGTTATTGCATTTCTCACTCAATAGATAGAAAGAGAAATCTTGCAATGATTTTCGACACTGCAGACATTTTCAAAAAAATTATAGGTTTTACTATTTCATAAAAATTTAAGAAAAAATTCACAATGATTGTGTGAACAGAAATCAAAAGTTTATTGTAATAAATACAATGTATCTAGAAGTGTGAAATAAGCATAGGACAATTTATTATAATTTCTGAAAATTTGTGTGAAAGGTGAAATCAGCCAAAAATGTAAAAGTAGAACAGTTGATGGAAAATTGTTAGATGCTGGATATATAAGATTGGAAAAATATTCAGAATTTTGGAGATAATAAGAATTTTAAGAAAATTGTCTAATGTCCGAGTTCATAATATGATAGGAAAAATTTGCCATAACGGACAATTTCAGTAACCATTTCTAAAAAGTCATCGCATAATATAGCATATTAATAAAATTTTGCTACGATTTTATTATTTAACCCATTAACGCCCAGAGGACGCAATTTTAACATTCAACTTTGCGCTGTCACCATCTTAATCGATACGAGAAAAACTATGGAAACCATCTATACTTATTGGTTTTAAGGGTGTTCTTTTCAAAAGTGGTGTTAAAATTGCGTAAATTAACAGTTTATAACAAAAAATTGCTAATTTAAAAAATAACGTGTTTTTGAAGAAAATTTTGTTTTCATTTCAATTTTTAAACCACTTATTATTGTTAAATGGTGGTAAAATATATGTAAAACATGATCTCGCGGTCTCTACTTGAGAAACCACGATAATAAAATCGAAAGATATATAATATTTTTTCTTAAAATCGCCAAAATGATTGATACATTTTACTAAAGAAAAATAGGGATTTTAGAAAAAAAGATAACAGGACAAAAAAGTCTTAAGTTAATCAAAAAAAGTGCTTGAATTTTTTCAGAATTTTGGAACTGAATTTCGGGGACCAGATTTCCTGTATTTTCCATAAATCGGAAATTGTCTAGGAAAATTCTGAAAAAAATTGGAGGGTGTTCCTTGAACAATTCGAATACCATTTTGTTATAATAAACTTCTTTACTAAACTCAATAGTTCATGAGATAAATAGTAAAGAATTTGAAAGTCAATTTTTTCATTCGAACCGCCATTTTATTAAGGAAACCGACCTGTGTTAAAAGCTTAAATTAAAAAAATAGCTATATAAATCGAAATGGTGGAAAATATTTTTTGTGATAGTAAAATATGTTCATTAGACACTTGATTGACCTTAAAAAACTTCTACACAAGCTCTAAAATACCAATTGCGCCTATTTTTTCATAATACTAAAGATTATAATTGAATTTACTTGCCACGCGATTCTGACATGAGCTCTTCATCAATTGATCTACGGGGTCTCAAAATCTTCAGAAAAGTACTCTCATCCACTTAAGCGGAGCAGAATTTGAAAAAAAAAGTTTGTTTCTTTTCCAAGAGCTTAAATATGGCATTTAGTGTTGATAAAATTCTAATTTTCTTAAAAAGTCACATTTTGACGTGTTTATAAAGTTGTTCGCAATTTTTCAAAATTCTGCTCCGCTTAGGTGGACGAGGGTACTTTTCTGAAGAATTTGAGACCCTAGATCAATATGATGAAAAACTCTTTTCAAGATCATGCGGCAATGTGATTTATAACACAATAGTTTCTTATGAAAAAAGTGATGTAGGTAGTATTTCAAAGCTTGGGTAGAAGTTTTTTTGGTCAATCAGGTGTAGAATGAACATATTTTACTATCACAAAAAAACTTTTCCACTATTTCGTTTATATAGCTATTTTTAGCTGGAGCTGAATTTAAGCTTTTAACACAGGTCGGTCCCCTTAAAAAAAAAATATTGTTCGACACAAGTCACCGTGGTTTTTCAAAGTAGAGACCACGAGGTCATATTCTACATATATTTACCCCCATACAACAATAATAAGTGGTTTGAAAATTGAAATGAAACAAACTTTCTCCTAGAAAACACGTATTTTTTGTAAATTTGCAATTTTTTGTTAAAAATTGTTAATTTACGCAATTTTAAACACCACTATTAAAAAGAACACCCTCAAAGCCAATAAGGATAGTGGTTTCATAATTTTTCTCTTATCGATTGAGACATGGTAGGAGCACTAAGTTGAATGTCAAAATTGCGTCCTCTGCGCGTTAATGGTTAAATATACTATTGAGTCTTTTTTTTATACATATTTCCTTTTGCTCATTTTTAATTTTCATCTCATCTATATTTTTAAATTGGGGGGTTGGCGAGCGGAGCGAGGGGGGCGGAGCCCCCCTAGTATATTATATCTATATTTTACTTGGAAAATTATGAACAAAAAACCATGAATAATTGTATTGTACCAGAATATTGAGTTATTTCATTTTAAACAATTTCTGTAATGAATGATACTTTTCTTTATAAAAACTAGTTTATAAAGTATCTTGGCCAAGTATCGGATAATGGTTGCGCATAGTTATCTTATCCCTCTCTCGGACCCGAAGTTCAACGTGTTATCCATGTAGGGCGTTTCATACTTGAGCTACGCCTACGTATAGAGTCACGTATATAGTTCTGCTCTCGCGCTCACTTGCATCGCTCTAGCCGTATGTAGCATGACGTGACCGTTTGGTCTAGCGAGACATGCGCAGTTGGTACCACGGTATAATTTTTTACTTTCACCCACGAAATAGTATTTTATACATTCTAAAATCAGTTTGAGTCAGAACGTTGCAGCGTAAGAACGAAGCTATACCGCTCTAACCGTAGCACGTGGTTTTTCTGACGAAAAAATCTTGAATTATTAGCGACTGTGTTTGTGTGTGCGATTGATCCGAACGATGGCTCACGATAATCAAAATGCTTGAAAAAAGTAGAAATTATGGGACAACGGGTCGATTGGAAGATCGAGGAAAAGCGACGTCAACTGTTCGGTCAATTTTATCCTTTAGTCAAGGATGGAACAGACCAGCTTCCAATCTCAAAGACATTTTTCGTCCCGAGCAGATGGAGTGTCTTCTCTCGGATTGCGTAAGACGCGTGATGGACTACCAGTATAGCTACGAAGAGAAAAACGAAATGCAGAAGAATTCATCAAATTTGTGGCTCGCAGTGGCTACAGAGTCAGGCCCGAAGTTGCTAAATGCGGCAAGCCATCGTCGCATCGCACTACGCCGATACATCTCGTGACGAGCAAATGGTTTGCTCATTGGGAAGACATAGCCTGTGAGCTCTTTCAAATTTACGACAGCTTCGAGAACTACGTCGACGAATTTGGAACTAGCCACTTTCAGGTGGCCTGCATGGCGGGATGCGTCTACGCAGTGGAAAGATATCTCGATTTCGGGCTAGATCCCAATTGCCTTGCATCTGAGACTGGTGACTCGCTGCTACATTTGGCATTGTTCTGCGACCAAAAGAAAGTTGTGGAAGTGCTGCTGAGAAACGGCGCCTGTCCGAATTTGGCCAACAATGAAGGATTGACACCTCTACACGTGATGTGCATCAAGGACTACGATTACGGATTGGCCAAGTTATTTTTCGAAATCAACGACGACATTCGGCAAACGGTCGAGATCAACTCCAAGGACAAATTAGGTCGAACAGCGCTGCAATTAGCCGTGCAAAAACTCCTGCCCGATGTGGTAGATTTACTCTTGGCTCGTGGGGCCGATCTGGCTCGTTTTGTCTTTCCTGATGGCATTTACTTGAACGACGTGAATCAGGGGCCAGAATATTGCGATGATTACTCGCTCGCATTGGCGTCCAATGCTCTGATCGTCATCAACCACCTGGAAAATCGAGACTATGAACTGGATCGAAGCGACGCCCTAGCCATCATGGCATTTTTCGCTAAGCTTAAATTGTTCGAGAAGTCGACGGATCTGGCCGAGTGTTGGAACGACAACGAAGACTTTACGAGCAGGGCAAAAACGATAATGATTAAAGATGATGCGGGACTGTCGCTCTATGATCTGATGAAGTTACGACCTGAAGAGGTGACAAAATCATTCACATTTCAAGATTATCTCGAGCTTGCTCAATCGTACAAGTTGTCGATGGAATTTCCAGAAAAGTTATATTCAGGCTTGTACTTTGAATCTGTTCGAGAAATTAGCGAGAGGATTTCTGCGGCCCGGGCAACGATCTTTTATTATGAGATTGAACAATGTCGTATCCAATTGAATGTGTGAACTAATTGTCAAAGATCTTACTAATGCAGATTTGTGGCGCATTTGTTTGGCGGCCACAGGTCAAAACGAGGACGATTTTGTGTGATAACTTAAAAATGATAAAATAAAAAAAAATTAAAAAGGCAATGAATATTTTTCTTATTGCTTCAAACCTGAGCTATAAAATATAATAATTTTATAATAACTATAAACATAATAATTTTATAGTAAAATAAGTAGGTAAACTCTAATAAATCTCTTGATCAATTTTATGTAGAAACAAGTTTTCCCATAAGTTCATGGAATATTTCTTCATCTATCGAACACGTGAAAATCATACAATGTTCTAATCAATATTTTTAATGATTACTATCGAAGATGAAGTCGGTCACTACTCTCATTTTTCTGCAGTTTAGCATTATGAACTTGATTTATTTACATTTGAATCGTAGGTAATTAACTTCAGCCACGATTATTATCTCGTTCTTTATAAAAAAAACCGCTGCCAAGTTATTGGCAAAGTGCTTCCTCATTCTAATTTTATTGTATTATAATAATATTAACCTAATAGTGGATACTATAATTTAAAATCTATAAAAAATTTTTAAAAGAAAGTAATGGCCTGGCACATTGTCGCTGTACGCGCACTTGATCTCATTTTTAGCCGCACGCACGCGAAATTACTTGTACGTTTGTAACGACGATCAATTTTTAAGTCCCGTTTTCTATCTTTGGTCTTAAATTAAAACTTGACTGCTCTGCTCTCATGATGACAACAAAATTGAGATAATTCGGCAATTATACGTGAAAAATGAAAAAATTTTTTTTTCAAATTTACAAAAAAAAATTCAAAAATCGAAAAAAAATTTTTTTCCCCGTGTATTGCCAAAATTTTTTCTAGCCCTTATTACTACAAACGACAATGAATGCAATTGAAAAATTCCGGCAATTATACGTGAAACATGAAAAAAAAAATTTTTTTTCGAATTTACAAAAAAAATCGAAGAAAATCAAAAAAAAAATTTTTTTTTCCGTTATCGCCAAAAACCTTTTTCTGGCCTCATTATTACTACAAACGACAATGAATGCATTGAAATTTATACAATCAACCATAACATTTTCGAGATTTTGCTTCGGACATACGTACATACACACACACACACACACATACATACATACAAACGGACATTTGTTGAGAATTCAATCTAGTTTACAAATATGTAAACCAAATTGTCCTACGAAGTCTGGTTCAAAATCTCGTTTTCGAGCCTATCACAGAGCTTCCTCTATGAGGAAGCAAAATTTAACACGTAAAGTATATGAAAAAGGCTCACGGAAACAGCTGTATCTCAGTGCAAAATCAAAATTTTGGAATTTTCGAAAACAGCAATGGAAAGAAGAAGAAAAATCCTATTCAAAAATTCAATAAAAAAAATTTCAAATTTAAGGTGCATATAAGCCCTTAAGTGTAACAAAAGTTATTGATTTGATTATTGGACTATTATTGGTTTTAATATTATTGATTATACAATTGATAATTATTTGAGATTCTATTAGCTAGTAAACATAATTGAATTTTTATCACAGCGTGTCGGAAGTATGTGATTCTCGAGCAGTATTGTATAACCAATATTTTTCACTGTTGGGTTTACAGCGCGAAATGAATCATATTAAATTTTAAATAAGAAATTAAAACTTTATTTTCAAAAACTTTATTGTCGAAACAAGAAGAACTGAATTTCTTATTAATAAATATCTTAATTCATTGATGTTGAATGAGCTGAATCTTGAATATTTTTTTCTTTAACTGCACGGTCTGACTTGAAGCCAAGGTTCATTTGAATCGCTCCAAAAACACAGAAATAATATGAAAAAATTTATGAATCAAAATTTACTGATCGAGTGGGATAAAAATTATTCTATTTAGGACAAAGTTGATAATTTTGATTCGGTAAATCTCGAATTTTTCTGGTTGCATTAAAAAAGTAACGATAAAATAAACTTAGTATATGGTATATTGCATTCAGTTATTTTGCTGTAAAAGGTCGACAAACTTCTATGCTTCATAAAAGTTGAGGTACAATTTTAAGAGCTTTATAGTAAACAAAATGATAGTAAAAGTATAATGTTTTATATTTTAAAGTTAAATTGAAAAACTTCGACGGCTCTAAAGTACAATATGAATAAAGAATATTATCAAATCCGAAAAACTGAAAATTAGAACAAAAGGAGTTTTTCTCCAGCCGGAGTCCCTAATGTTCCTTTTTTTTCATCTTTTTTCCTTTTTTTTCATCTTTTTTCCTTTTTTTTCATCCTTTTTCCTTTTTTTTCATCATTTTTCCTTTTTTTTTTCATCTTTTTTTCCTTTTTTTTCATCTTTTTTTTCTTTATTTTTTCCTTTTTTTTCATTGTTTTCACTCCTTTTGTTTATGTTTTTATTTGTTCCTTTTTTTTTTTTTTTTTTTTTTTAATGTTTGAATTCTAGTTAAATCTCTCACGGCCCGAGTCACTTACCTCAATTCTCAGGTTCCGAAGATCCAACGACGTTTCTACGATGATCCAACGATGACCTCCACCAGACCGCGTGGGTTGGGATCGACCCCGAATCTTTATGTCTGGCCAGAACCATATAAAGACTCGGTCGTCTTAACCACTTACCCACGCGGTCCTTCACTTTTTGATGTAAAAAACTTTTATATATTTAATGTCTCCATCAGCGCCCTCTATCCCTTACACGGCTGAATTACATTCATGGCGAAAGGAGGAGAAGACTTCTTGTCTGAAATTTCTACTTTATCGACAATAAATAGTTTTTTGTTTTGTTTTTTTGATGTGTGAATGTTTAAATTTGTTCGTGCGTCAGATGCACGAGGCTCGTTTGTTCACAGTCGGAAGCAATATGTATCATGTACAACCTTTACTCAGTGTTGTTTCATCAAGATTATTATGTACAATTCGCACACTCGTAGTTCTGTAGGATTTTCTTTCAAGGCTTTGAATCCCGTATCAATATCGATTTGTACTAATGAAATCTTATAAATTATACGTCAAATAATTTATATAATTTGTTTGATTTTATCAATTTAGAAAATATTTAAAGAACTCTATTCATTAAAAACTGGAAAAATGTGACGTTCGACCCATTATGGTCGGAGTTCCACGCAGGTAACAGCTGGCCTTGCTGAACGTGGAAGAGGATGACAGCGGCGTCATCGTCACAGCTATCAACAAACACGCCGCAATTGCTATGTCGACGCTCGAGAGATGCGCTTAGTTGTGCAGATGACTGCGCACGAACACGTGAGATAAATGATAATGACAACGACGACGCGTTTCAGCTACGACAAATTACATGCGTACAATATTTCATACGATAATGTATTGATTTAATTATTGCTACCTCATAGAGGAAGCTTTGTGACGGACCGATTTTCGACTTTCATAACGAATAATCGTAGAATACTTTTACATATATATTCTTAAACTAGACCGAATTGCTGACACATGTCTGTATGTGTGTTCGTGTGTGTGTGTGTGTGTGTGTGTTTTTTTTGGACG
This sequence comes from Trichogramma dendrolimi, assembly GCA_034770305.1. NCBI lineage: Eukaryota > Metazoa > Arthropoda > Insecta > Hymenoptera > Trichogrammatidae > Trichogramma > Trichogramma dendrolimi. The sequence goes on along the minus strand of JAPMIB010000155.1, from coordinate 114,358 downwards.
TTGGCAGAGTGAATTCTGCAGCCAGTGGCCCTTCGAAACGAGTACCCCACTGGAAACCGTCGTTAAACATTACTTCAGTGGGGACCCTATTGAGCTTCTTTGCTACATCTGTGTCTTTTCCGTGCATCCCCCGTCCATCTTACGGTGATTAGGGGTTCGGGAACCAGAAGCGTCGTCTTTTGATGTGTAACGTCTTATGTCTCGTTGGACTAGTGAATCCGTGAAAAACGAGCGAGCGAGCGAGCGCGATAATCGTAGGTTTTTAGTCTCAGTAGCGTCTGTTTGCTTCTCGCGCTGCGATTGGTCCACGCTCGGCAGTGTCGAGTTACTGCTAGTTCGCTTCTGCTGCGGCACAAACGCGGGCTATGTAGTACTTCGCGCTCATGTCTATGAAACGGCTATGTACAAGAGCGTCGTGTGCCTGTATCTCTCTCGCTCACTTGACTCTCCATGCACGAGCGTGTTGCTCGCTCGAACGACACAATACGACGCACACTTTGTAAATCTTACAGCTTCGTGCAACTGTTTATATTTATGAATTTTAGTGTATGATTGTATGCGTACGATAAAATCAAAACTAAATTCGAGTAATTCGATTTAAAAAATTCAAGTAAATCAATTTACAATAGAAAAAAAATCAGCTGTATAAGAACAGCTGTAAGATGTGTAACGTCTTTATGAACATTAAAAATAGAACTGAACATTAAACAATTCAAGTAATTCAATCTAAAATTCGAGTAATTAAATCAAAACAAAATTCGAGTAATTCGATTTAAAAATCAGCTGTGTAAGAACAGCTGTAAGATGTGTAACATCTTTATGAACATTAAAAATAGAATTGAACATCAAACAATTCAAGTAATTCATCTAAAATTCGAGTAATTAAATCAAAACAAAATTTGAGTAATTCGATTTAAAAAATTCAAGTAAATCAATTTACAATAGAAAAAAAAGAAGCGCTGCAAGATGTGTAACTAAAGTCCCATTAAAAGGTAAAAAATTAAAAAATAAATAAATAAAATAAACCAAATGAAACGAAAAAGTATTTGACGTTGCACTTCTGGTGATTTTTGTATTAATATGCTTAGACACCAGAGGTGCAACGTCAAATACTTTTTCGTTTCATTTGGTTTATTTTATTTTTTATTGCAAGTGGCCCGCATATAAGCGTTCACTTAATATTGTTCTTATCATTAATTTCGTTTTCTTTTGTTTCTTTTTCTAACACGATCTCGCGTCGAAGCGCTATATATATATATATATATATAATACACGCACATGGGCAGCAGGCGCCAATCGATTTGGAGAAATTTAATTACGTTTGTTTTTTTAGATTCATTGCTATATACACAGATAGTTGTCTACGGATCTGCGTCTGTGCCGAGGCATTATAAGGATCCGATTGTTCCAATTATTATTATGGCTTCGTTAAGACGGATTTTCACTTTATGTTAGTGTATTATACACTCTATATGTATATTACGATCGCGACCAACAGCCGCTGCTGCTGCTGCTGCTGATGCTGCTGCTGCTGCTGCTGCTGCTGCTGCTGCTGATGCTGCTGATGCTGCTGCTGCTGTGCTGATGCTGCTGATGCTGCTGCTGCTGCTGCTGCTGCTGCTACTTCATCACTCGATAATGGCATTGTTCTTTTGACGGGCGGGCTCGAGACGCCATGCATAGATATATAGTCGTAAATCAAAATATATACACGCAGCGTGTAGATAATAGAAATTCATTTTCGAATGCACGACCCATTGTTTCAAGGCGATCCAGAAGAGTCGGTCGCTTTTTCGAATTGCTGTACAACCTGCAAGGATCACTTCCAAGCTGTCGTTTTTACGATCGGCTGTGCATCGTAATGATGTTTTACCAAAATTCCGATAAATCCAAACAAGTAAATAATAGTGAATAAAATTCGACTCATTGATTTTTAATTAACAACGCAGTTACTTTACTAAAACAAAAAAGAAGGGCTGCAAGATGTGTAACTAAAGTCACATTTAAAGGTAAAAAATTAAAAAAATAAATAAATAAAATAAACCAAATGAAACGAAAAAGTATTTGACGTTGCACTTCTGGTGATTTTTGTATAATATGCTTAGACACCAGAGGTGCAACGTCAAATACTTTTTCGTTTCATTTGGTTTATTTTATTTATTTATTTTTTTAATTTTCTACCTTTAAATGTGACTTTAGTTACACATCTTGCAGCCCTTCTTTTTTTTTATTTCTATTGTAAATTGATTTACTTGAATTTTTTAAATCGAATTACTCGAATTTTGTTTTGATTTAATTACTCGAATTTTAGATTGAATTACTTGAATTGTTTAATGTTCAATTCTATTTTTAATGTTCATAAAGACGTAACACATCACAGCTGTTCTTATACAGCTGATTTTTTTTCTATCGTAAATTGATTTACTTGAATTGTTTAATGTTCAGTTCTACTTTTAATGTTCATAAAGACGTTACACATCTTACAGCTGTTCTTTCTTCTTTTTTTTTCTTCATACACATGTATACGATGCGGCGCACGGACCGCACGTGCGCGTATGAAAATACAAGACATTAGTAATCAATATTCACAACGATCTGCGTATCGTTAGTGCAGAGTTACGTCGATCGATGAATGTTTATTTTACTTCGCAGATCCTGCAGGTCCTTATTCATAGTGAAAAAAAAAAGAATCGAAAATCATTTTTTTTTAAGTTTATTTATTGGGTTTAAACAGAGACGTGAATCACATTTGACTGATCTGACAAATAAATATTATATACATCTTGATTGCTCAGCTCCTCGAGGATCATGTCACAGCACTCGAGTGGCAGCCGATGGCGTATCAGCTCCCAGAAAGGATACACCGCCAATCGTCGAAAGAATCCGCTACACATCTTCGCGCCCAGGTGCAAAGTGCAAGCCATCGTAAACGGTTGTGGAAGTTTCCACGATTCGCTCGACTTGGCCAATTTCGTGTAGTCCGAATAAGTAAGCAATTGTTCCGCCTCTCGTGGTCTCAACTTCACCAGGTCGTACAGCGACAGACTCGGAATCGCCTTGATTTTTTTCGCTTTGCTCAAAATCGCCTCGTTGTGCCAATATTTGTCGAGATCCGGCGACACCTCGAGCAACTTCTGCTTGGCGAGAAATGTCCCGATCACCGAAACGTCGCTACGTTTCAGTTCGTACCCTCTGTGCACGAGACGTTCGACGACGACCATGAGCATCGATGCGCTCATCAATTTCGAGCTCTTCCATCTCCCGTACGGCATCAGCATTTTCTCGGCGTAACATCTCGCGCGGGGAAAAGAGAAATCAGAGAGATCGGCTCCGTGATCCAGAAGCACGTCCACCAAGCGCGGCTTGCAGCCCACCACGGCCCACTGAAGCGCCGTCCAACCTCTGTTGTCCCGAGCGTCGAGCCGCACCGTCAGCCCCGAACCGTCGACGAACTTGAAAAACGTCCTGGCCAACGAGTGGTTCTCGCGGCCGTCGGCCTTGCAGACGAGGTGCAGAGGAGTCGATCCCTCGTTGTTGGTTAAATTCGGACAGGCGCCGTGTTTCAGCAGCAACGCGGTTGACTTCTCGTTGCCGTGTTTCAGAGCCAAGTGTAGCGACGACTCACCCGTTTCCGTCACGACGAGATTGGGGTCCTGTCCGAGCTCGAGGAATTTCCTTACGACTTCGACACAGCCAAACACGCAGGCCGCGTGCAGATGCGTCAGGCCGGTCTCCTCGTCCACGTAATTCACGCGAAAGTCGCTGTATATTTTAAAAAGACGAGAGATCAGCGTGGAGTAGTAACTGTAGCTATTTTTAGCCGCGTGATGAATCGGTGTGGTGCGACGTGGCGATGTCTTGCCGTCTCTGTCGACTTTGGGCTGGTCTTTGTAGCCGCTGCGAACAACGAAATTGATCAATAAATGTCCTCTGCGACATTTTATAGAATCACAGAGGAGATGCTCGATTTCGTCCTGTGAAAAAATTTTCCGGAGATCTGGAAGTGGGCCCGTCCAATTGCTGATCAAAGAGTAAATACGGGGAATGCATTTACGTCGCTCTACTTCGTACTTCCAATCGACACTTTCTCGTAATCTCTTCAATTTGTCGAAACAGACATCGTCTCGGGCCATCGTTCAATATTGCACTCGCACAACTTTTTCACTTTTATAATAACTCGCTGCGATCGATGGCGATATTTTCTTGATGTTCGCGCTGCGGCGTTACAACATCGACTGACTATTCACAGGCATTACGATCTGTAGGTTAAAGAGTAAAAAGAACACATGGTCGAAGCTATATAGGAGATTCAAATAGCTCGAAATTTATGAAGAGTAACGATTAGAAAGTGGAAAGTCAACGCAGTGCGGCTCGCTAGACATAGGCAACACCCCCTTATTACATTACACTTACACTTTCTAATCTTTATACCAACTGTATAGGCGTGTATCGCGTTATAACAAGTAAAATGTGAGAAGACACCCAGAAAGGTTTCGTGAAAAGTCGCGAATACCTTCGGGTATATGTTACGAAGAGAATCGATTCAAAAATAATAAAATTTCACCACCTCGTGTTTTTATTTTCGTGCGTGAAAACGACTGCCAAGGCAGTTGTCTCGATGCGCAAATGGATCTTAAGGAGGCTCTTGCACGGCAATTTTTTCTACAATGAGTGTGGGCTGAGCTGCATGCGTCGTGTTATACGCAATGCGCAGTGCGCAGTGCGCAGCACCGAGCCCAGCACTGCACAGCTGACAGCAGCCTATTGTTTATGTGCATAGCTGAGAGCCTACAGTAGTCCGGTTTTTACCGGAACCATCGGGTTTCAGAAACCTTTTTTGTTAAAAATAGGGTTTTTCGGCTCTAGACGCTATAGCCTTCAATTAAAAAATCCGAAAAAATTTGAGATTATGTATTTTGACGAAGGAAGAAAGAAAATCAAATTTTTCAGATTTTTTGAGGACTCGTGTCACCCTAAAAAAATTATTTTCGTGAAAAAAGCGGTTTTTCAGCTCTAGGCTTCATCGGCATGAATGAAAAATTCTAAAAAAATTCAAGGAATCGTTTTTTGGTGTCAGAATTAAGAAAAAAATACTCCGGTCTGATATATCGAACCATTTTACCAAAAATAAAATAATTTAAATTTTCAATGATTTTTTCTGAAGGTCTTAAGCACTCGAAAAATCTGAAAAAATTCAAGGTTGTTTATATTGTTGAAAAACAAACATATTTATTTTTGAATATTTATAATTAGTCATCTTTATGTATTTAATAAGTTTAGAGCATAGCGACGAAGTGTATTATAGCCACACAGCTTTTGCCTGCAATGCCTGTTTTTGAATAGCTATACAATGTAAGATTTCAATTCAATGATTGTGAATAAATAAATAGAAAAGTCAAAACTTAATTTTTTTTTCATTTTTACATTTTATTGATATTTAAAATTTACAAATGAAAAGTTGATAAAACTTATTAAAAGTAATTTCTTACAATTTTACAATTATTTACTATTTTTCTGATACTATTTATAATTGTTCGTTATTTGCACAGTCATGATGAGAAAACTAACGAGCCATCACGAGCTATCGTCGATGCAAGTTCATCGATGCCAAGCAAATATTATATAAATCCTCGTTCTTTAGGTTCGCAATGATCATTTCACAACAAAGAACCGGTAGCTGGTAGTGTTGCAATTGGTAAAACGCATCGAGTGCCCAAGGCCAGAAAAATCCTCTCGAAATTATTTCGCATAGATGGACAGCACAAGCCTCTTGGTAGCTCTCGGGAAGATCCGACAATTTGTTCGAACGCGCTAACTCGACATAGTTCGCATGTTTTAATTGCTTTGCCGCCTCTTCCGGTCTCAATCGGATAAGGTCGAGAAGCGACAGACTAGGATTCATCACTATCTCTTTCGATTTGCTCACAAATTCTTGGTCGACCAACCACCAATTTTCTTCAAGATCCGTCGACTTGTCAAACAATTCGTACTCGGCGAACAAACTCATGATATCCAGGGTGTTGCTACGGTCAAATTCGTATCCTCTTTTCTCGAGACGTTCAACAAGGAGCACAATTTTGGACGCTATCGATATTTTAAACCCAAGCCGTTCACGTTCGTCCATCTCACTTATCGATCCGAATCTCTCGACGAAATGGCTCTTGCTGGGAAAAACGAAGCTGGACAGATCGGCGCCCTGATCCAGGAGGGCATCGATCACGTTCAGGAACAGATTCGCCACGGCCCATTGTAAAGGCGTCCGGCGATTCTTGTCTCGGACATCGAGCTGCAGCGGCCGATCGACCTCTTTGCTGGCGTCGCAGAAAAGCTTGAGCAATTCAGCGTCGTCGAAACGATCCTTGCTGACGACGTGCAACGGTGAGCATCCGTTCTCGTCTGCCAAGTTGGGGTCGGCGCCTATTTTCAACAGATACTTGACCACCTGACCGTTTCCTCTGGCCAGGGCCAGGTGTAGCGGCGTCCGACCCTCGTTGTCCCGGGCGTCGACGTCGACCGGCTTATTTTCTTCGTTGCTGATCTCGATCAACATCCTCACGCGGTCCTCGTAATCGGCGTACTTGCAAACTGTGTGCAGAGGAGTCGAGCCCTCCCAATCGACTAAATTTGTAGCGGCTCCCTTTCTCAGAAGCAATTCTGCCACCGGCCTGAGCTCTTCTTTGACCAACGCATAATGCAGCGGTGTAAAGTCGAACATGCCCCGATCATCGATCTGCACAAGTCGATTCTTTTCCTCGCTGATTTCAAACAACATCTTCGCCCAGCCGTTGTCGTCGTCGACCGTGCAGAGCGTGTGCAGAGTCATTCCATAGTTGTCGGACACGTTCGGATCGGCGTCTCTTCTCAGCAGTAATTCAAAAACCTTCTTGTGTCTGTGACTTATAGCATAGTGAAGAGGCGTTTTGCCCTCGTTGTCCCGGCTGTCGACCTCGATCGGCCGATTTTTGTCCTCACTGATATCGAAAAATGTCTTCAACAAGTCAGCGTAGTCCTTCTTTCCCGCGCCAATCAAGTGCATCGGTGTCGATCCCTGCGCGTTGGCTAAATTTAGATCCGCTCCTCTTCTCAGCAGCCATTTGGCCATTTGTTCGTGGCCGCGATTCAAAGCCAAGTGCAACGGTGTGCAGTCGGATTTGTCTCGGGCGTCGACCTGTATCGGCTTATTGAATTTTTCAGCCGCCTCGAATAACATCTTGAGCAAGTCAACATCGTCGTCTTTTCTCTGACATACAACATGCAGCGGAGTGAATCCGTTCTCGTCTGCCAAGTTGGGACTGGCGCCTCTTCTCAGCAAAATTTCTATCAAGTTGATGTTGCCATTGAGTATCGCCGCGTGCAACGGTGTCCGACCCTCGTTGTCCCGAGCGTCGACCTGCATCGACTGATGTTTTTCGTCGCAGATCTTGAATAGCATTTCTATCGTGAGATCGTTGAAGTTTGACTCACAAATTATATGCAGAGGAGTCTCTCCATCCTTGTTAAGCGAATTCGGATCGGCACCTTTTCTCAGCAAAAATTCGACCAAGTTGATGTTGCCTTTGAATATTGCCGCGTGCAACGGTGTCCAACCCTCGTTGTCCCGAGCGTCGACCTTGACCGGTTTATTGAATTTTTCACCGATCTCGAAAAATCCCTTTATCAAGTCGACATCGTCGTCTTCTCTCTGACAACATACAACATGCAGAGGAGTAAATCCGTTCTCGTCCGCCAAGTGAGGACTAGCGCCTCTCCTCAGCAAAATGTCTATCAAGTTGATGTTGCCATTGAATATCGCCGCGTGCAACGGTGTCCGACCCTCGTTGTCCCGAGCGTCGACCTGGACCGTCTGATGTTTTTCGTCGCAGATCGCAAATAACATCTTTGCCATGTCGTCGTCGTCGCCGTCGTCGTCGTCGTTACTACATATAATATGCAAACAAGTATGTCCTTGCTCGTTGATGCAATTCGGATCGGCGCCCCGCCTCAGCAACAGTTCGGCTGCTTTTTTGTTGCCAGCCTTCAGAGCCAAGAGCATAGGTGTGTCACCCTGTACGTTCTGAGCGTTGACCTGGATCGTGTTACCGACTTGGTCGTTAATGGCGAAAAATGTTTCCACGAACTCACCGTCGTCGGCCTCGTCGAATGGCTCGCAAATATAGTGCAATGGAGCGTTTCCATTCTGGGTGCGCACATTTGGATCCGCGCCACGTCTCAGAAGCAATTCGGCTACTCTCTTATGATTGTTGATCAGACACAGGTTGAGCGGTGTCTCGGAATATCTCGCGTCTCTTGTCTCTTGAGAGAAGCAGTTGGGATCTTGTCCGAATTCAAGAAATCTTTCGACGATGGTGTAGAGGCCATATTGACAGGCTATGTGGAAATGTGTATATCCATCTTCGTCGATGTAATTCACGTCGAATCTGTTGAATATTTCGAATAAACTATATACGGTGGAACTTCCGTGCCTAGCCCCGTGATGTATCGGTGTGGTGCGATGCAACAAAGGCTTGCCCGCTAGGTCGACGTCGGGCTCGTCTTTGTAGCCACTGCGAGCCACAAAGCCTATGAATCGTTCCCCTGGTGTCTCGCTGGCGTCTTCATCTGTGTCTGCGACGGATTCCATCAAAAGCCAATAAATCACTTCTTTCCGGAAAAAATCTTGGAGATTCAAAAGTTGAGCCTTCCATTTTTTTACGACGGCGTCGAGTTGATGAAGAAATTGGCGTCTATCTTGTTGAATCTCCCACGCGACATCTTTCGACAAGTGCCCAAAAACTTCTAATAGTTTACTGCTATTATAGCTTACACAGAATTCGTTTTTGGACATGTTTTTATATGCACTAACGTAGGCCAAAACAATAAAAAACACTGAAACTTGAAAGTTTTTCACTTATTGAAAAACACGTGGCGATGTCTTTTACGTTGTAGATTCGTAACTCGAGCGACGGAGTCTCGCACTTAATTGGGCAGAGCTCTTCGATGCTACTTGGTTGTTCGCTCAAGAACGACTGTTAGCCGAGCTCGCGTGTTTCTGTATCTTTATAGCCGTGGCTCGGAGGAGAAAAGAGGGGGAAACGAAAGAAAAAAGGGAAGGGGCAGTTCGCCAGTGTGTACTAGAAAAAAAAGTGAAAGTGCAGACGAGTACGAGCCTGCCGACGTCATCGAGGCGGGCAAACCGCTGCAACGTGTCACGCCGACTTACTTAACTTGGCAAGAAAAGATTACCGGACTTGCTAGCGGCGCTTACTGCAAACATCATGACGATGGTGATTAAACTTTTCAAAATATAACAATTTCAACGTCAACTACAACGATGAGGCTGGTCTAACGCACTTTTTTTTCCAACATACTTAATTTTGAAGAAAATCCATGAATCCGATTTTTAAAAAAGTGCGAAAAGTATTGGAATTGCTCATATACATCGTTAATCCCAAGCGCAACCCATTATTGTATAATTTGTTAATTTGTTGTATGAATTGTATAACATGTTGAGATGTGATTGTAACTGTAATTGAATAGTGATTGTAATTGTTGTTTTGTATTCGTAATTTTTTTTATACCGTTAGATTCAATAAAGTGGTGCAAATACTCCTCGATGGGTGACACGCACCTTAATATAAAAACAAAATATATACATTATTGTAAATACAAGGTATATGTATAGTAAATTTATTTATTTTTTTTTTTTTTCGGTTTCCTGACTTTTTGGGGAGGCCAGAATTTTAGCGCGAGGGAGCTGATCGCCGGTATACTAGAAAAAAGTGATCTCTCTAGATGATCGAATTAAATAGAATGGTAGAGTACTCGAGATAAAACAACACAATTTTCAAGGAAAACCAAGGTAAATCAATCACGTATGACAGATTTATTGTATTTGGAAACAACAGGAAATGACTGGAATATATTTTTCGAGATAAAACTATCAAGTTTCCATTGAAAATATCTTCATGTGCACGTACGTATTCGATAACGGCGAGGAGCATACGGATGCCATCTGGGCAGAGACTGAAAAAATTTCTATATAATTTTTTTTTTCGATTGAAAACAAAGAGAATGACTGAATTAAATATAAATTAGAAAGTCATTTCCTCTGCTTATATTAGAGGCGGGCTGACTGTTGTATGCGCATCTTTCGTGTACACCAAGGCAGTGAGAAAGGAGATCGTGGCCTTTTCACTCGCTCTTCACGCTTCAAACCGACCAGTCATTTTTCTCAAGGCTTCAAAAGTTCGAAATGCAGGAACAAATTGTACGTCAGCAAGAAAATCAGCTAAATATCGCTTGTAAAAACACAGCGATATCTACTCGAAACACATCAGGATCAAATTTTGATTGTGAAAGTTCAATATTGCTGAAAAAATCCATGTAATAAATGACTTATAATCCGCAATTATATAGATCTTCTTGTATTGGCCTGATGATGTGGGAAGTAGATGTGATGATTTTCCAATTAATTTTTGTACGACACCGTGGATTCTCTGGTCTTACATGATAATAATTACGTAAATAATTCACTCCAACTCAGTCACTCAACTCCAGAGAGCGTTGACTGAGTAAGGCATGAATAAAAGTCCAGTAGAAGGAAATTCGATTTTTTAAGCGAAAAATGTTTTAGTTCTTTTCTTGCTATATTCGGATCCTATAATTAATTGAGTCAATAATTTTGGCATAAAAACTATATCTTGCCATTACCCAGAAACTGATTTGGTCATCATGCACGGGAAAACTTTTGACCATGTTTCACGCTCGAATGCATAGAGATGATACATTTGCGCTCTGAGTCGAGCACAATTCATGCTCAGTCTCGAGGGCGAAATACCCTCGGGTTTTGGATGAGTTTGAACTTTACACTGTTAGTATCTATATTTATAATCGCTATAGATAAACCATAGTGTATTAGCTCTGAGCGTTGGGACGGAGCTTAGAACTCCTGCTGAAGTCTGCGCATGGCATGTAGAGCGCAAAGACAAGATTTACTCTTGGCTCGTGGAGCCGATCTGGCTCGTTTTGTCTTTCCTGATGACATTTACTTGAACGACGTGAATCAGGGGCCAGAATATTGCGATGATTACTCGCTCGCATTGGCGTCCAATGCTCTGATCGTCATCAACCTGGAAAATCGAGATTATGAACTGGATCGAAGCGACGCCCTAGCCATCATGGCATTTTTCGCTAAGCTTAAATTGTTCGAGAAGTCGACGGATCTGGCCGAGTGTTGGAACGACAACGAAGACTTTACGAGCAGAGCAAAAACGATAATGATTAAAGATGATGCGGGACTGTCGCTCTATGATCTGATGAAGTTACGACATGAAGAGGCGACAAAATCATTCTCATTTCAAGATTATCTCGAGCTTGCTCAATCGTACAAGTTGTCGATGGAATTTCCAGAAAAGTCTTATATTCAGGCTTGTACTTTGAATCTGTTCGAGAAATTAGCGAGAGGATTTCTGCGGCCCTGGGCAACGATCTTTATTATGAGATGCAACAATGTCGTATTCCAATGAATGTTGTGAACTAATTGTCAAAGATCTTACTAATGCAGATTTGTGGCGCATTTGTTTGGCGGCCACAGGTCAAAACGAGGACGATATTGTGTCATAACTTAAAAATGATAAAAATAAAAAAAAAAATTAAAAAGGCAATGAATATTTTTCTTATTGCTTCAAACCTGAGCTATAAAATATAATAATTTTATAATAACTATAAAAATAATAATTTTAATAGTAAAATAAGTAGGTAAAACTCTAATAAATCTCTTGATCAATTTTATGTAGAAACAAGTTTTCCCATAAGTTCATGGAATATTTCTTCATCTATCGAACACGTGAAAATCATACAAATGTTCTAATCAATATTTTTAATGATTACTATCGAAGATGAAGTCGGTCACTACTCTCATTTTTCTGCAGTTTAGCATTATGAACTTGATTTATTTACATTTTGAATCGTAGGTAATTAACTTCAGCCACGATTATTTATCTCGTTCTTTATAAAAAAAATTGAAAATTTAATAATTTATCTCGTCTTACAACAATATACACTTCGCAACAAACATTTTCATCGAAATTTTGTCAATTTTGATCATATCGAAACGAATTTTTTTTTCAGCACATAAAGTTTTATGGTAACAAAAAATTTCAAAAGTTTCTACCATTTTAATGAATTTTTCTGTATCCTTCGTGCGCAAAAACACGCACGAAAGTTCGACTTTTACGGCCACTTTCAAATGTTTACATGTTTTGCTCTGCGCTCGCAGCGCACTCTTGCATCCATCTTATAAATTTATACACGCATATATGATATGAAAAATAAAAAAAATCAATGAATTTGTTTATTTTTTCAAAAACAGTCAATCATTGTTTATCATTTATATTAATAACATACATGAATAAACTAGAATAATTATTGAAATTAAACATATATTAAATACAAAAAATTATAATAATAAAAATTTCATTTTACACTCGAGATATATTTTTGATAGTTTGCATGTTGACCCAGATTCTGAGTGCAGCGTTAATACTGTTTTTTAAGCGAAAAATGTTTTAGTTCTTTTCTTGCTATACTCGGATCCTATAATTAATTGAGTCAATAATTTTGGCATAAAAACTATATTTTGCCATTACCCAGAAACTGATTTGGTCATCATACACGGAAAAACTTTCGACCATGTTTCACGCTCGAATGCATAGATGATACATTCACGCTCTGAGTCGAGCACAATTCATGCTCAGTCTCGAGGGCGAAATACCCTCGGGTTTGGATGAGTGTGAACTTATATTGAAACTTTATGATATTATATGATTTGTAAACGCTCATTGACTTAATAATTAATCTCCCGTTCGTTTAGGCAGTTGTACTGAGACTAAATCACGCACAACCAGTAAACCCGACCGTGAATGAAACCAGATGGAACTTTACACTGTTAGTTTCTATATTTATAATCGCTATAGATATACCATAGTGTATTAGCTCTGAGCGTTGGGACGGAGCTTAGAGTCCTGCTGAAGTCTGCGCATGACCTACGAGCAAAGAAGATTATATGCTATTGCTCGAAACTTCGAAAATATCTCCGTCTCGTACTTCCGTCGAAGCGAATTCCTCAGCCATCCTCTGGCAGAATGATTCAGCAGGCGCCTCGCTGATTTTCGCTGCTACAGGCAAGACAGCGTAAACCTCGGGCAACGGACCGACCGAGCACGATGTTGCGACGTTGGTCAATTGGTCGAGTAGGCGGCGGCAAGGGAGATCGATAAGTAGATCGTGTCGGATGATAAAGTCCGCTCCGAGGATTGCCGTGCTGACGTCAGCGATGATGAAAGTCCACTCGAGCTGTCTTCGTACTCCGATGTTGAGAGTGAGCTTTTTTCGCCGAACGTCGCAATGAGGTCGCGTTCGCAGCCTGCAGCACGAGGGCCTGCTTGACGATGGGCCTGCGAAAAATCCTCTTCGGGATTATCGAGAGTACCGAGCCGGAATCGACGAGGAACCGGATGTCATTTCCTCGGTCGGTGATGTAGAGTAGAAAGCTTGCGACGCAACAAAGTGTGTCCCAATATCTACCTCTTGAATATTGTTATCAGAGGTTGAACTTAACGCTACAATTTTATGACGAAAAAAAAAGCGTAAAATAAAACTTGAATTAAAATTATTCATAGGTGGTGTGGAAACGATATATAACCCCTAATAATATTACCCCTAAGGTGGTGTGGAAACGATATCTAACTGCTATTATTATTACATAAAGCGCATTGATACGAATGCAATTATTACAGGTTTAACCTTTAAATTTAACAATTTTTTGTTAAATTTAAAAGATTTTTGTTAAATTTTGAGTACACAAACAATTTAAGGAGCAAAATAGGATGGGAGGAGTGTAATTTGAGGAGTAAATGAGTTCGAGGAGGAGTGTGATTTGAGGAGTAAATGAGGTGTAGGAGGAGCGTAGGAGGAATAAAGAGGAACAAGTGGGTACATGAGGAGGATCACTTAAAGAGCAATTACGAGGTTCAAAAAACACGTAAAAACAACACTTTAGAGGCCAAAAAACATGGAAAATGCTATTTTTTCAAAAATGAGGAGTATTGAGGAGCAAATGAGGTATACTAACAATTGGAAAAAAAAGTTTTTTCTTTAGAGGAATATATGAGTAAATCTCGTGAAATTTTAATATTTGTGTCAACCCCACAATATTCATATGAAAACCTAAAAATTACCATTCCTCGCATTGTTTATGTTAAGTTTTCAACTTTTTCTTTTCTTGAGAACACTTTCCAGTGGGATCCAAACTTGAATTCATCCAAAAAAATGCATTTTACAGCGTTTTCTATGCGTTTTGAAATTCAACGCATCCTATTTTTAATTTTCAAATTTTGATTCCGATAGGCCCATTGAGCTTTTTTATCCAAATCATCACCAAACAACCTTCATAATCTATACTTTCGAAAAAGTGTCACTGAATGGTGTGCGTCGTTACCTGAGTCTTCTACACTCTTAAGAAAAATCAACTCGATTTTTAGTATTTTAATGATTTTTTTATAAAATTCCAATATCCTAATAGGCCCCACCATGAATCATCACCAAATTATGGGGAAAAGTAGTTTTTGAGTAGCAGAATCGAGTGGTATGTCTATTTTTGATGTGCGTGCTTTGTAAAAAAAGTTATATACGATACAAACATGAAATTTGCCCGCGCCCATTGTTGATTTTGAGTGTATTTTAATGGAATTTTGCGATGCACATCAACAGTTTTACTTTAAATGGCGCAATTTATGTTGCCCATTTTAGTTTTTGACATTTTGGAAAAGATAACGCTATGTGGTTTTTTTTAAATGTCAAAAAATCAATATTTTAACCAAATTTAGGAGCAAATATTGTCTTAAAAATATGGTTCATCGGCTTCAGATTTAACATGTACTTTTTCAAATGCTCGATGACCCTCGCCCAAATTTGATGGGCACTTTTTTTTCAGGTTTCTGAATCAGTTGTAAGTCCCCAAAAAAAATTTCACGAGTGTGCTTTAAAAAATAAAATTTTTTTTTTTTAATGGCAAAATATTAAAATTTCATGAGATTTACTCATATATATAGGCAGATATATGTACATATATGTACATATATGTATGTGTATGTTTGTTTTTAGAAATCGAAATCAGAAAAATTGGGGAAGCAAGAACGTTTAAAACATTTTCAAGGAGTAATATATAGGAATTCTATAGATATAACTATTGGATGTGTATTAGTGTGTTCGGTATGTGTATTAGTGTGTTTGGGATGCGTGTTTTGGGATGCGTGTGTTTCTGATTTTTTTCTAGCGGAGATTTTGTCGCGGAGATTTTGTCTTGCAGAGAATTTGTCTCCGGAGATTTTGTCGCAGAGATTGTGTCACGTGGAAATTATGTCGGTAACCCTACGTGGCCTGGGCGGCTGCGCGATCTCGGTGCCTGCTGCTCCCACCACCAAACAATCTCCTCGACTGTAACTCGTGCCATGGGGACACTTTTCGGCCCAGCTATTACGACTTCGCTGCACTCGGGCCCTAAACTACGCCGTGCCAAAAAGTGTTACTTATGGCACTTTTATCGTAAAGTTCTATTGCTGGGTTAGCAAAAATTTTTGCCGCGGCAGCTAAATAATTTTGCTGCGCAAGCAAAAGGTTTTATTGTGGCAGCAACATATATTTTTCTGTCTCCGATGGCTATTTTAAACGAATACACTCCCGCAAAAGGCACATGAATAATCACACGAACACTACACAACACTGACAACATTTTAAACCGAGTTCTAAATTCGAAAGTTGAACTCGGTCGGCTGCCGCATTATCGCACACAAAACTATGTGTTTCTGAATTTTGGAAGTAACGACGGACACCTTGTTACACTACCTGATATTTTTAAACCATATAGAAAAACACAACATTTTCTTATATAATATAATAATTCCAAATAATTATTTAATGAATTATAATATGATTAATTAATTTAAATAAATTAGCATATTTCAATCGATAAGTAATAACTATACAAATAATTATTCTTTGAATTTTTCAGTTTTATCATTTTTAATTGTTTATCGCGAAAAATTTCATACAATACAAATATAAATGTTTAAGATTAAATTCAATATTTAGCACGTGTTTTTTTGCATCCATTTTTATTTACATTCTGTCTAGAGCGTGTAGACAATCGGTAAATCTTATACAATTAATAAAAATAATAAATAATAACATGTGTGAGATGCAGTCCACTGACTATTACTCTAATTCACTTTCAAAAACAACATGCTTATAATACTCCACGATGTTTTAGTCTAGAGTGTTCGAACGATGTATTTCCAAGCCCGGCAGTGAGAAGGTTAGGATGATTCTTGAGGCGGTCCTTGTATGTAGCTGAGAATTTGCATATTTCTTCTTTGACTGTTGGGACTTTTAAGTTTTTCCTAATATCTTCGTTAGGGACGAACCATGGGGCGTTGACAAGGCAACCCCCGAGCAAGAACAAGGTAATCCCGTTTGTTATTCTTTATGTTAGTATTATTATTTGAGCAGTTTTGCTCTAATTCGACCGTATCTTCTAGATTTGTTTGGTTTGCTGGACGTTGACTCGGTGCCCTAGATAATGCTTGCGCGTAAGAAGTTTGAGGTTGAACCGCGTTATTTTTATCAATAGATGTAGTGGTATTATTCTGATTTTGAGCAAAGAGTCTTTTTTTGCGGATAACTGGGAATAATTTTAGTTGTAGCTGCTTACGAACGACGCAGCCTTTATAACTGGCTAGGTGATTTCCGAGGCAGTTAGCGCATTTGACTTATTTTATTACAGTTTTAATAGGGCACGAGTTGGTGAGATGGTTTTGGGCACATTTGACACATACGGGCTTTTTGTTACAGTAATTTTTGGTGTGTTCGTACTCTTGTCAATTCGTGCATTAAGGTATTTCTCTCTTCTTACGTGGTGGTTCAAAAGTAATCACGGTGTTTAGTAGTTTGTTCACATTGTATATTTCTTTATTATTCAAACTCGTTTTTATTTCAATGAAGAAGAGAGGGAGAGGCTTCCTGTCGGATGTTCGAGATTTGAACAACCGCGTGACCGTAATTTTCTATTGCTCTTTTTAGTTCTTCTACATCTACTGAGGGATTCATTCCTCGTAAAACGTCTTTAAAGCCTTTTTCGTTTTTACATTGGTACGTATGAAACTCCGTTTTCATATTCTTCAGCATCTCGATCGCTGATTTATAGCTATCTGCATATTTATAGCACGTGTTAAATAGTGAATACCTTTGATACAGGTAAGATTATTATTTTTCAAGTAATCTATACAAATAACCCAGGGATTTTCACAATTAATTTTTACTATATTTTCGCTTAAGTTTTTTTAAATCACTTGATTTTTCATATTCAGATTCTGATTAAACAGTTTTTTTTCGAATGATATTTTTGCGATTTGCTTGGAGATTCTTTTTTAGAAGATTTATTGCTGCGACGATCTGCAGTTTTTCCCGAGAATTCCACTTTTTCTGAATCAACATCATCTTCTGCTTTCTTTTTATCGTCATCAGATAAATGAACTTCTTCGTCATTCGTTAATAACTTTTCAACTGTTTTACCATCAGTCTTATCTATATTTTTTAATTCATCAGTACTTTCATCATCATCATTTTCGTCAGTATCAGATTTATCATCTTTATATTTTCCACCATAAGTACTTTCAACGTCATTACTTTTTTTCTTAATGTCATAAATATTATTATCAGTATTTTCTTGATAATTTACTTTGGAATCTTCAGTAATAGTCTGTTCAAATAAACAAATACTCTATAATTATCATTTTTATTAGAAAGTGAAATCCTATGTTGGGATCCCTCTGCCGGCTGAAGTTGTACTATGAATATTTTTCACAATTGAGAAATTCTGCTAATTTATTTCTATTTAAAGTTGATCTAATCTTCACATTTATAGTCATCACTTATATTTTTTGCAGGATTATCGTTTTTATTGTATTCCGTTTCTTCCTTAAAATAAGTGACTAGGAGTGTTCATCTTCGTAGCATGCTTCTCAAACATTCGAATAATGTTACGAATTTGATTTTTACCATTTAAGATCCAAAATTTTTGACCAAGAAAATGAAGTGTTGTTTGAATCCCAGTGTGAAGATTGTGCTCGTGAGCTTGACGAATAATCATGTCAGTTACCGGATGTTTACTTGGTAATAAAATAGGATGTTTTTGATTATAAGGCACTGCAATTTTTTTAAACGTCCATCGACTCTTATAAGTCCTTTATCGTCAATGAAAAGGATGCCACTCGTCAAAACGCGTACTTTTTCGAAAGGGAACTGTAATTTCATTCGGTAAAGTATCTTTAGCTGTAGATAAACGTTTAAATTCATGGGAAAAATGTTCTCTTTGAATCATACGTAGTATATAAACCTCTGATTCACGAAGTTCTTCTACAGACAATATACTATCTTTTTCAATCGATGATTTTCTCCATCGCAGCATATAAACTATTACGCGTACGAGCTTTTCAAATTTCGAAAAACGAGAATAAATTTCCTTACACGCGGTAACCGTAAATAGACAAGTTTGTTTTTTCATCCCAGGAATTTCGTAAGGTAAAGTTTCGAACGATGTTGGCCATTTAACTTCTGGTAATAATAACCAAGGAGGTCTTGATTTCCACAAAGAATTATTGACAAATTCATTCGGTAATTATCCTCGCGACAAAGTGTCTGCAGAATTATACTTAGAGCTTACATGTCTCCAATTTACTCTCTCTTCAAGCGATTGAATGTCTGCAACTCGATTAGATTCCAAAGTACGTAATAAATGAGGAGCTTTTTTTAACCAACATAAAACAATCATTGAGTCTGACCAGAGAGTGGCTTTGTCAACAGTAAATTCGAATTGAGATATTGATTCACAGTAGAACTTTTTTAATATTGACGCGGCGCAAAGTTCTAATCTAGGAATAGTAATTCCATTCAAAGGTGCTACTCTCGATTTACTGTAAACTGATTTAATAACAATATGCCCAAGAGAATTAATCGATCTGATAAATAAACAATCTTAACTGGATTTGCAATCAAAATTTGTCGTGGAATTGAAATTTCTTTTAAGTTAGGCAATTGTTGTGCTAATAATTTCCATTTTGTATAAATGTGCTGTGGAAGGGATTCATCCCAAGAAATCTTAGCTTTCCTGAATTAACAGTTTGGCATATAAAATCAGGTCCATAAAGTTAGCCCCCAGATTATGAAAAAGTGCTTTTCCGCCATTAGAATTGATACCATTAGTTTGTGCGTGAAAAGTTTTATCAAACTGCCAAATCTCACGTTTGCGCGTTGAAAATTTTCCATGGAAAAGTGAATTTTCAAAATGGAGGCTGGAATTCTAGCCCCCAGAAGAAAAGATGACATATTTTTTATTTTTATTGTACTTTTGACACGATGAGAGCAACTAATCGTTTGTTCGTGAAAAACGCAAACGATTGGTGCTTACCAATGCACTCTTTGATGCATAATATGCATAAATTTATTCAAAATAGATTATTTACGTTCATTTCAAAATTCTGACACCCGCGCGAGCCATCATTTGACATGCGCACTGCGCACATGAGTAAATATCGTAAGTAATACTGTTAAGGTACTATTACAAATTATATTTTTCAAAAAATCGATTTTTTTTTTTTGCATTTTTAAACTCTTTTAAGCCTTAAGAATCAGTCCTCAAAGTATTTCCGTGGTATTTAAATTTTAAGCGGGTCTATGTGTCGCTGTTCGGTGAGTGCGCGCGCACGTATTTTCAATTTCGTCAGATGTACGCAGCAGCTGTCGTTAATCAGCTCTTGTAAGCTTCCCCACTCCTACATAAATTTACTGTTCTATACACACATCATTTTCGCCTGTCTCTTGTGCTCAGTGTATAAAAGTAAATTGAAATCATGACTCAAAAAAGAAAGTCTTACGGCAAAGGTAGTAAAAATTGTAAGCCGGCAAAGAAGAAATGTGTAAGAAGATCGCACGAATTTACTGGCAATCAGTATACAGCTGATTGCAAACAGATTTTACTAGTTCTTCTGCAAAGAAGTTGTCAAGCAATAGGGAATTTGACGTGAAAGTAGATGAAACTTTTTCTTATTGCATATTGGCGTTCAATCTCGTTTTTTCGGCCTTGGCGGAATTGCTTAAATGTAAAATATGTAATAGTGATGTGAAGTTTACTCAAACTAATGTTCGTGGATTAGGATTTAAAATAAATATTGAGTGTCAATGTGGAGATAGAACAATAAATTCATGTCCTATGATAAATACAGGCAATGAAATTAACCGACGAATCGTTTTCGTACTGCGGTTGCTCGGTGTTGGTATACACGGTGTAAGATTGTTCTGCTCGCTCATGGAATTATCTTCAAATTTTAATGTTACAAGGTATTATTATATTTTGGAGAATTTTAAAATAGCAACTCACGCAGTATCTGAAGCTTGTTTAAAAAAAGCGGGCGAAGAAGAAAAGGAAGAAAATAAAGAAAACAATATGCCCGAAGACGAACTAACAGTATCAGGGGATGGTACTTGGTCTAAACGTGGGTACAGCTCTTTGATTGGCGTAACAACTTTAATTGGAAAATATTCTTCTAAAATATTAGACTATTTTGTCTCATCTAAAACGTGTAAAACATGTGAAGTAATGCGCAAAAAATTGAATCCGGTTGAATTTGAGATATTTTATGAGAGCGAGCACAGAGAAGAATGCTCAGCAAATTACGAAGGTAGCTCAGGAGGGATGGAAGTTCAAGGGATTATCGAAATGTTTAAAAATTCTGAGGAGCTACATCATGCAAAGTACGCATACTACATTGGTGATGGAGATTCGAAGACTTTTACAAATCTTTCCGCCGCTAAACCGTACGGTGATTTTGTCGTACAAAAACTTGAGTGTGTCTTGCACGTAGGCAAGCGCATGTATCGACATTTAAAAGATGTAAAAAAAACATTAGTTGAGATGCGGAAGATAAAAAAAGCTGAGGAAAAGAAAAAAAAACGGAAGAAGAAAAGAAACCAAAAAAAGCAGCTAGAAAGCCTCGAAATAAAAGAAATTGCAAAGCAGCCACTCCAGTTACTCCAACTGACAAAACAACAGATTTAACGGGTAAAGTCATGAAGCAAATGTCAATAAATTATTCATTAGCTATTCAAAGATATCCAGATTCCTTAGCCGAAATGAAAAGGGAAATATGGGCTGGATTTTACCACATGATTTCAACTGACGCTGAACCGCAGCATACGTATTGCAATTCGGATTGGTGCAAGTACTTGAAGGCTCAAGATGGCAATGTTGTTTTCAAGCATAAGCCAGCACTTAGTGCAGAGGTTCAGGAGCTCGTTAAACCAGTGTTTGAACAGCTAACAGATGAAAAATTATTGCGACGTTGTTTGGGCAAGAATACTCAAAATAACAACGAGTGTTACAACAAGACTCTCTGGGCTCTCGTACCCAAATCAACGTTTGTTGGGTTGAGTGTTACTGAAATAGCCGTGCAAATTTCACTCGCAACTTTCAACGAAGGACGGATTACACTCTTAAAAATGATGGAAATAATGGGCTGCACGATTGGACGATATGCATATGATTATGCGTTGAGGAAGGACGACGAGCGTATCGCTATAGCCGAAAAAGCGACCAAATCCGCCACAAAGGAAAGCCGTATTAAACATAAAGAAAGGCAGCAGGACGAACAGATGGAATATGAGCGTAGTGGTCTTTTATTATATGGTGCAGGCATTGCTGATTAATCGATTGTAAGTGTTAGAACTTGATTTTTTCAAAATTATTAACACATTTCTACAAAAAAAAACTTTGAACGCGTTTTTCTCGGAATGATAATTTTTGAAACGGCGGACAGTTAATCTTCGAATCTACCGAACCGATCTTTACCAAATTTTGAACAGAACTTTGTGTGTGTATCAGACACACGAAACCACCACAATTAGACCGGAATTTTTTTTTTCTCATTTATACGCGATGAAGAAAGTAGAAAAAAGAGACGATTTTTGAACTTTTTTTTCAAAAAGCCGCCATTTTTTTTTTTTTCAAATTATCCAATTTTATGGTGGATTCGTGTGTCAGACCTCTTCCTTAAACTAACCCATGTTCAATTTTTTGTTTCAGACTTCTCAATCCTGAGATTAACTGTCCGCCATGGACAACGCTTTTTTTAGAGACCATACATTGACGCCCAGTACATGCAAGAAAAAGGGTTGAAAAAAAATAAAAAAATTTTTTTGTAGTTTTTTGATACATATGTATGCTTAAAAAGTTTCAAATACATATATGTACATGAGATGCGAAAAAAAAATTCGCAAAAATAGCGTGATTTTTAGCGTTTTAATTTGTAATAGTACCTTAAAAATTATCTTCAATTGCCCCGTATGAATAGTCGTTAGGTTAAAATTTATCGTCAATTGGAATACAGGGCACAAGTTAAAATAGATGTGTGGCGCCTGGAGTTTCACCCCCGGTCACACGCCGGTCGCGCCGTCAGCTGGGCCTCTCGCCGGACGAGCGAGACCACTGACCACGTGACTTCAGGCTTGCCCTCACCTGGATGTGAGATAGAGAAGGGAGCGTCGCAGCGGCTCGAGCGGCGACGGCCCTTTAAAACCCGGAAAATACCTCTCTCTCGATTTTCATCTCTCCTCGAGTCCACACTTGTGGCTACGAGGACGCCACAAATTAACTTTGTCGCTCGTACGAGCTCTTTGTAAATTATCGTTACTTTAATAAAACCATTTTTATTCAGTTAAGAAGTCTGAGGTTCGCTTAATTCCACCGATCTACCTGAACGGCTTTGAAACTGAAAAGTGGTGACCCGCGACTACCTTTCTTTTGATTCTTCAGTTTCTTTCGAGAGCTCAAGAACAAAACAAAAAAAGAAGAAACATCTCAAAAAGAGTCGAAGTAAACACGATTTCTCGCGTGTTTACGTTCAAGATTTTTCTCTCAACCGAACCAGCAACAACAACACGCACAGCTTGTGCTCTGATCGATTTTTGGCGCCAAGAAAAGAGACATTCAGCCTAACGGTTTTTTCGCCCGAGGATGTTTTAAGACTACGAAAATCGCCGTCTCCCGGTCCAGCACAATCAGAACCAAGACCCGGCTAATCCAACCCAACCACAGGAAGACCCACCAGCTGCCGATGGTTTTGGCGGTGGCCGAGGCGTCGACCGGCAAAATCCACGAGCAGATGAAGCCGAGCCACGTCAGGACAACCCACTCGAGCAGCTCATCGGAAACCCGCTCTTCCAAGCAATGGCCCGTGCGCCAGCCGTGAACGCCGTCGGAAATTGCAGACTTCCGGCTTTCTGGCGCTCGGATCCGGACCTGTGGTTTCTTCAGGCGGAAGCGCAATTCAATATACACCAGGTGACGAGCGACTCAACGAGATTCAACATGATTCTCACAGTGCTCGACCCGGAGACGATCTCGGAGGTCTCCGACATCATACGCACACCACCAGCGCAGGGCAAGTATACGACGTTGAAGGATGCCTTCGTCGCTCGCCTCACGGACTCGCCCGATACCCAACTCAACAAGTTACTTGGCACCATTGAGCTTGGAGACAAGAAGCCATCGCAGCTTCTGCTGCAAATGCGTACGCTTGCCGGCGCACGGGCGTCCAACGACATCCTACGCGTACGCTGGCTCGACCTGCTGCCCGACTCAACGCGACGGTTGCTCACGATCATCAAAATCCAGACCTTCGATGAGCTCGCGGCCGTCGCAAACGAGTTACACGCCGTCGGACCCTCAGTGATGGCCACCGATGTTGGACGACCGCGCTCGAGACCGGCATCGCCAGGAGGCGCTGCCTTTTCAAATTCAAATTCGGTTGGAGCGCAGGAAATTGCGGCGCTCTGCGCTGCGATCGTCCAACTGACAGAAATCACGCGCGAAGCTCTCTAACGTCGAGATCAGCCTCGAGGTCGCTCGCGCTCGAGAAATCAGCCACGCTCGCAGTCGCGACCTCGCTCAGCAACACCGCATAGAGGCTCGTCCGATGGATACTGTTGGTATCACGGGAGATACGGCGACGAGGCGGAGCAATGCAGAGGCTCGCGCGTGTGCTCACACCCCAAGGCTCGTCAGGAAAACTAGGTGTGCTGACCTGTCACTCGGCGCCCGCGGTCAGCATCATCATTGAGCGCCGTCTCTACGTCACGGACCGGACGTACAAGATCCGTTTCCTAATCGACTCCGGCTCGGTCCTCTCCATTTTGCCACGCACAGTCGTTCGCAGGCCGCTGCAGAAGAAAGCTCTCGAGCTGCAGACGGCCAACGGGACAGCGATAGCGACGTACGGCCAACACTCGCTCACGTTGAACCTCGGCTTGCGTCGGCCATTCGAGTGGACGTTCACCATCGCCAGAGTCGACGTCGCCATCATCGGAGCGGATCTCTTGAGCCATTTCGGACTGCTCATCGACCTGAGGAACCGCCGTCTCTTGGACAATCAGACGAGCTTGTCCGCATCGTGCGAGGTCGGCCCGGCCCCGCAGGTACACACGATCAGTGTAGCTGCGACAAGTGTTCCATTCGGCCCATACGTCGACGCGTACGACGCCATACTCGCGGAGTTCGCGCGATAAAGCCCGTCCAGGCGAGATGGCCACGATCGTCGATTTCCCGGTGCAACATCGAATCGTCACGTTCGGACAGCCCGTTTTTGCCCGGCCTCGGCGCCTCGCCGGCGATCGACTCGCAGCCGCGAAAGCCGAATTCAAAAAGCTGCTCGATCGAGGCATTATCAGGCCTTCGTCGAGTCAGTGGGCCAGCCCACTGCACCTCGTGCCCAAGCCCGGAAACACCTGGAGGATTACGGGCGACTACCGCTTGCTCAACGCCCGTACCCAACCGGATTGACACCCTCTGCCAATCATCGAAGACCTGCTTCAGGAGAGCGTCGGCAAGGTCTTTTCTGTTGTCGATCTGTACAAGGCGTTCTACCAGATCCCGGTCGCAGAGGAGGACATATCAAAGACGGCCGTCACGACTCCTTTCGGCCTCTTCGAGTTTTTAGGTATGCCTCTCGGGCTGTGCAATAGTGCGCAAACCTTCCAGCGCACGATGAACTACCTCCTGCGGGATTTGGACTTCGTGCGCTGCTACCAGGACGACATTCTCGTGCTCTCGGCCAGCCACAAACAACACCTGCAGCACCTATGCGAGCTCCTTACCATCTTGAAGCGCGCGAGGCTTTTCGTGAACTGGGAGAAGTGCCAGATCGGACGCTCGGAGGTCGTTTTTGCAGGCTACCTCATCTCCGAGCACGGATTCAAGCCAACAGCAGCCAAGGTCGAAGAGAAGCTTTCCTGGAGCGCTCAAGCAGACGAGGCATTCGAACGTACCAAGCAGGCTATGGCTTCAGCGGTACGATCAGCTTTCTACCATCCAGGCCAGCCTCTTGCTCTACATACTGACGCCTAGAATACGGCTATTGGTGCCGCGTTGAGTCAGCGCCACGCCGATGACGACTGGACGCCACTGGGTTTCTTCTCGCAGAAGCTCTCACCAACTCAGCAGAGATACTCGACGTACGATCGCGAGCTGCTGGCCATCTTCGAGGCGATCAAATATTTTCAGAGGATACTCGAGGGTCGAAGCTTCACCATCATGACAGATCATCGCCCTCTGTCCTTCGCCCTCGAGCAGAAGTCGGACAGGTTCTCGCCTCGACAGTCACGCCAGCTCGACTTCATCTCGCGCTTCGACGCCAGGATCGTTTATACGCCCGGCGACGAGAACCCAGTGGCGGACGCTCTATCTCGCATCGACGTGATTACGATGCTGACGACGCTCAACTCGGCCCAAATCCGCGCGGAACAGCAAAAGGACGAACAACTTCCACACCTCAGCGGCAAGGCAAAACTCAAGCTTCACGACGTCGTGATCGATGGCCTCTCCCTTGTCTGCGTCGAGCATCAAAACGGCCTGAAGCCATACCTGCCGGAGAGCCTACGTCGACAGGCCTTTAATACTGCCCATTCTCTCTCTCATCCGAGTGGCAGAGCTACCGCGAAACGAGTCGCGCTGCTCTACTTTTGGCCGTCGATGAACAAGGACATCGTCCTCTGGGCGAAACAGTGTGTGCCTTGCCAGCAAGCCAAGGTGCACCGACATAACAGGGCGGAATTGGGAAATTTCGTCACGCCCGGACGGCCGTTTTGACCACGTCCATCTCGACATCGTCAAGATGCCCTTGCACCAAGGCTTTCAGAATTGCCTGACGATGATCGACCGCTACACCCGATGGCCGCAAGCTGTCCCAATCGCTGATATGTCCGCACCGACCGTGGCCAGAGCTTTTTACAACGGGTGGATCTCTTTCTTCAGCACACAACTCACGATAACCACCGACCAGGGCGCACAGTTTGACGGCAAACTTCTTGCGGAGCTGTGCAAGCTCGTCGGCGCAAAACACGTGCACACCAGGCCGTACCATCCGCAGTCGAATAGCATGGTCGAACGCCTGCACAGGACTCTCAAGGCCGCACAAAAGTGCTCGCCCGAGACACCGTGGACTCTCGAACTGCCAGGTGTCCTCCTCGGACTGCGAACCACCTTCAAGGAAGACTTGCAGGCGTCACCAGCGGAGATGGTTTTTGGCACGTCGCTGCGGATCCCGGGAGAATTTATGATGCAGCAGGAAACGGACAAAACACTGCCATCGGATTTCGGCTTGGCACTGCGTCGACTCTTTCAAGCAATCCGCCCGGTGCCAGCATCTCGACACGCACAGCATCGCCCGTTCGTCTTCGCAGACCTGGCGATGTGCGACTACGTCTTTCGGAAGGTTGACAGCATCCGAAAGCCGCTCGAGCAGCCATACACCGGGCCACACAAAGTCATCCGACGTATCAACGAGAGGACCTTCGTCGTCGACATCAACGGTGTCACGAAGACACTCTCCACTGATCAGCTCAAGCCGGCGTATCTCGACAACGCAGATCCACAGCCGAAGCCTGATCAGCCGACGACCACACGCGCGGCACAGGACCAGGACATCATGCAGCACTCAGCAACCCAGAGGGTTAGATTTTCACTCCCTGCGCAAAATGCCCAGTCCATTGGGAGGGGAGTAGCTGTGGCGCCTGGAGTTTCACCCCCGGTCACACGCCGGTCGCGCCGTCAGCTGGGCCTCTCGCCGGACGAGCGAGACCGCTGACCACGTGACTTCAGGCTTGCCCTCACCTGGATGTGAGATAGAGAAGGGAGCGTCGCAGCGGCTCGAGCGGCGACGGACCCTTTAAAACCCGGAAAATACCAGAGAAGCTCTCTCTCGATTTTCATCTCTCCTCGAGTCCACACGTGTGGCTACGAGGACGCCACAAATTAACTTTGTCGCTCGTACGAGCTCTTTGTAAATTATCGTTACTTTAATAAAACTATTTTTATTCTTTTAAGAAGTCTGAGGTTCGCTTAATTCCACCGATCTACCTGAACGGCTTTGAAACTGAAAAGATGTTCTTTATGTGTTGATCGCTGACTGTCTAATAATACGTTAGTATTATTAGACTATAAAATTTTATCAACTGACAGTTCTCCTGAAGAGGGTCACGAACTAGTGACCGAAACGTAGAGAAAATAAAGAACATCTATTTTAACTTGTGCCCTTTATTCCAATTGACGATAAATTTTAACCTAACGATAAATATCGTAAGATTTTAAATTATATATAAGATCACTTAATACTAATAGTGCTTATTACATTAGTTACTTTCCGATGCTTATTATATTAGTTACTTTCCGATGATTTATAATTATTGTTGATGATGAATAAATAAATTAATTGTTATAACTAAATCTTAAAATGATTTCTTAAATTGATCTCTTGATTTATTTTCAATTTATTTTTCTGAATTAAAGTCATCATAATGAATATTCAATTTACACTTTAAAGTAAACAATATAATATAAATACTGCGAGCCTCTTCCGAAGAGATCACATTGTAGTTACACTCGCTGAGTGTCGATGGCACCACATACGTTCAAAGAATAACATTTTTTCTCCGCTTGGTGGCCTGCTGTAGCAGGCGCGGCGGTAGCTGAGTCTCCATTCATCCTTTTGTGTCGATAAAGACCACACGTTCTCTTTATACAATCGAGGAATTTTGTCGTTTCACAAGATGGGAAAAAGAAAGCATGATGACATCGGTCATCGCAGAAATAAAAAACATCGACGTCATCGTCACAAGGAGCGACGTAAGTTCCTTTTTTTTTGTCTGTTACAGATTTTTTTACTACAATCAATCGAGCGCGATTAGGTCGGCCGATTGAGAGGTTATGATGCTTATGCATAGCCAAGGGCTATCCGCATTTAAGCCGTGCACAAGAGCACCTGAAGTAGTCCCGCAAACGATCGGTTAGGCCGATTATTTGTACAGCCTCGGGCTGTGGGGACAGGCTCACGTTCCGCGGATCGTTGGTCAGGCCAATGATCTGCACAGCCTAGGGCTGTCTTGCACACAATGACGAATGGCAGAACATAACCTAACTGAACATCCGTTTCACACAGGTTATGCGCCATCACCATCCTCAACTTCTTCGTCCGATAGCGAGTACCAGGGCCGTCGCCAGGTCAAGCGTAGCAGGGATCGAATACCTCCGGAGAGGCTGAGGTCGTTCGAGCGTAGCCCGCATCGCGGGAGTTCAACTTCGACAGTCGATTCATATCTAGCGAGTTCGAGTAGCTCGAGCTCTTCTTCATATACAGATACAAGCAGCTCGGATAGCTCTCTGAAGCGATGTGCCAGGAGGCGCAGAGCATACTCTCGTGAGCGATCAATACGACGAGACTGCAGCAAGAGATCAACTAGGCATCGTGCTAGGAAGCGCAAGGCACACTCTAGTGAACGATCTGCACGGCGTGACAGCCGCGAACGTTCGCCAAGACATCGCACTAAAAAGCGCAGAACACGCTCTCGCGAGCGATCTTCAGTGCGTAGGCCTGGAAAAGACCACGACGCAAAGTCCGATAAGGCAAATGAGGATAAGGTCTGCCAGCTGAGGAGCGGAAGGTTGTTACGGACCCGTATTTTCCTGCCCTACGGGTGCTTCCGCCCATGCACAAGCAGTGCCGATCAGCTAAGCTGATCGGGCACCCATGAGCTTTGAATACCGAAAATCGGTGTGCAAAGCTACGTGGCGCCAAACTATGGGTTTGGTGCTGACGTCAAGCTCTGAAGGCGACATTCGCAACGTAGCGGCGCGTAATGCAGTGTCGACTGACTTTGCGTTCGGTTGTTGCTTAGCAACGCCTTGTTTTATTAATTTTGCCTCTTTTCTCTTTTCCTTAGCTTGTTCATTGCTCTTTGAGAGAGACACGAATCGACACTAAATAAAACATTCATAATCGTTGTTTTAATTTATTTCGCCAAAGCGATAACATTTTTGGTGCATCGACCGGGAATCTTTAAAGTCCCGTTGGTTTTTTTTCATTTGGTGGAAATCAGTGATTTGAAATTTCAAAGTCCAGAGTTCAGGATGGATTTTTCCGATGGCGAAGGCGATTTGATTTTTGATGAAGAGATTTACGACGGTTTGAACAACGAGGCCATAGAAGTTCAGGAGGCAGATCCAGATCAATTTGCAACGAATCAAGCCGGAAATGTCATTCCTCGTCGACCGGTGACTCGGAGATCCATCGCTGAGACAGCTCAGCGTGCTGCTCATGATGTCGAGGTTAACGGGGAAAATCGGAGGGTTGCTCGTCAAGTTGCTGGCCTGCGTCGAGCCGCCGCTGCTGCTGCTCACCGTGGTCATGTTGCTGGTCGTGGGGCTACCGCTGGTCGTGGCGTCGTTGCTGCTGGTCGTGGCGCTGTCGCTGCTCGTCGTGGTGCCGCTGTTGGTCGTGGCGCCGTTGCTGCTGCTGTCGTGGCGCTGTTGCTGCTCGTCGTGGTGCCGCTGTTGATCGTGGCGCCGTTGCTGCTCGCCGTGGTGCTGCTGTCGGTCGTGGTGCTGCCACCGGCCATGGCGCCGTTATTGCTCGTCCTGGAGCTGGTGTCGGTCGGGGAGTCGCTGTTGCCCCTGGCATCGCGGCTGCTGCTGCTGCAGATCGACAAGTCATCGCTCCTATTGATCGCCGAGCTGCACTTCGCGCAGCTGATGTTCTTGTGGCTGCTTATTCAGTGGGCCAAGCTGCGGTTGGTGTTGGACACCCTGATCTGCGAGAGGTTGCTGATGATCATCGTGCGAATCGTGATGCTCTTTTTGAGGATGCAGAGTATATCTTCGCACCAGATGAAGAGTATGAAGATGTTCCGGAAGAAGTTTTGAGTAATATTGTTTTAGATCGTAATGTATCTAATCGTTTAAATGAGGACGAGCGTGTGTGCGCAAATTCCGAGATCTTTCATAGTACGGCTATTAATAATTCTCAGGCTTCGGAAGAAAGTTCTTTGGCTCGGTTGGCAAATATTTTAGAGCGTTCGGTGCTAAACAATACTGTTTCGGAAAGCAATTCAACTCTGTTAAAACGTATGGCGATCGATAAGAATTTACCGCGTTTTTCGGGAGATCCATTGCACTGGCGTAGATTTAAGAATGCGTTCGACAATTCAACAGCTTCGGGTAACTATTTGCAAAGAGAGAATATGACGCGTTTATTTGATGCCTTGAGGGACGATGCGCTTGAAGCTGTAAGGACGTCATTTGTAGCTTGCGATGATGCCGAATCTGTAATGAAGGTTTTAGAGTTGCGCTTCGGTAGTCCGAAATTAATTCTCAATGCACTACTTGAGTGTATTCGTAAGTTGCCAAATTTAATTGATGAACCGAATCGTATGATTGAATTCGCGACTAATCTGAATGAAGCGGTAAAAGCGATGAAAACGGTTAACGGTTCATTAGGTTATTTACACAGCCAGGAAATTGTCTCCGGTATTTTAGCTAAACTTCCGTCAAGCAAAGTCGACGATTTTGTCGATTATGTTGATAAATTAGAGCTCGAAAAACCAATTTTGGAGAAAATCGCGGAATTTATGTATGAAAAAGCGGTTAAAATTAGCAAGGTCGGAATTTTGTCTTTACAAGCGTCTTGTTCAAGTAACAAGAGGTCGCGTAACGAGAGATCTAGTTATACTAAAAATGTTTTCCTTTCTCAAAACGACGACGAAAATCATGTAAAAAGAGCGAGGTATGCGAGTGAATGTGAATTTTGTAAGCGAAATAACCATAATTTGTGCGAGTGTCGAAAGTTTCTGCGAGAAAGGATTAGTCAGAGATGGAAAATTATCAAGAATGCTGGGTTATGCTACGCTTGTTTCGGTAAAGGCCATGTAAAAGCGAGTTGCAGTAAGCGCTGCGATCAATGTGGGCAAAGTCATCATTCTCTATTGCATTTAAATTATAGAAATGCAGCGTCTCAGAAAAACTCCTTAGTAAGCTCAACTGATCCTGAGCCGGTTGCAGCACTTACTGCAGCGCAGCCGTTATGACTAGCGTCGAGCGTATTTTTACGAACAGTTGTTGTGCATTCGGGTAACTTTAAGATTAATGTTTTGCTTGATGACGGTTCGACGGTTACGTTGATTGACGAGAAATTAGTCGAAAAATTGCGTTTGAAAAAGAAGCGCATTAGTACGACATTAAAGGGCATAGCTGGAAACGATGCCTTGGTTTCACTTTCGTATAAAGTTTCTTTGTTCATTTATGCCAACAAGCAGAGTTTTGAGGTAAAGAATGCTCTTGTGGTCAAGGATTTATTTGAGGTCTTACCGAATCAAATTTTTCCGCAAAATGTAGTATATTTGTGTTTTAACGAATTAAATTTAAATTTTGATACGTACAGTGGTTTTTCGCAAATTTTAATTGGTCAAGATCATTGTAACCTTATAAGAGTTCTTGAAAGTCGTTCGTTTGGTACTGAAAATTTAGCAGTGTCTAGGTGCGCTCTTGGTTGGTCGATTCACGGGTGTTGTGACGGAGTATCGGTGGTTCAAGGTAGTAATGCGCGAGAGCAACGTCGAGTTCTCACTGTCTGCAATAGAGATGTTTCTTGGGATAGCTCTGTAAGTGAGTATTTCGATTTGGATGGAATAGGTATCAAGCAGTTCGGAAATACTGATCCAACGATAGCGCGTGCGATATTTACTTTGGAGAATACGAGTCGACTTTTGTGCAACAGATGGGAAGTAGGCTTACTGTGGAAAGAGGACGCTGTAAATTTATTCGACGGTAGAGATAACGCGTTGAAGAGATTAAAATTACTTGAGAAGCGTTTAGATCGGGATAAGGAGTACGCGGAGCTATATTACAAGGAGATTGATCGCGTATTCGATTTAGGATATGCCGAGAAAGTGTCCAGTACGTCGAACAATAAACGCGTTTGGTATTTACCCCATTTTGGTGTTCAAAATGTGAATAAACCAGGAAGAGTTCGGGTAGTATTCGACGCTGCGGCAAAGTCAAACAATGTTAGTTTAAACGATATGTTATTACCCGGTCCCGATTATTTGAAATCTCTTATAGGTGTAATAATGCGTTTTCGTCAGTTTTCATATGCTGTTGTCGGCGATACAAAGGACATGTTCATGCGAATAAATATAGAGGGTGATCGTGATGCTCAGCGTTTTTTGTGGCGGGAGAGATAGGTCGGGAGAGCCAGCTGAATATCGCATGCGCGTTCTGCTATTTGGGGCAAAGTCTTCTCCGAGTACAGCCATCTTCATTCGTGATAAAAACGCAAGTTTATTTTCTGATCGCTTTCCCGTAGCCGTGAAAAAATTGATAAATGATTCCTACATGGATGATTTTTTAGTAAGCTGTGTTTCCTCAGACGAAGCCCTCGAAATCGCGCAACAGGTGATTATTGTTAATCGCGAAGCCGGATTCGAAATGCATAATTGGTCTAGCAATGACAAGAATATTAGTAAAGAGCTTAACAATTCCGCGGAGATCATTTTCGGTTTCTAAATGCATTTCTGATAATTATCAAAAGTTAGAAAAGGTATTGGGCTTGAGATGGATGAACGAATTAGATCAACTCGTTTTTAATGTAAATTTATCGGAAATTCCGGCGGAAATCTTGAAAGGTCAGAGGATAGCTACGAAGCGTCAGTGTTTGAGCTTAATGATGTCGGTATTCGACCCATTGGGCTATCTCATTCCCTTTACGATACAAGCGCGGTTTATTTTTCAAAATATTTGTAAAAGCAGTATCGGGTGGGACGATCCTATGAGCGAAAGCGATTTCATTTTGTGGAAAAATTGGCTCGAAATTTTGCCAAAGATAGCTTCACTAAAAATTAACCGTTGTTATCAGTTGAGCCAATTTCAAGTGGTAGAAGCCGAACTCCATGTATTTTGTGACGCGAGCGCGCGGGGCTACGGAGCTGTGGCGTATTGGCGTTTTCGTTTGCCCAACGGTTCATTTCATGTTGCCTTTATAATGGCGAAAAGCCGCATAACAAATTTAAATTCAAATACGACAATACCGCGTTTAGAATTGCAGGCTGCTTTGGTAGCGGTAAGATTAGCGGAGTTTATTGTCAAAGAACATGAGTTTGAAGTGACACGTCGTTATTTTTGGTCTGACTCACGAATCGTTCTGCAATGGATTAAAAAAGATCCGAGCGTGTACAAAGTTTTTGTCGCGAACCGGCTTGGGGAAATTCGAGAGAAGTCACGCGTGGACGAATGGGGCTGGGTGTCAACGAAAGCTAATCCTGCTGACGACGCAACTAGATATGTGCCAGAAGCTATCGACATTGATAGTCGGTGGATGTCAGGTCCAGATTTTTTAAAAACTCACGAGAGCTTTTGGCTTGATTTGTCATCCGTTTTGAGGTCACAAGTAGACGGGGGGGAAATAGAGTCGCGTGAATTGAAGTTGGTGTGTTTATTGAGCAAGCAGGATTTTTTAATAGATTTTTCGCGATTCTCGTCGTGGGAACGACTCGTAAATTCACTGACTAGAGTTTTCGAGGCAGTCGCTAGGTGGAAAAAGCTTGATTATTGTCCAGTCGAGTCGCGGGCTAGAGCAGAGCTAGAGTGTGTAAAATCAGCCAGACTAGTTCTTTCCCGAATGAAATTTCGTCGCTTAAAAGTTCTGAGACGGTGGATAAAAATAGTCGTGTATTTTCTTTAAGCCCTTATCTCGATGCGAATGGAGTTCTTCGAATTGAAAGTAGGATAACTTATTTCGAACATTCTGGATTCTCGAATGATCCTATTATTCTTGACGCCGAGAACTCGTACACGTTGCTTCTCATCAAACACTATCATAAAAAATTTTATCATGCTAATCATGAAACGGTGATTAATGAGCTTCGCCAAGCATACTGGATAGTAGGTCTTCGAAGAGCCCTTAGAAAAATTGTTGCGCAGTGCGTTGTTTGTAAGTTAATTCGCGCTAAACCCACCCAAAATCGTATGGCCGCTTTACCTGAAGCACGTTTAGCTTTTAAACTTCAGTTGTTCACGCATTGTGGCCTTGATTATTTTGGACCGTATTACGTAAAAATCGGTCGACGAATAGAGAAACGGTGGGGTGCTCTTTTTACGTATTTGACCACCAGAGCAATTCATATTGAACTTGCGCACACTCTAAACTCTGATTCGGCTATTATGGCTTTACGACGATTCACAGCTCGTCGAGGTACTACTCCGGCTATTATTTACAGTGACAATGGCACTAATTTTAAAGCGATGAACAAGGAATTGTCTTCAGCATTGCGCTCGTTAGATTTTGATAGCGTAAGCGATTTCGCGTCAAAAAACAAAATTCGTTGGAAATTTAATCCTCCCACCGCGTCTCATATGGGAGGAGCATGGGAGCGTCTCATTAGGTCAGTGAAAACTGCTTTATCTTTCGCACTAAAAGAGGAAACTCCGAGCGAGGAAGTTTTAAAGACGCTTCTAGTCGAGATTGAGCATTGTATTAACTCGCGCCCGTTAACTCATTTGTCATGTGATCCGAAAAGCTTAGAAGCGTTGACGCCTAATCATTTTATATTCGGCTCGTCCTCCGGGCAACTTAATTGGCCAAGGTACGATAAAGCTACGTTTAGTTTAAGAAACCAATGGAAATTATCACAATATTATGCGGATGTTTTTTGGACGCGATGGCTGGCGCATGAGTACTTACCGTCCACACGTCCTCACACTCGTAAAAAATGGCATAATTTAGCCAACCCTTAAAAGTTAACGATCTAGTTTTGATTTTTGACGAGAATACAAAACGCAATGAATGGAAAAAGGGCGTTATTACGAAAGTAATGCCTGGTAAGGACGGTCAAGTTCGAGTAGTTTCAGTACGTACACAAGGCGGCGAGTCGATTCGCCCAACAAACAAGCTCGTTAAGTTCGCGTAAAATTGTTTTAGTTCTAAAAAGAACGGAAATTAGTATCAATGAATTCATAATTTAAAAAAAAAAATCAGTCGACGCATTTCTTTTCCTTGCGGGGAGAATGTTACGGACCCGTATTTTCCTGCCCTACGGGTGCTTCCGCCCATGCACAAGCAGTGCCGATCAGCTAAGCTGATCGGGCACCCATGAGCTTTGAATACCGAAAATCGGTGTGCAAAGCTACGTGGCGCCAAACTATGGGTTTGGCGCTGACGTCAAGCTCTGAAGGCGACATTCGCAACGTAGCGGTGCGTAATGCAGTGTCGACTGACTTTGCGTTCGGTTGTTGCTTAGCAACGCCTTGTTTTATTAATTTGCTTCTTTTCTCTTTTCCTTAGCTTGTTCATTGCTCTTTGAGAGAGACACGAATCGACACTAAATAAAACATTCATAATTATATCGTTGTTTTTTTATTTCGCCAAAGCGATAACAGAAGGTCATGGAAGATAAATATAATTTCCGGAAAATTGCCTTTTCATTGATCCTGCCAGGCTAAATATCGAAATCAAAGCCTCGTTGCCTAAAGCAGTGACTTCGC
This sequence comes from Trichogramma dendrolimi, assembly GCA_034770305.1. Taxonomy (NCBI): domain Eukaryota; kingdom Metazoa; phylum Arthropoda; class Insecta; order Hymenoptera; family Trichogrammatidae; genus Trichogramma; species Trichogramma dendrolimi. The sequence goes on along the minus strand of JAPMIB010000155.1, from coordinate 78,411 downwards.
GAGACGATCGCATGGTAGCGAAACAGGCGAAATTAGCCGTAGCCATTTCTGCCCTCGCTTCTCTTACGGCAAAATTGTTAGCTAATGAGGAGATTGAGAAAGTAAATCATCTTGCCACACCTCAACTTATCTGTGCGAGAATATATAGAAAAGGAAACGGCGGTTGACGAACGGATGTTCGGCACTGATTTGGAAGATAGAGGCTCACTAAATCTCGCGTCAAATCTACTAAGGAGCTACTTAATGAAGCGCCGAAAGTCAACGACAAAGAGAGTTCAAAAAACTTGAAGCGCCCGCAGCGATTTTCGACGAGAATCCGGAGACACCAAGAAACGAAATCGCAGGGCGGGCAATCGAGTCGTCAAAAATACTCTCAGGCACGGAGCTACAACAACAACAGCAAGACGACGCAGAACGCTCGGAAGAACAAGTACTAAACAAAGTAAGTCAACCGGCAGGGCGCTTGAAACAATTTTTAAATAATTGGAAGCGTCTGACCTCCGATGCTGTCGTTTTGCAATGGGTACAAGGGTTAGAGTTACCTTTTGATAATACACCGTACCAAAAAAGCCCGCCTATACATACAATTTTCTCTGATACAGAGAAAAGTTTTATTGACAAGCACGTAGCAGAATTATTGAGCAAAGGGTTCATCGTTCGGTGTGAATATAAAAAGATACAGTTTTTATCAAACTATTTCTTGACACCTAAGTCTAATGGCAGTTTCAGATTTATATTAAACTTGAAGCGCTTGAATAAATTCATTACCGTTCTGCATTTTAAGATGGAGGATATACGAACAGCGCAAAATCTCATACACAAGGGTTGTTTCTTGGCAAAAATAGACTTGAAAGACGCATTTCATGCCGTCCCCATAGCTAAGCGCTATCGTAAATTTTTGCGCTTCCATTATGATTCAGTTCTTTACGAATTTACCTGTCTTCCTTGCGGCCTTAACTGCGCGCCATATATTTTTTCAAAAATTATGAGGGTGGTCGTGTACTCCCTTAGGAAAAAAGGTTTGAAGTCCGTCATTTACATAGACGATATGCTGATAATAGGTGACTCGTTTAATGATTTTTTGTGCAACGTAAGAGAAACAATTATCTTGTGGGTACACTAGGTTTCTGTTGCAATGCATCTACTTACGGCCGGTGTTACATGAAGTCCTTGGAAAAGGAAAAAATCAAAGCTCTTCATAGAGCTAATAATAATTATAAGGCCACTATGTACCTGAGTCCAAAATTACGCGAAGATCTCGAGTGGTGTCGTGACAATATTCTCAGAACATGCAAGCCTATCAAACCCTTTGATTTCGTCAAAGAAATTTTCTCGGACGCTTGTCATACTGGCTGGGGAGCTCATTGTTCGGGAGAAAGAATTAATGGTCACTGGAAAAAATCTGAACGTCTCTTGCACATCAACTACTTAGAACTGCAAGCAGCTTTTTTCGGCTTACAAATCTTCGCTAAAGACCTGAGAAGCAGTGATATTCTACTGCGAATCGATAATTCTACGGCCATTGCTTACATCAATAAAATGGGTGGCACGCGAAGTAAAAAGCTTAACGAGCTTGCAAAAAATTTATGGAATTGGTGTGAGCGTAGAGATCTGCAGCTTTTTGCATCGTATATCAGCTCAAAAGACAATCATATAGCTGATCTTGAATCAAGGAAAGAGCAACAAGAAATCGAGTACGAACTCGATGATACAATTTTTGCTGAAATTATCAAGGATTTTGGTCAACTCGAAGTTGACTTGTTTGCTAGTCGCGCCAACGCCAAATGCCATAAATACGTATCCTGGAAGAAAGATCCAGGATCTATGTCTGTAGACGCGTTCATAATTAAATGGGACAAGTTTTTCTTTTACGCGTTTCCACCCTACGCTTTAATGCTAAAGGTGCTTGCAAAAATAAAGCATGAAAAAAGTACAGGCATTATAGTGGCTCCCTATTGGCCATCTCAACCCTGGTACCCATTACTAAATGATATGCTTATATCCAAATCGAAAATTTTTAAACCGAGGTATAATATGCAAAAATCTCTCAACAGAGCTCAACATCCACTATGGCGTCAACTAAGTTTAGTGTCAGGAATCGTGTCAGGCAAACATTTGCCTTAAAAGGGATGTCAGAAGATGCCATTGACCTCATGTTTGCTTCCATCACGAAATCTACTCTTCGTCAGTACGAGGGCGCCTGGAAGAAATGGTTCGATTATTGTGATAACAAAAAAATCGACTCACTATCCGTCAACATTTTGGAAACTCAACAATTCCTGTCGGATCTATTTAAAAAAGGAGCCTCGCACGGGTCAATCAACACTTATAGATCTGCCATATCATTTATTTTGGGACAAGAAGTCGCGCAAGAAGCGTCTATCAAGCGGCTGTGTAAAAATAAGCGGTGTGTATAAATCTAGATAGACTACGATAAGATTTGAGTTAATGTCCAGTTACCAGCAGTATTTGAGCGCGACACTAAAAATTACTGAAAAAAATTGACTGTTTGAACGTGTACCAGTACCACAGTAATTTTTTTATCGAAATCTTACGTACACCATCGCAAAGTACTCTTTTCAACGAGTAATTAAAAAAAAAAAGACCTCTCTACGATTTTTTTAACGCCCTGTAGGTCGTTTTGAAGGTACCATTTAAAGTACGTAAAATCCCTGGTTTAGCTGAAATCAACACGATTTTCTGGGCATTTTGCGTACACAAATTGTACCTTCAAATTGACCTACAGGGCGTTAAAAAAATCGTAGAGAGGTCTTTTTTTGATGTGTAACGTCTTATGTCTCGTTGGACTAGTGAATCCGTGAAAAACGAGCGAGCGAGCGAGCGCGATAATTGTAGGTGTTTAGTCTCAGTAGCGTCTGTTTGCTTCTCGCGCTGCGATTGGTCGACGCTAAGCAGTGTCGAGTTACTGCTAGTTCGCTTCTGCTGCGGCACAAACGCGGGCTATGTAGTACTTCGCGCTCATGTCTATGAAACGGCTATGTACAAGAGCGTCGTGTGCCTGTATCTCTCTCGCTCACTTGACTCTCTCCCGCTATATACATGCACGAGCGTGTTGCTCGGTCGAACGACACAATACATTACGACGCACACTTTGTAAATCTTACAGCTTCGCGCACATGTTTATATTTATGAATTTCAGTGTATGATTGTATGCGTACGATAATTTTCAGCATACGAGCCCGTTTGAGGCTGATTTCGCGCTGAGCGTGCTCAGTGAGTAATCCATTCGCGTTCAGTCGAGGACAGCAGCGCGCTATGTGGCGACAATTCACACTTCTCCTCGCACTGAAATCATTGAATACAGGTCGAGGAGCCGTACGTACAGTCGAGGAGACGTGGGAAGTCCCGCAGACTCGAGCCGAGACGACTCGGGCAGCTCGCGTGCGTGTAGCCTGTGCTGTCTGCTACAGGTTAAAGAGGCGAGCCGACCCGCGCTGTCTTTAACCTCTCTTTCTTAAATGTAAACACATCTACACGAGATAGAAATGCCATTTTTAATTCATGTTTGTGTTCGTACCGAACACGATGACTGTAAATATGAAGCAGTAGAAACAATAATGGAAAAAAATGCAGCGTGACCGATGTTATACCGACTCTACTCATCAGACACTAGGAAAATCAGTGTATTTAGTTGCATACAGTATTTTACACGAGACATATGCATATGAGGTGTTTCAGACAGTATGTACACGAGAGCCTAAACTAGCGGCAAAGTTACATTTTTCATGTTCGAGTGCTATAAAAAAGTAAATGGAATATAATAATTATGCATGATAGAGTTCTCAAAACGAGCTCTTATGCAGAAAATTTTAAAACATCAATGGCTCATAGAGGTGTGGATACGTCTCGACGTGTTTGCAGCGTTGCGGACGCCGTAGTGCCTAGGCCGCTTCGCTTCGCTACGCGGCCTCGGCGCCTACAGCGCCCCAACGCTGCAAACACACCTCGACTGTATCCACACCGCTACCAGCCCTTGATGTATAAATAACTAATATTGATGTGTTCATGTAATATGTCTAGTATACATGCGCATACATACACACAGCCAAGTCTCGTACGTGTTAAACCCATAAAATGCACCCGTAAGTTTCATTACCTTGATTCATATGTAAACAGTTACGACCTATGTCTTATTTTAATAATAAGAACAATATCAAAAGTACTTTCATTTACACAAAGTAATCTGATCTGTAAGCGAATTCATCACAGTTCGCATTGGTATTAGTCTCATTTGAATCGCTGAAGAGTAGAGCCGATTTTTACATAAGTTTGAGTTATTTCGATTAAATATCGAAGCTAGTGATTGCAGTGTGGAAAATAATTATTGAAAATGAAAAAAAGAATTAATAAGAAATCAGCTGTACAAGAGTAGCTGTAAGATGTGTAACGTCTTTATGAACATTGGAAATTTAATTGAATATAATATCAAACAATTCAAATAATTCTATCTAAAATAAATTCGAAACAGTCAAAGTAAAAGTAATTCTATCTAAAAAAAAATTCGAGTAATTGAATCAAAACTAAATTCGAGTAATTCGATTTAAAAATTCAAGTAAATCAATTTACAATAGAAAAAAAATAAGCTGTATAAGAACAGCTATAAGATGTGTAACGTCTTTATGAACATTAAAAATAGAACTGAACATTAAACAATTCAATTAATTCAATCTAAAATTCGAGTAATTAAATCAAAACAAAATTCGAGTAATTCGATTTTAAAAATTCAATAAATCAATTTACAATAGAAATAAAAATTCAAGTAAATTAATTTACAATAGAAAAAAAGAAGCGCTGCAAGATGTGTAACTAAAGTCACATTTAAAGGTACAAAATTAAAAAAAAAATAAATAAAATAAACCAAATGAAACGAAAAAGTATTTGACGTTGCACTTCTGGTGATTTTTGTATAATATGCTTAGACACCAGAGGTGCAACGTCAAATACTTTTTCGTTTCATTTGGTTTATTTTATTTATTTATTTTTTTAATTTTGTACCTTTAAATGTGACTTTAGTTACACATCTTGCAGCGCTTCTTTTTTTTCTATTGTAAATTAATTTACTTGAATTTTTTATTTCTATTGTAAATTGATTTATTGAATTTTTAAAATCGAATTACTCGAATTTTGTTTTGATTTAATTACTCGAATTTTAGATTGAATTAATTGAATTGTTTAATGTTCAGTTCTATTTTTAATGTTCATAAGACGTTACACATCTTAGCTGTTCTTATACAGCTTATTTTTTTTCTATTGTAAATTGATTTACTTGAATTTTTTAAATCGAATTACTCGAATTTAGTTTTGATTCAATTACTCGAATTTTTATTTTAGATAGAATTACTTTTACTTTGACTGTTTCGAATTTATTTTAGATAGAATTTTTTTTTTTTTTAAATTACTCGTTGAAAAGAGTACTTTACGATGGTATATGTAAGATTTCGATAAAAAAATTACTGTGGTACTGGTACACGTTCAAACAGTCAATTTTTTTCAGTAATTTTTAGTGTCGCGCTCAAATACTGCTGGTAACTGGACATTAACTCAAATCTTATCGTAGTCTATCTAGATTTAAAGAAGACAAAATTTCCAAGAAATTAAAAAAAAAAGCGTGTCGATACGATAAATATAGCCCAAGATAGAAGCATTTGAAAATCGACAAAATTTCGATGAAATTTTTTGTTGCGATAATTTTGTTGCGGAGTGTATTTCTACGGAAAGCCTTGCATCAAAATTGGCAACGCTTCTAGCGCTCACTAGTGGCCACAGAATTCAAACACTGTCTTTAATAGATGTACAAAACATTTCACGATTAGATGACAGTTTTGTCATAAAGATACCTGCCGACATTAAAACATCGGGTCTGGGTCGCACGCAACCAGTCTTGAGGCTGCCATTCTTTGAAAATGAAAAAATCTGCGTTGCTAAAGCTTTAGTAGATTATTTGTCCCGTACCCAAGCTTTACGTGGACCGGAAAATGCTTTATTTATATCCTACAAAAAGCCGTACAAGGCAGTTAATTCACAATCGATCAGCAGGTGGATCAAGAAAACGCTGAAGATGAGTGGCATCAATACAGATATTTTCTCAGCGTACAGTACAAGGCACGCGTCTACCTCAGCTGCCAAAAGATTAGGAGTTAACATAAATTTAATCAAATCCACTGCACTGGGCTGGACCGAGAAATCGGGTACTTTTGCCAAGTTTTACGATCTACCGATCGCATCTGATAAAAAGTTTCGCTAACGCTATACTTAACCTTTATTTGACACACTGGGGTTCGATGTACCCCACGCTTTTTCTATGTTTATTTAAAGTATCTAAATCTAAAAATTCCAACCTGGCGTGCCATCTGGTTTTAATTCGAGGGTATTACTTTGATCTCAGACTATGGGAGAAAGTTTTAGACCGTTATTCTCGTTTCAACTTCAATGAAGTGAAGTAGAGTGGTCTCGCCTGTACCCCAGTGTGACAAGTGCGTTTGAAAGTGAGCGATTTTTATGAGTTTATTTCCATTATTTTTAACGTAAAAATTAAAATTTTCAAGTAAGTATATTGTTTTTTTCAAGTGTCTAATTTTTTTTCCGTCAATGTGTGATGTTTTATCCGCATTTTAGATGGCTTATAATTTACGACCTCGCCGAATAATCGAAGAATTGCTCGAAAATGAAGAGTCTGACGAGGAAGTTTTTGAGCAACCTGATGATGCCTCAAGCTCTAGTGATAATGAAGCTTCTTCAGCAGGTGAGGAAGACAGTGATGTCGAAATGGAAGACGTTAGTCTTAACAAACGCCTAAACGATTCTCGTGCACGAAGACGGCCGATAACCAAGCTACAGGGAAAAAATGGCTTCCGCTGGGATACAACTTTCTCCTCTCGAAGATCAGGTATAGTAATATATCCCCTCTTTCTTTTTGTTTATCTATACATTTATTATTTCTATACGATTCTTGTTATACTACGTGATGTATGTTACACTTCGTAAATGGACACTAAAAGTAAATAGAAATTTATTATTTTTTTTTAGATCGTTTATCTGAAATTTTGCCTGAAATAGTTCCTGGCCCAGCTGGTGACGCTGAACATGCGTGTACGATTGAAGAGTTTTGGAGTTGTCTGTTTGATGAAAAGATGATAGATATTCTAGTTCAAAATACCAACAAAAAAATTGAGCAAGAGTCTCTGGAATTTGTCGTCGAAAACAAAATAGAATCATATCATCATCACACGGACGACATCGAAATAAAGGCCTTCATTGGATTGCTTTATTATACTGGTCTGTGGAAGTCTACTTCGGTTAACGACAATCGATTATGGGATAAAAAAATGGAATAACATTCTATAGATGTATGTTTTCGAGAAGTCGGTTCACTTTTTTGACCAAATGTTTACGTTTTGATGACAGTGAAACGAGAAACAAAAATGATCGATTTGCTGCTATTCGTTCGTTTTGGGATATTTTTATTAAAAATTGTAAATCTAATTATTCGCCAAGCAACCAATGTACTGTTGACGAGCAGTTGTTAAGTTTTCGAGGACGTTGTCTTTTTAGAGTGTATATGAAAGATAAGCCAGACAAGTATGGACTAAAAATTATTAGTCTAAATGATGCCAAAACTGCATACATGATAAATGCAGTTCCATATTTAGGCAAAAGTACTGAGATAACGGAAAGAGATGAAACAATACCAGAGTACTATTTTCGGTTGGTTTGTGAACCTATTTACAACAGTAATCGTGCGGTCACTTGCGATAATTGGTATACTTCAATACCTTTGTTATTACGAATGATGAAGGAACCTTATAACATACAAATAACTGGAACAGTGAGAAAAAACAAACGAGAGATTCCAGCTGAATTTTTAGTTGTACCGAAAGAACGACCTGCTACGAAGTTTGCTCATACAAATGAGTTAACTCTTCTTTCTTTCGCTCCAAAAAAAAAGTAATAAAATTGTCCTCATTGTATCATCTCACATGCAAACAAGAAATATAACAGATGAAAAACCAGACATAGTGAGATATTATAATTTGAATAAAGGAGGTACAGACACATTTGACAAGCTTTGTCATTCATATACTACGGCTGGAAGAACCAATAGGTGGCCCATGCGATATTTCTTTGGTATTTTGGACCAAGCGATTGTCAATGCTAGAATTTTGTACGCGTGCAAGTTAAAAAATGATAACAAAAGTTACAAAGTAACTGCTATTGAATGTCTTGAAAAGTTGCATCTTTTCCTGGTAAAACCATATTTAGAGAGACGGTACGCTACCGTTACACTGCGACTGGATATACGGCTTGGGATTGCAGGTATTTTAAATAAGGATGTTAAAGGATCTAGCAGTTTAATAAACGTAGACTTAGATGCGCCCCAACGATGTGTGAGTTGCACCAGAAAGGAGGACAGAAAAAGTAGGAAAGGTTGTTCATCTTGCAAACGCCCTATATGCAGCTACCACAGATTCATCCTATGCAACGATTGTTCAGGGAACTGAACTTTTATTATTATTATTATTATTATTATTATTGTTAAAACTATTTAATAACTTGACTTTAAAACATGTAACTTATTCTGTTTACTTCATATAAATAAAAACATTGTATATTGGTATACATCATAACATATAGATTTTTTCGAGAAATTTGATTTTTCATTCTCCGGAATAAATACCTTTTTTGGAATGTAGCATATGTAACTATTTTTTTTCTTAAAGTGGTATATCTCAAGATAATTCCCCTAAATTTTTAGCCATTTTTATCAAAAATTAAAAAAGTTATGACATTTTAATCAATTTTGGTCGTTTTTTCGACTTTTTTAGATATTTTGTATTTTTAAACATATTTACTGTTAATATATCAGTACCAACGGTATACAGTTTTCAAAATCAAGATATCAGAAACTTGTAAAAAAAATTTCAGGCAAAAATATTCAATAGATCGGTTTTTATAACGATTTTTTCGTTGGGGTACAGAAAACCCCAGTGTGTCAAAAACGCTATACCACGGAAGTGTGTCAAATAAAGGGTCCATAGACCCTAAACTAAAAGTTATCGGGGTTAAGATTGGAGAAAATAAAGTTTAAGTAAACAAAATGGTGGTTGGAACACCAAAATTTGTTTAAAAACTTCTAGAATTTTTAACTCGAAAAATAAGGGCTTATGGAAAAAATTTTACTGATAAAAAGTTCTTAGAATTGATTACAAAATACACTAGAATTTTTTCAGATTTTTTTGAATTTTTTTTTGGTTTTTCAAAATTTTCAATTTTCAAAAATTAAAAAAATGGTGTTCCAACCGCCATTTTTTGTTCTTAAATTTCATGTTTTCATAGATGAAGACAGAGTAAATAAAAATTTGTTTTTATCAGAATCTTGTTCGTTGAAACTTTTATAAGCTACTCGTAAATTTTTTTATAAGAGCAAAAGGATTGAAAAAAAGTTTTATTCTTTATACAATATCTTGAATATTTTCATCACAAATTATTTTCTTAGAAAGTAATTTTTGCAATGGCCCCTCGAAATTCAAAACGGGCAAAATTATCGCGCTCTGACAATGTTGAGATTGAAGATAGAGAAGATGGGAAGTATGATGCTATTTTTATTCCAGATATGAATGATTCAGGAGAATCTGACGTAGAATCTGATGTAGAATCTGAAACAAACGTTTCATCTTCAAATAATTTTGATCGGGCATTTACCTTATCTTATCTTCGAGTTCTAGATTGCTATAATAACCACCAAAAGCATCTGGAACCCGATCATAAGTATAAGTGGACTGGTGGAGAAAAAAAATATGGAGTTTTAAAATTTTGCATCAATAAATGTAAAAAGGTGATGAGGTAGATGAAAAGAAAATTGAAAAAAAAAATTTATAAAAAATTGAAAAAAATGATAAAAAAAATTTCGGAATTTTTAACTCGAAAAATAAGGGCTTATGGAAAAAATTTTACTGATGAAAAAGTTCTTAGAATTGATCACAAAATACGCTAGAATTTTTTCAGATTTTTTTGAAAAATTTTTTTAATTTTTGAAAATTGAAAATTTTGAAAAACCAAAAAAAAATTCATTTTTTCCATAAGCCCTTATTTTTCGAGTTAAAAATTCTAGAAGTTTTTAAACAAATTTTGGTGTTCCAACCACCATTTTGTTTACTTAAACTTTATTTTCTCCAATCTAAACCCCGATAACTTTTAGTTTAGGGTCCATGGACGCTTAATTTTCATCCGAGACCCCAAGTCTTAAACGATTTCCATGTGAAAATTTGAAAAGAAAAAAAATTTTTTTTTTCCAAACCACGTTTTTTTGGATAAAACCATCCATAACTTTTGAACGGTTGGTTATATCGAAAATCTGACACCGGATTCGAAAAGTTCATTAAATTTTGCGTAGAATAAGATTACTCGCAATTTTTCCAGACCCCATTTTCAACAAAAAATATAACGCCTCAAAAAAGTATCGAAAAAGTGTCCGTCCCGGACTTAATGGGTTAAATATATGCGTATTTCAACTGGTTTTAAAATTGTATCCATGTCGATAAAAAAACTTAATGTAAAACCCATTGCAAGTATAGAGTAAAACCAAGCATTGGTGACGAATTTTTCTTGTATTGAAATGTTTATAACTATCAACTTCGTTATTAAAAATTGGTGTATTTTGTTAATAACTTAATTGACTTACTACAAAACACCCTTATCTGAGCGACACCAAATACAGTTTCATTTATTAACAATAAAAAGTAAACTAACCAAGTCTAAAGATAAGTTATACTAGTAAGTCAAAATTGAATTAAAAGATCGAAATGTAAGTTTGATACATAAAATTTATCAGAGACTATTTGATATGATATTTCGATGAACATCATGATAACTTATGAGTTTATTTTATTATTTATTTATTGAAAATAAATTATTTATTGTAACAATAAAAAAATCTCCTTCAATCATTCATTGACAAGGTCCGTTGGCGTTAACGATCTTTACATCTAATTAAACAAAAAATTTATATGTAAAATGTAGTATAGTTATGATCGATGTTTTTGTTACATTAAGAAAAATATTTTTAAGTCTATCGTTCTCAATCCCACTTACGGTCATCGGGATGGCACTGATTATGACATCTAACTTCTCCTTCATTGGGATATGTATTACCATCGCTACCGCAAACTGGCCAATACTCTTTGGTATTGTCGCAAGCACAGTCGTCTTTACGACATGATACAAAGGTTACTGAAACTGAAGGCAAAAATAAAACGATTATTAACGAAAATTTTGCTTGTTTTTGTGATGAATTTTTACCAGTGCAAACTAATACGAAGATCAAAGTTGCTTTCATGGCGAAAACTTTTTAGTTAACCTCAAATAGAGACTCTGCAGTCGACTTGTCGGTTACATTTATTTATACGGTAATTTACTTTATTTTTAATGCGTCAATTGCGATAAATATAATGTGTCATAAAAAATAAGTGAGCACGCGTTCATGTTGGAGAATTGTCACCATTTGATATTGAATATTGATAATAATTGTTAGTCAAAGTAGCTTTGTTTTTTTTTCCTCTTGGTCGTTTTCAAATTGGGTTACTATCTTATGGAGTCATGGACAAACTGATACTAGAAAGTAGATCAACAACCAAGCTAACAATTAATTAATGTGTTTCGATTCTTTCATAACATGGCTAATTTAATTGTAATAAAAGTAGAAATGTAATATTACACTCATCACCTCTAATATGCAGTATTATATTAATGCCTAATATACAGTATAAAGTAATGTATTTTAAAATAATTCATATTTCTACAATATAGTGAAATCTCTCTATACTGGACACCCTTAAAACCTGGAAAACTGTCCTTTTCTCTTTTTCTCGCATGTTATTGTTAAAAATTTTAACAAAAAGAGGAGAAACTGTCCGTTAATACCTGAAAATTAATGTCCACGTCCGCTATTTAGAATAGGAGCTACATAAAGAATTCATAAGAATATTTCATCGTTCTAAAATTGTCCGCTATTGGGAAGTGTCCGCTATTAAGAGTCCACTATAGAGAGATTTCACTGTATATTTATAATTCAATCAATTAGGAGATTGAAAAAGCTTGGAAATATTTAATTTGACAAGTAATTTTTATTCTTGTCTACTCTCAATTTTCATCAAAATTTAAACTATTAAGGTGAATAAAAAAAATGATAAATAAAGAAAGTTTATGATGACAATGAAGTAGAATTATTATCGAATCTGTATCTAAAAAATACAAGAAATTAGTAGAAATAACAGCTTACAATTCGCTGCGTCATCTTTTGCAAACTTCGTTATTTTGTCAGAATCTTAAAGCGATTTTGTCATCAACTAAAAGGAGTCTTTTTTACTCGATAAATCATTCAAACAAAGATCAAATCTATTACAAAAGGAGATTTTTTCAATTTGAAAACTTCATGTATTGTAATAATAAAATATGCGATGAGCGTATGTAAAGCTGCATTTGTCAAAAATTATAAATTGCTGCTTTTTGTAAACCTCAAATACACTTTTTTTCTTCTAAGTAGAGCAATTGTAATGTATATTTTCTATGATTTTTTTGATAAATTCGTATGTTCCTAGACAAACTACATGAATACATTACATGATAAATATAGCTCATATATATTTTTATTTCATTTCGGAAACATTTCTTGTGTGTTTTATATTCAATGTACATTTGCACGAATACATCTCATTATTATTAAGTCACGATTTTAAAAGAACACAGTTCCCTGAATTACGTTTAAAGAAATTCATAAAATGTGCAACTATGCTTTATCCTGCCGTTCAGCTCGAATCGGTGATGATACAGAAATTCAAAATATAGCAGTAAACAATGTAATTTGACCTCATAAAAATTCAGTAATATAAAGACTGATTTGAAACATTAGGAATTTGTGGTTGACTATTGATCGCTCATAGATTTGCGAATAAAATTGTCACGCAATATAGTCAGCTCGCATCAAATCAAACTCGATGACAACATATTGCGCAGTTGTATTTTAATACCTTAAATTATTATATTTTCCACCCTTTACACGTGCGTCTCTTTGTACATTACCGTGAATTCGCATAAAATCGTGCTTATTATTAAATATGACCCTGTACGTTACGAGTTTGTGTATGCGAGGCAATAATTAGCCGAGAAAGTTTGAATATTTATGTAAGAACTGGCTTAGTGCGTGATATCTGGCTCATTTCATATTGTAAATATAAATGCTATCGATTCGAGGCAGAGGTCGAACGAGGATTTATCGATGGATGAAGTAGCCTTGAAGTGGCGATGGATAAAGTAGCAGAGTTTTGGGGGGCAAAAAAGGAAAACTTATATTATTCATCAACATTTATGATGACCAAAAAAATATTAATAAAAAGTCAAAAAAAATTTCTAGATCTGTGTCGATCGACTCTTTGATGCTTGATTTTGTTAAATTTGGAACTTAATAAATATTTCAATACGTAAACGCATACTTTTGCTAATTCTCAATTAGTGCAGTCTCCGCTTACAACAATGATGTACTAATGAGAAACATAAAATTGCAATTCGTAAATACAGTTGCATCGCGTGTAAACATTAACCAACAGCTACACATTATTCGAGAGTATAATATCAGTCTCATGTGCGTGATTCTGTTTTTTCAGTTGCAACGCGTACTTTCGCGCGCGCGCAGTTTCAAAGTCATGCACTTACGGCGATACGTGTTAGACCTCATACATGCGTGCGAATGTTACATGCGTATATACATGATAGCCATTCTTTTCATATGTCCCTGTTGAGCAGGCACGTATTTGTTCACTCGTACTCGCTCTCGAATCCCTTTGGAGTACATAAGGATTTGGATGAGCTTTTGTGCTGAATTTACCAGCGTGAGGATCGTGATTTTTTGAGTGGCCTACGTGCGCCAAACGTTTAGCTTCATGCCCGAAACGTAGCGGTTTTATCGAGAAAGCTTTATGTACGTTTTTTTTACAATGAAATCATACCTGCACGCGTGTATCATGCATTAATTATGCTAAGCGAAGTGAAGTCATTTCTGCATGAACTCCCATGAATTTCCAATGGTTTTTTTGTGACGCGGTACGGTGATCGTGAGTACTGCTTGATCGATCGTTTGAAAATTTAGGGAGTTGATAAGGGAAGCTAGGTGAAGTTCTGATGATTTTCATAATCTCGATTGCTGAACCCTTTATGCACTTTTATGCAGTTTTAATGCATTTTTTCCAGAATTGCGAGAATTCTGTCAAATTCGACGGAATTTTTTAAAAATCCGTTTGGAAGCTTAAATATGATTTTGTTGCAAACAATTTTTTTCCATGCATTGAAATGCACTTTTATGCAGTTCTAATGCATTTTTTTCCAAAATTGCGAGAATTCTGTCAAATTTGTGGGTAATTTTTTTACAATCCATTTGGTAGATAAAACATACTTTTTGTCGTATTATTTTTTTAGGTTTTGCATTAAAATGCAATTTTATGCAATTCGTATACATTTTTTCTATGAATTCGTATGAATTTTTATATATTATTTATTTTTTTATCAATTTTAATCGGTATTACTTGTGTATCGGTAAGTGCATTTGTTTATAATTATATCGTGTTTTAGTTAGCATTGTACTGATGACAATTGTATTATAAATAGTGTTTTGAGTAACATTACTGAACGAAAAATGATTGTGTCAGCTTAAAATTATATCGTATTTCAGTTAACGTTGTACGTGATGATACTAAATCATTAAATTTTTACAATAACTTTTCAAAAACTCGTATTTAATAATTTTCTGGCACTTGTACGAAAGTTTATATATTTTTCAATGAGTGCAGTTATGCGCTGAAAAAAATAACCATACTGCATCATGAAAACGGCGTTGCTTGGCTCAAGAAAAACAAAAAATCTTGAGACAGGCTAAAATTTAGCCTGACACAGAGCAAAAGTGACCGCGTATCTATGCGGCAATGACTCGCCAATGCACTATCCCAACTTCGTGTTCGCACTCCGAGGCTCTCGTGCAGGAATCAAGCATAATAAACTAACTTGCTTTTTACATCTAACTCGCGAGCACTGAAAAATATAAATATCAGCCACTGCAACCGAGTAGACGGCGTCCAGGCAGCAGCAATACGCGGCTTACGTAGAGATTCGCGCGTGTCCAAAATCGATGTCCAAGTTAACGGAAACTTTGACTGTTGACATACACATACCCACATACGAATTTTTTGCTGTATGATTAGAATGCTTGAGAACTTCGGAGTGCGAACACGAAGTTGTGATGGCCTATTGGCGAGTCATTGCCGCACAGATACGTGGTCACTTTGTACTGTGTCAGGCTAAATTTTAGTTTGTCTCAAGATTTTTTGTATTTCTTGAGCCATGCAACGCCTTTTTATGACACAGTATGGTTATTTTTTCTCAATCGAACCCGCTCGTGTAGTTATTAAATAATTATGCAAGCAAACCAAGTTGCCTGAGTAATCCAGCTTATGCCGTTTATAAGAAATCAATGTCGCAAATAAAAGTAACCGCAAGTTACCGAATCAACCCACAGCATGAGCAAGTTGCAAATAATAATATGCAAACTTTTATAACCCAAGTAACTCAGCTCATGCGGTTTCTAAATTATTAAACCTGCAAAGTAACTGGTAATAAATAGTTATTTTTTACATAACATTTTACCGCGCGCTAGTGTCCAAAAACGCCTAATGCGCAATAAAAAGTGTGCGCAAAATGGCACTTTTCGCCTTTTATTGCATAAAAATTTGCGCTCAGCATACTGCAACCAGAGTTGCCGCTAGTTGATACTAGCGACTTACCTCGCTCGCTGACGCTCGCTCGGTTTCAATGATTTTTTCTGAAGGCCTGAAGTACTCAAAAATCTGAAAAAATTCAAGGTTTTTTGGATTGTTAAAAAATATTTTATGAATTTTTTCAAATTTTTTAACCTGATACTAGCGACGTACCTCGCTCGCTGACGCTCGCTCGGTTTAGTTAGAGTTTTGTGAGAATTTTAAAGACAGCAAGAACTATAAGATAAGTTTTTACAAAATACTATTTAAGCTAGAATTTTGGATTCATAAGGTATACACCAGGTATATACCAGGTTTATATGTAATGTGTATACCTAGTATTTACAAGGTATATACATGGTATATCTCTCTATATTATAAAAACATATCGCCGCTGCTGCCGTCTGTTCAGAAATATGCAAGGTGTTATGGGTTAAACAAATGGGAGACTTTGTACTTTTTCCTCCAGGCCAATCGGTAAAGTGATTATTAGTGCGGATACCCAAAAAAACCTATTCTTATATTGTTTGCTGATCAAGATCGTTCGAAATTTATTCAATAATTATATTTATTCACTGTGCAAAGATACAGGTATTGTGGATTGAATAATTGTATTTTTACCTCCAACAAAATGTGCAAGGTGTTGTGGGTTAAACAAATGGGAGACCTTGTATATGGGTTAATCAAATGGGTGACCTTGTATTTTCTTGCCTCTAAGCCAATGTGCAAGGTGTTGTGGGTTCAACAAATGGGAAACCTTGTATTTTTTGCCTCTAAGAACATGTGCAAAGTGTTGTGGGCTAAACAAATGGGAGACCTTGTATATGGGTTAATCAAATAGGTGACCTTGTATTTTCTTGCCTCTAAGCCAATGTGCAAGGTGTTGTGGGTTAAACAAATGGGAAACCTTGTATTTTTGCCTCTAAGAACATGTGCAAGGTGTTGTGGGTTAAACAAATGGGAAACCTTGTATTTTTGCCTCTAAGAACATGTGCAAGGTGTTGTGGGTTCAACAAATGGGAAACCTTGTATTTTTTGCCTCTAAGAACACGTGCAAAGTGTTGTGGGCTAAACAAATGGGAGACCTTGTATATGGGTTAATCAAATGGGTGACCTTGTATTTTCTTGCCTCTAAGCCAATGTGCAAGGTGTTGTGGGTTAAACAAATGGGAAACCTTGTATTTTTGCCTCTAAGAACATGTGCAAGGTGTTGTGGGTTCAACAAATGAGAAACCTTGTATTTTTGCCTCTAAGAAGATGTGCAAGGTGTTGTGGGTTAAACAAATGGGATACCTTGTATTTTTGTCTTTAAGAAAATGTGCAAGGTGTCGTGGGTTAAAGAAAAGAGTGACCTTGTATTTTTTACCTCCAAGCAAATGCACAAGTTTCTGTGAGTTAATCAAATAGGTGATCTTGTATTTTCTTGCCTCCAAGCAAATGTGCAAGGTGTTTTGTGAATTAAACAAATGGGTGACTACAACTTATTCTTATTTTACCTCCATATCAAAATTATTCAAATTTATTCAATATTATATTTTTATTCAATATTCACTTCAATCAAATATAAAATTATCCCATGTCATGGTTTTATTAAGAATATTGAATTGTATATATCTTCCTGGCAAATATGCACGATAGTGTGGATTTAACAAATGGTAGACCTTGGTTTTTCCTCCAAGCAACAAGTGACGAATAATTTTTTTAATACCTATTATTAATAAAATTTATTTCAATAACTAAATTTCTACTTTTATTTCGAAAAAAGGGGGTTGGTGAGCGGAGCGAGCAGGGGGGCGAAGCCCCCCTAGTATATTATATAAATACTTTGGATTTACAAGGTATGTACCAGGTATATGGGCTATTCCACAACAGCTGTATCGGTGCGCAGTACCGCGCGCGGGCCGAAAAGTCGCGTTTTTACACGTTCTTCGCTGTGTTTCAGTAAGTAATTATCAATACCACTCTTTGGTGTGGTATTTCCTCAGCTTTCGATTGAGACTATTTAGAAAAATCTTAAAAATGCCCTTTTTGAGATATTCGACTTTGAAGGTTTTCCTGCCATTTTCTCGGAAAAATGGAAAATTTTTGGAAATCTGACCTCACCATTGGAAAGCTGAGGTAATTTCCCATCGAAATCATGTGGCTCATATTTTTTCTAGGTGCATTTAGATGCTTTTCTGACGAGTTACAAATTGAGCAATTTGGCTTAATAAGGTCGCTCGCGCGCACCGCTGGAGACTTGACGTGAAATGACCCATATATATGGGTAAGGCTCAGAATTTTTTAAATAATCATGCACACGTATATCACCGATATTGATGTGCTTTTTGTATGTTATAGTATATGGTGAAAAAGTCCCAAAACCAAAATTTCAGACCCCCTCCACCCTCCTACCCCCCTCCTCCCTTATAAACATTCATTTTCTATCTATATTTATTCTGAAGGCCTGAAGTGATTAAAAAATTTGAAAAAATTCATAAAAATATTTTTTAACAATCCAAAAAACCTTAAATTTTTTCAGATTTTTTGAGTACTTCAGGCCTTCAGAAAAAATCATTGAAAATTTTCAAAATTCATATACGGCGCTAGGATGCAATACAAAAGCCCGAACTTATTTTCCACTTATTTTTGGCATCAAAATACATAACCTCACATTTTTTTCAGAGAGGACTCTGACGTCTAGAGCCGAAAAAAGGCCGTTTTTTAACGAAAATAGTTTTTTTAGGGCGATACAAAGCCTTCAAAAATCTGAAAAAAACTTTTTCTCGTTTTCTTCATTGAAATACATTACCTTGAACTTTTTCAAATTTTTTAATTGAAGGCGATAACATCTATGGCCGAAAAACATTTTTTTAAGAAAAAAAATTCCTGGAACTCACAGGTTCCGGTAAAAAAATTTAAAAATATTTTTTTGAATTCCTTGTCAAATTTTAATAAATTTTGACCATTTCAAGTTTTCGATTGGAGCTTCCTAGCTCAATCTAAGGCATTACAACAATTATTGCGCAATTCTGAAGACATGAAAAATAATGTAACTATGAATAATGTTTATTCTATTATTTATATTTTATTCTATTCCTTAGCTGAGATTATTCTAGTTTATATAAAGGTCTTTTTGCGTACAAAATCGCCCTTAAATGACCATGAACATATAATTCTATAACCTTAAAAAAAAACTAAAGATTTATACGAACGTAAAATTTTCAGCTCTTTTCAAATCTGCAATTAAAAATGGGGGTCACCGAAAAAAAATTAATTTTGGTTCGCTGTAGCTTAGAGGTTATGTTTAAGGTCAAATCCAAGGTTGTCATTGAAATTTTTATCGAAAAATATGTTGAATATGATGTTTTCAATTTTTTTGGGATTTGTAGGAATTAAAGGACACTTTAGTATAGCTAAGCTCGAAATCTCGATTCTATTTTTGAACTTCGTTAATGATTATATTCTTAATTTGGCTGTAGAGTTAGCTCTGAGGCACCTATAAGCACGTTAGGGGGCTTAAAAGATAGGTCTTGAGATGTTTTTAATCATCAGTAGTATTTAGAAAATGTTTCAGTATTTTGTGAATGTCCTCACAATAAAAAACGTGTGATCATTAGACGGATGGAAGCAAAAAAAATACGAAAAAATTGCATATTTCAAATGCCGCTATAAGGGACTAGGGTGCAATATTCCGGTCGAAACATACGTCATTTTTTACCTTATTACACACAAAAAAATATCCCGGAGTTTAGAAAAAATTGGTGTTTCTCCGGGTGAACCTCGGCTATTAGAAAACTAGAAAAATGTCGATTTTTTTCCATTTTTTAGCAATATTCAAACAGCTCTACAGCAGTTAATTTTGAAGTAATCAAAACTTTGAAATAAGCAAATTAAAGGCATTTTCAAGACCTTTAATTTGGCTGGTTTAAATTTTTATTTGCTTAAAAATTGACGGTTATAGACCCATTTGAATATGGCTGTAAAGTAGCGGTAAAAATTAATTTATATCGAATTTAAAAACCTTCAAGCGACTGGCGGCACGGGTTATCTCAATTTATATGAATTAAAATTTTGCACAGACTATTTTTTGGTACATAGATCACTTTTCCGTTTGGTCCGGGCAAAATAAAAAAAATTTTTTTTGCTTCCAGTCTAATATATTAATAAATTTATTTTTCTTTTTTAGAAATCGATTTTCCAGATTTTTTGGGGAGGCCAGAATTTTTGCGCGAGATTCATTCAAAGCGTAATATATAGATTCCAAGCTATTGCTAAGTTTTGCTTCGTGATAGCTGCCAATTAAGCCAAGCTCGAGAATCTATTCTGCCTCGGCAGTGCCATTCACGTGGAATTATCACTTCGGTGTATTATAAAGAAAAAGAAAAAAAAAAGAAAAAGCAAAACAATGTGAGACCATAAAGTGCGCGATAACAAAACAAAAAAAGCAATGAAAAGAAAAACCACGGGATTAATAATTGCAAAAAGTGCGATATCGGTTGTTTCACGCCGTACGATAGTCAGCGCACGAGCCTAGGAGTTATTTTCCGTCGATAAAAAGAGAGTTACAGTTGCATCGAGAAATATCGATATGCCGGAAACAAAGAATTTTCTTCTGATCCGCAATGTTTTTGAAGAACTGAGCCTGCCAAGGTTTTTTCACTCATATACACTTTTTAGTCGTATGCCGTAGCGACTGATTGTATAAATAGTGGCAATGAAAAAAATGTTTCTATTTTATTGAGTGGATTTTCATGAAAAAAAAAAAAAAAAAACGAAGAAAAAACTAAAACCAACAAACAAGAAAGTAAATAAACGATGCATCCGTTTCAGAGCGGTATACGCATCTCTGACTGACCGTACTCGTACTTTTACTACTTGCCGTCATATGTATATACGAGAGTAAAAGTAGCACGCAGTATAGTATAAAATGCGAGCGGACGCACGCCGGAGCATACAGTCTTCAAATTGAATTGAAACGATGAAATCATTTCTGCGCTAGCAGCGACTGTTTTTTTTTTCTGCGGATCGAACGAGTGAACGAGTGACTTTTACTGTTTAGCTATTCAGTATATAGATATATATATATATGGATTTTCCGCAAGCGATTTATTATTCAAACTGCTCGTTTTATTTCTCTTGAAAAGTCAAAACTATTCGAGGAAGAAATTGTAAAAGTAATTAAATTGTGTATGCGTGCGCGTGCTCGGAGTCGAACGCTTAATACTTGAAAGTCCCTTACTGCAGTGGTGAGCTCTATGGCTCGTTTCTTGACTCTAATTATGCAGCCATTGCAAATTGAAATCGCCCACAACTCACAAGAATCTCGAAAGAGGCAAAAGTTTTGTAAAAAAGCAATCGCACATGATTTAAAATTTAATCCACGCGTGGTATTTTTTGACTCGCTCTTTTCAGTCACTCGTTCGATCGTTAGATCAGCCGATCTTCATCATTCATAGCAGTGTTATTCATCAGTTGAACTCATTAAATTAGCCTGTAGGTTTTTTTTCAAATGAGCAAGTATTTTCGTAGAGAAAGAAAAATTTTAAATACAGTTCAAAGCGCGTTAAAAATAAAAATAAAATTCTACACGAATGCACCATGCATGAATTCAGCAGAGCTAAATTAATAATCTTGTTCACCTTACAACCGTTCAAATTTAAAACAAATGACTACTAATTGTAAAAAGAAAAAGATATGCCCTTTTCCACTGCTGCAGCAATCGTCATAGAATATCCAAATTGCACAACACGCACTCCTATGGTGCACCGCACATTATAATAATTTCATAGCTCTGCAATTTCTCTCGAGCTTGCCACGGACACAGTGCGCTGTCTTGTTTGTTTTTGCGTACACATTATGCGTTTTAATTTCTTCAACCTTCCTCGTAAGCCCCACCCACGCAACTGCATACATGACGCGCCATAGTGAGCGCCAGATTAATTAGACGTAATTTCGCAAGAGAAAAAGATGAAAGCTCGCGAGGAGGAGAAAGAGGAGGAGAGAGAGAGCAACTGTCTCTCTTTATTCACGATGCGCGTATTGTGCAGGCTCGCGCCGCTTTTTTATATTCCACAAGCGTATCCGTGTGAGGCACGCATGCACGTGTGAGCAACCCTTACAGGTGGACGCTCTCGGAAGGTATATATGTGTGTATACACCAATGGAAGCTTTCGCAACATCATGAGCTCTCTCTTTCTCTCTCGCGAAAGAAAAAGTCGCGTTGGAATTGCAAATTTGCGCGCTGCAACGAAATGCATACATACACACACATACGTGCTCTTGCTCTCGCACCGTTGAACAAAACGGAGCTCGCAGCATGCATATCCATACGTTATAGTGCGTAGTTTTCTTCTTGCGCTCAAATCCCTTTTTAATACGAAAGTTTTGTAACGTTACATACTGCAGTTGTATCGTATACATATATAATACGCAGTGCGAGTGAAGCTAAGCTCAAAAAATCACAGAGAAAGTAACGCATCGTATGGGCATTATGCATATTATGTCATAAATGATATAGTTGTTGAAAGATGTACATCGAGAGTAATTCAAAAGGTAAATCACAAGGAAACCTCTCCACCTCAGGATCGTAGATCCATTAATTTTTACGTGGATACCAACTTTTTTTGGGGGTTTCCAGCTGTTACCTATTCAATTCAATCCATTTGGCATTGAAATAATTTCCTTTATAAAAAATCTTTACAATTTTAATGAATTTAAGTGAAAAATGCAAAGAACAAAAAGATCATAAAATCTGTCAAAGATTACCTATGGATTTTTTTTGCTTCCATAAAGAACTCAATTTTTCAGATATCTCTAACATCTGCTTGTCTCTATAAATATACACTGCCGTTCAATCACTTTTGCCATACCTAAGTAAAAAATGAGTAGACTTCAAAACGTCATAACTCAGTCAATAAAAGTCGTATCAAGATTTTGAAACTACCATTTGAAAGGCCTTTTCAAGCCTCTTTTAACCACATAAATTAGTATTAGTATTATTAATTTATTCACTTATTGTTGTTAACAATTAACAAGTCGAAAAAAAGTTTTTCTGGTCTTTGCTATTTCTGCTATTAGTTTAGTAAGAAGACTCGTAGAAACATTTCGAGCCCATCAATTTGTAGGTTTTGACAAGACCTTTAAATCCGTTTAACTAAAATTGTCCTACGGGCATTTCTCGTAAAGATACGGCCGTTTACTGGACCCCAATATTTTTTAAAATTCTAAAATTTGATGAGTCAAAACCGTGAATATTCTAAGAATCTGATCCATAACTAAATTCTTATTCAACATACAAAACAAATATTTTTTGGAACTAAAATGTTTTCCCATCTCATTTACAAAGCCGTGTACATACATGTAAAGGTCTTGTCAAAACCTACAAATTGATGGGCTCGAAATGTTTCTACGAGTCTTCTTACTAAACTAATAGCAGAAATAGCAAAGACCAGAAAAACTTTTTTTTTGACTTGTTAATTGTTAACAACAATAAGTGAATAAATCAATAATACTAATACTAATTTATGTGGTTAGAAAGGGCTTAAAAAGACCTTTTAAATGGTAGTTTCAAAATCTTGATAAAACTTTTATTGACTGAGTTATGACGTTTGAAGTTTACTTTTTTCTTAGGTATGGCAAAAGTGATTGAACGGCAGTGTCAAAATTTTCAACAGTTCAACAGTTTGGATCAAAATTTTCAATCCCATTTTTCTCGAAAACCACCAAATGAAAAGGGTTGAAATTTTTACCAGTTGTTAAGAGCAATAAAACGGAGGGCACCATAGAGCCGTTTTTTGATTGGTTGAGTTTAGCAATTTTCACATTTTCTGGGATAAATAAAATAAAGTAATAAATCAACAAACAGATGCGTGGATTCAACGAGACTCTACAAGAGCGGGATCGAGAATAAAGAGCTGCGGATCCCATTCCTGTAGCCCATAAAACTTTATATTACTTTATACCCCAAGTAAAGATATAATTTTTTTACAAAATGAAGTTGCAGCACGAGCCACAGTTGAATGCTGTACAGAGTTATATAAGAAAGCTTATTTTCAAAAGCTGCATATGATATATTATAGTACAAGAACCTAAAACTAGCGGCAAAGTTGAAATTTATAGGTTAGAGTGCTATACATTTATTTATTATTAGCAACAAAAATGACTTTGAACTGACGAGAACAAACGTCTAGAGTATTTCATAGTCATGATTTGACTATACTTACATTTTGCAAAAAATACGAAGAATTTCAGTCAACGTTGTATCCATTGCATACCCTACAAGAACGGGATCGAAAAAGGCGCTGCATATCCCGTCCCGGTAGGCTATGATACTACTATTTATTCGTTTTTGATAGCAGGAAAAATTACTAAACTATCTTAGTAATCTTTAGTCATAACTCGACTATTCTATGAAATTTAAAAATTTTTGGGACTTTCTTTTCGACGTCGTAGTCGCTCCTTACCCTACAAGAACGGGATCGAAAACGAGGCGCTGCATATCCCGTCCCGGTAGGCTATGATACTACTATTTATTCGTTTTTGATAGCAGGAAAAATTACTAAACTGATCTTAAGGTGATGCCGAATCCCCGATTTTGACCGACCGAACATTATAAGTGTAAATTTAAATAACTTTTTTACTAGACCCAATTTCGAAAAACGGCTCTGTGAAGCTCTCCGTATTGTTGCTGTGAACAACTGCATCAAATTTCAGCCAATTTCGTCGGGTAGTTTTCCCGGAAAACAGGATCGAAATTTTTGACTACTGTTTGCAGGATATGAAGTGGCTACGACATCGCAAACGAAGTCTCAACCATTTACAAAATTTGTAAAATAGTCGAGTTGTGACGATTGAGTACACAGGGCCAATTTAGTATAACTTCCGGCTATCAAAAATAGTTAAATTGAAGGGGTATTGCCTACCGCAGCGAGATATGTAGCGCATTGGTTATAATCCCGGTCTGGTAGGGTATCTCATTTCATGTGTTAGGATGGTCTGCTACTACTCATAATTTTTCTTCTACATGTCGTAGCGTCTACTGTTTACTTAGTGTAATAGTTTGCAGCGGTCATAATCTACGTGTGTTTTTATAGTTTTGACTTTCATTTGACAGTACTATTGTCATCTTATTCAACACGGAGAAAAAATGAATGGAACAAGTTATCCTCTCTTTTACATTTCAAAGAGGTTATGTTTTTTTTTGTCAACTTTACCTCTCAAGAATACTGGATTATTTTCATTTAATTTAAGGTAGATACTTTTGTTACATTATGACATCAGGAATAAACAATTGTTTTGCATGGACCATTTTTAACATTGGAATTTATTTAGTCTGTGAAATAATCTTCATTTTTACCTTACGGGAGACAACATAAGTCAATTTATAAGATTTAAATTTGCATGTTTCTTTGGCTTATTATATCGTCTATAAATGTCATTTCACAAATTTTGATGCATTATATAATGACAGCATGATTTGAAATAATGGAAGTAATTCAACAAATCAAATGTTTAAACGAGAGGCTATCACTGATCATGATGAAAAATTTATTGAAATCAAAAATTTATGAATAACGAATAATGCATGGACTAATGAAAAATTAAAAAAATAATAATGCAATGATGGCAAACATAAAGCTATTAGTAATTTATAAACGTTTTTGATGAAATTGATTGGAAATAATGATTTGAAATAATAATTAATTTTTAATGCATGAATAATTCGAATTATAATATAATGAATTTATAATAAAGAAAAAGAAAATTAAAATTTATTTCTGAGAGCATGTAATGGCATGTCAGTCGTGATGAAAAATATAAAAATTTTATTTTGTTAAAAAATGAACATAACCTCATCTTCTATTCAGTTTTTTGTTTTCATCATATATAAATGTTTCGTCTTGAATTTAATTAGTAATCATGATGGAAATTGTTTTAATTTATTTGTAGGTCATTAATTTTCATATCTAGTTTGGTCTAGTTTGGTTGACATAAAAAAAATATGTATCACCACTAGTAGCGCCATTTATTGAGTTCATGAGTTGCAGAATATTAAATCGTTCAATAATAAAGTAGTACTGAGAGTGCCATCTGTTGTTTTTTTAGCGATACATTTTTTTGAACTGTATTATCGACAGAGTACGGTACGCAACATATCGTGAGTCTGGCTTGGGCACCACCTTAAATCGGATACCAGTAAATACCGAAAAATTTTATCAGAATTTGAGACTCAGAGATGAGAAGATTTCCTTATCAGTGTACGTTAGTTAGTGTTAGTTACTCGTGTTGTTCTTCAAGCTTATATGCATCTGATCTAGGACAAAAAGCAAGGCTATTTCACAGAATGTATCGAAGGTTAAAGAACGAACTTCGATATATCACAGTGACGCGACATACGTGTTCGTGCGCGTGTTTTGTGGCGGTGTAGGACACCTTTTTCACCCCTGATGAATCGATCCCTTTTTTTTCATTCTCCTGTTTGAAGCATTAATTGCCAGATGGCGAAAGGTCGAAAAGCTCTTCAGACGATTCTGGAAAATTAGTATCCGCTATATTATATGGATACTTTTCTGTCTAGATACCGTTATTTACGACTGACATATAATAATAATGCGCCACCGCAATAGTCACGCGAGTCGACGATCGCCTCGAGACTTCGCAGAACTTGAGTACTTTGAATGTGAGGTTTTTACTCACGTAAGCACATCATAATAAAGCGTCGTTCGACGTCGAGCGCGTAAAAAACAAGTCTTGAAAATTAAGCTCAGCGGTTTGTGCGCTTACAATGCAAACGTATAATAAAGAGTCAATTTCTCCCGGAGATGCGCATTCAAACTCGTAAAACTAAAATTATATCGGCAAATGTGCGTCATTTTCAGAATAAATAAGACTCTCTCATAATAATGTTTGATGATTATCAAATAAAGATACGTTCGATTTAATCGTAAATTTTATGGCTCATAAATTTCAGTATCGATGATAGATTCGATTTTTGTTTTCAATAAAAATATTTATCTCATATTCATTTGGAAAACGAAACAAATTTACTATTTTTTACATTGTCTCACATTGTCTTTTAATTATATGGAACCACACACAGACACACACTGCCGTTACAGAACGCATTATAATGTATCCAATATAAACATAACATCTAGAACTCTCGTAGACGCGAGAGGTATATAGTACACGTACGAGCAAAAAAAGCCATTAATTTGGCCGCCGTAGCGATCGAAATCACTTCTACGTGAGCAGTTAACGTAATCAAATGACGCGATCGGGTTTCGCTCAGTTGACGCTCGCGCGTAGCGTATAGCCATGCTTTGTATATCCAAGTGTGTGTGTGTGTGTGTGTGTGTGCGTTTGTAACTGAGGGCCGTGAACTCTCCGCATGCAGATACTCTTGACTATTGCTGCGCTTGACTATTATACTCCTCGCATTAGTTTTCGCATATAAAATCAGCGCGTACATACTACGGGAAGGGCATCGAGTGAGTTCGATCGAATTGCACCTCCGAGTTCAGAAAAAAGTGACCAGCGCAATTTCAGATTTCAACTGCAACCTTTCTTATTGCTCACTCGTGTGGGATTCTTCTCGAGTTTCACTTTTAAATGTATAAGATTTCATATGGAAAAGTCTGTGAATTTGGTATCTGTAGACTGAAACGTTTCATCGAAAAATATTTCAAATTGTTGACTACGAATATTATTTTAATTTAATGAAGCCATGATGCAATATTATTCATACCAATAAAGGATCGAATTTTCCGTTTTTCCATGAATTTTATAAAAACAAAATAAACTAGAATATATTTTTTAAAATAGGAATTATCGAATTGTTAAGTAAATTTTCACTGAAAAGCACGCATTTTCCAATATAATCGCCCTACATAAGAAGTCGTGAATATAATAAAAAAAAACTGTACTCAAGGTATATTCTTTGACAGCTGTGACAGCTGTTCTCTCCCGCTTTTAAATGTCACGTACGCTGGACAATTTTGTACCGTTATAAGGCAAGTATGAAATGCGAGGCAACTCGTATTGCTAATATTTTTGGCCTCATTCGCGACTGAATGACCCAACGCGCAAACTAGGATAGTATCTACGGTGACGACGACGAAGGAGAGCAAAAAAAAGAAAGGCGTGTGTGTCTTTCATCACTAATGCGAAAATAGTTGCCTCTGTTATCGTCAGTATACAGGCTTTTTGGCTCTTAAAATGATTTCGTTGTCATTTGATTTGTATCTCCACGTGTATTTTCCGAGAATAAACGATGAGTACCCAAAATGTTTCAGTGATAAATATATTTATTTTCGTGAAAGTCTGTTGCAAAAACATAATTGTAACTATTATTACGACTTTGCAATCGTCGATAGCATTACCTTATTTTTACTTTCCTTTTCAATTTCTCGATTCGAAAAAGTACCACATGACACTCAAAATGTGAAATTATAATATCAGATACACCTAGCTGTGTCGAAACTATACGTGCACACGAAAAATTTCACTAAGTAGCTTTAAAAGCTCGAGTCTTAAACTTTCATCCAGCCAGCTCCATCAAACACGTGGTGCACTCGATCGCGTGAATTATTTGGAGACAGAAATTTCTTGACTCGAGACTGCAAATAATTGAATAGGTGTGCGGGTACGAATGGGTCAATAATTTATCGAAAACTCCTATCGAACAAAGAGTACGATCGACTTGTATCAAATAAAACCGCAAAATGTAATTTGATCTGCCGAAATTAATTAATCACTCAGTCGCGATAAAAAAAAGTACTCAATCCAATAACGTTTCTCTTGTTAGTCGACGTCGAAAACATAGGACGTTTCGCTTCATGAGGCTCCAGCTATGGAGCATGAAAAATTTTCTGGAGCTATTATTTCTCGCTAATTACTCGATGCGGCTACATAACTGGTGCAGCAACGTCTCAGTCACGTCACGTTGGACGGAACTTTGTCGCGGGGGCACACGCGTTCGAGGCATAAGCTTTCGACGAAGCTGCCTCCTTCTCGCGTGTATAACACACCCGTACATTAAGTACGTATAACTTATGGCAATAAACGTCGCGCGAGGAATTTCGTTGAAACTTTTTAATTAATTTAAATTAATACAAAAGCGTGCGGCAATCGGGCAAGGGCGAAGTTGTATTACAGCGATTTTTCGCCCGACTGCGGACTCGATCGGCTGAGCAAATTCATTAACGAACGAGTACTCGATTTGTATGTGATTATTAATGCGATAAGACTCGTTAGTCGAGTGGAAAAATAATTTCATCATGAGTATTTTATGGTGACTTTCTTTTTCATCAAAATCGTATAATTACTTTTAGTGGGGAATTACCTTTGTCAGCTGAAACAAGATTTTCATAGTCGACGTGAGTAACCTCCTCCTATATATTATGTGGCCCAGCCCGAGCAGGTCCGTAAATTTAACGCATAAGTCCCGTCGCCATAGGCATGCACGAAGCACATATACACATTACACATGCATCCGAAATAGGCGAATCGCAATGCGCACACCTCGGTCGGTCGGTCGGTTTTGACGTCGTAAAGTGGCTTTCCCAGCGTACGTACCGTACACACTTTGAAACAAAATGATGCGATAATATAGTTCACCCCTTGTAAAAGGGCTATTGTTCGAGGAGTGTTTGTAAAGAGCAATAAAAGCCTTGAGGTATGTATAAAGGCTGGCAGTTGACGCGTACAGAGTATATAATAAAATTGCGGTCAATGCAGCCTCGCCAACGGTTAATGTATTGCATTTAGTAAAAAAATAAAATTGAGTGGGATGCAATCAATCGAGGATTCGTCGATCATTTTTATACGGTTTCCTGACGCGTATAAAAATAAAGTTCAAAATGAAAAAAATATTATTTTTCACGCGAATTTTCAACAACTGCCAGCTATCACAGATCTGATTTCCTATCGAAATTTTCAGCAGCCTCTGGATTCGTTGACCCTTGAACAAGTGAAATTTCCGTTAGTTTACTTTTTTTTCCGTCGTTTCTCTTTCTTTCCTACAGTACGTCGTCGATGTGCAGCTGTACTTAAACGAACGACGGGAAAAAAAAGATCGAGGTCTCTGCACCTCACGCTATTGACACTCACCAAAACATCGTTTTCCACCATTGGTAAATTGCATTTTCTTTGCTTCCACACACGCTGCAATCTCAGGATCTATTTTACTTTTTTTTTTCGCTCTTCCACTTGTCACCACACATCGTGCGTGCAACTAGAAAATAGAGACAGCTTAGCCTCGCGATAGAAATATACGCTCGTCTAGTAACTCGCACACGCGGCACATTGTCGGAAAGACAAAGAGAAACATGTACAGCTTGGATGAGAGAGAGAAATAAACTTGAAAAAATGTCAAGAAGCGAACGTAGAGATAAAAGAAAAGGTTTAATCAATATTTATATATATAAATGCAAGGAAAAAGACTCTGAAATTGAGCCGTAAACGCGATATAAATTTATAAGAACGTGTGAAAGGCAGATTGTGACACTCATCGACTCCTCCTTGTCGTTGTTATCATCGTTACCAACTTGATGCATAGCAAATACTCGATTTGTCGATCGATGTACCACCAAACTAGAAGTTTAAATTCAAGTGAGATACGCATTGTTTTGCAAAAATCGAGCAATTCGATTCGACTTAAATTGAGTAAAATTACCTTTACGCAGGAAGAGAAAATCTCAAGGCTGCGACGCCATACTCTACCTCTCTCGTAGAGAAAAATAAGAACTCACAACGGTTAAGATAGTTTCAATGATCGTACCGAAGCTCGTGGATAATAGTCGATTTTGCACAGCTTGCCCGCCTCGCTCGTAATGGTTTATTTAAAAATCGATTCGTTGCGGCTAATCAGCGAAAATTTCGTAGCGAAACGACTCGCGCGCGCGCCTGACGATATACTTAAATAAAACTGCCTCGAAAGTCTTTTTATCGCGTCGTTTACGTTCGGATATATAAAGAGAGAGATCGAGTTTAAGCTCTGGGTATAAAAGTGAATTCGCAGGTGTTGAATTTATAAATTACCACCGCAAAATCGATACTCGGAGCAGATTGTTCAGAGATTCTCGATTCCGATACAATTTGTCTCATATTTTCTTTGTTGAATCGTAAAAAACGAAATTTTACTGTATCATCGTCAGCGCAGTGAATCTATTACGATTATTCGTAATTTAACCATACGCACGAGGCGTAGCAGGACAGTCATTACCCACACTCGAATATCTGTACGATAAATATAGTATATAGCTCCAATATGTAAAGCCATCCTTGTTCGAGTGGATGCGTGGGCATACCAAAATCTGCGTATTCACATCGTTAAGGTCGAACTTGGATCAACAACAGCACGTGGCTGAGGTTGGCTGCCAATGTATATAGTTGGCGCAACGAGCCAGTACGCGTATACGTGTGCAAAAGCACGAGAGCTCGTATACAGTCTTACAGGGCATCGCCACCCTTGCCCAATACGTATACACATGCACATAGCAGTACACAAGCTCAGTAGCAGCACAACACGCAGCCACAGAGACGGTATTGTTCATTTAGATATATACTATAGTGGGTGGCAGTCGAGAAAGCTGCGAGAGTGGAAGCGGCGCCCGCGGCTGCGCCGTCCGCGTGGGCATATCGCGCGCGCTATATGTCAAAAGCACTGTAGTCGGCGGCTGGCTAAAAGCTCTTTCTCAGCCGATCATTCGACGCCCGCGCGCGTCAAGGCTCGTTCGCACGGACCGTGCAGCCGCCTCTCGTGCTCGCTTCGAGCCCTATTCCAACGTTACGAATTTCTTCCGAGTTCGAGAGTAAAAACTCCCTGTAGTTGCATCGTTGGGCCGAACAGTCGGACGATCGCTGAGCTTTGATCGAACTTTCATCGGGATCGAGTGTTACTATCCGAGTGCTCGAGTGCTCCTTGAAAGCTCTCGGGAGAGAGCACGATGAGCTGAAGATTGCAGCTGGTGAAAACAATGTTTCGTCGCGATGCCGATTGCGAACATGGATACCGGCGGTGCAAGCTCTGGCCCATACTTTGAATGAAAAACGAAAATGACTACTTCAAATACTCGTCGTATTGTGCAGTGTATAGATCCATGATTCAGTAGTCATCCATAATATAGTGATTGTGCTTTTTTTGTTCTGTGCCAGTTTATACCTATTGTTGTGTCAGTGTTTGTTGTCAGTTAAAAAAGTGCAAAGAAATATAATAAAATAATTGAAAATAATAATAATAATAATAATACTAATAATGTGGTCAAGCAGTGCCAACAACACGACAGAGTTCGCTTTCTGCGACAACGAGCTCGACAGCTTTCACACGGGCTACGTGGCCATACACGGCTGGGTGGCCCTCATCGTGTGCATCTTCGGCTCGATCGCCAACGGCCTCAACATCGCTGTGCTGACCCGGCGGGAGATGACGTCACCGACGAACGCCATACTGACGGGCCTCGCGGTGGCCGACATGCTCGTGATGGTCGAGTACATACCCTACGCGTTTCACTCGTATCTCGACAAGCGGCCCAGGAGCGAGACCTTCACCTACAGCTGGGCCGTCTTCGTGCTGTTCCACTCGATCTTCGCGCAGGTCTTCCACACGATCTCGATTTGGTTGACGGTGATGCTGGCCATCTGGCGCTACATCGCCGTCATACACGCGCAGAAGAGCCGCGAGTGGTGCACCTACAAGCGCAGCATAATCGCCATCGTGGCGGCTTACGTCATCTGCCCGTTGATCTGCATACCGATCTACGTGACGACGGAGGTGCAGCATCGCAACGTCACCCTCAACAGCAGCGACAACAACAGCAGCGTTAGCGGCGGTAACAGTAGCGCCGGCGACGCCAACACGACCATCTACTACGTCCAGATGACGGAGAGCGCGAAGCACAGCGCCGCGCAGGAGGTCAACTTCTGGATCTACAGCGTCGTGATCAAGCTTATACCGTGCGTGGCTCTGACGATACTGAGCCTGCCGCTCATACGGGCCCTGATGGAGGCGAAAAAACGACGCAAGAATCTGACGACCGCGACCATGCTCAAGATGGAGGAATCCATCAATCTATCGGAGGGCAAGAAGCGCAAGAGGAAAGTGTCGCGCGCCATGGACAAGGAGAGACAGACCGACCGCACGACCAAGATGCTGCTGGCCGTGCTCCTGCTGTTTCTCTTGACGGAATTTCCGCAGGGCACGTTGGGCTTGTCCAGCGTCATATTTGGCAAGGTCTTCTTCAACAAGTGCTACGTCAAACTCGGTAATTACTGAACAGCGCAGCAACCACCTCGGCTATTGCTTTCTTTTTCTTCTACTTTTTCTTTTCTCGCTTTTTTCTATTTTTTTTTTTTTTTTTTGTTGGCGGGAGTGAGAGAAATAATCCAATTATGGTAGCTGTCCGGTACTAGCTTGCACACCACCCTCCAGAGCTTGTATCACGGATATAGACCCGAGGCCGAAGGAATCGCGTCTTCCTTCCTTCTCTCTCTCTTCCTTTCTTTCTCTTTATTTCAAGACAATCGACGTTGCTGACCTCACACTCGATTCCGGAGGATAATTAAGCGCTCGGGGGAAAGTAGCAAGCAGCTGTATATACTGTAGCATGTATAACACAGCAGATGACAATCGATGCGCGAAATTCACGAGAGCAATAGGTACTTAATTGGCCCATCGCAGCAGCAGCGGCAGTAGCAGCGCAGGGATTCATATGTATACCAGCCGCACATTGTACAATTTTCCCTTTCTCGCTGCTGCTGCTCGTGCATAAGGCAGTGCACCGAAGTGTGCAAATATCTCCACGGCCTTTACAAATTATTATCATTATGATTAGCACATACGTAATAATGTATTCGCGAGGCACCGTTCGTATCTCGAAACCACGACAGATTAATTTTATATCATACGCCACAATCGTTAATTATTTCTCTATGCAGGTTGCAGTCGCGAAACTAGCACGGTGTAAAGGGCGCGGAATTTTGCGGGCACGATAAAGGACAATTAAATTTAGTACCAGCCAATGCGACGTTGCGAAGAAAGAGCTGCGCAATGTTGATCTGGCCGCGAGCTTACAAAGTCAAATGTATACTATGTATGTATATAAAAGAGTAAATATTTATACGAGTTTCTGGAGCTTCGCGAGCGCAGCACTGAGACGTCGCAGCGCGTTAGATGAGCGCCCGAGGCACACTAGAACATGCACACGCAGATACGTTTGTAATCAATTTAGCAGTGGTTAGAATGAAGATATATTTTCAAGAGTCGCTAGTTGTGGTACAGCCGTCATATACTGCGTGTGCAAAGTCTTAAATTTAGAATTCGCCTGGGCTGCTGCTGCTACTACTGCTGTGTTGATAAAGAAATGATTCTTCAAAGCGAGTCGGCTAATTAACGCGAGATTTCTATTTGCAACAGCGTATACAATATTTTATCGAGCCACTATTTAAATGTATTTTTAACTCCGTTATTCGAAAACGAGAAAAAGAAAAGAGAGCTTTAAATTGAAAAATGGCTTACAAAGTGAACAATAAAAACGAAAGCCAATGAAAATAAATGCACTGATCGTTATACGGACGCGCACACACTTTTGCGCCATTATATAGGCGTGCACGCGCGCGAAATTTTCTCCCTCCCTTGGGCACCGCGTTAATATTTTCTAACTTTGAATATTGCGTATTTTCTTTTGGTATTACCGTACGAGCGGCTCGTGGACTAGACTCGGAGGCAGAGTGAGAGAGAGGGAGAGATTTATTTACCAGATTTTTCAAATTCCAATAACTCACCGATTTCTTCTTTTAATAGCACCCGTCTATACCTATATGTATCGTGCATTCTGAAATAATAGAATTCTCTCGCTCTCTCTCTCTCTCTCTCTCTCTCTCTCTCTCTCTCTCTCTCTCTCTCTCTCTCTCTCTCTCTCTTATATCTACGCACCATTGAAATCGCTATCGCACACAGACAAATGGGGAATTGGCGCGAGGAACTTGTAGCAACAAGAGAGAGAGAGAGAGAGAGGGAGAGGAGAGACCTGCTACTCGCACACTCGCACAGTCATTGGCGTATGGCTATTTTCATTCATATATAGCTGGCAGCTCGCTACGTACGATCGTTTTTCATTGTCCTCCTCTCTTAGTGAGTTGTGCGTGCCTAGGCTGCCATGCGTATGTACGCGTGTCCGTGGGCATATAGGAAAATATTATCGCAGCGCACTACTACTGCTGCTGCCATTGCTGCTCGCCCCGTCCAATTATACTTTTGACAGGCTAATGATCACTTATGTGCGCCGACGACGCACGTGTTTATCGAAAATCGATCGATATGCCTAGCGCGCCACTGAAAACACAGACTGGCGGCCGAGCGAATAATCAATCAATAATTAAAATCGTTTTGAATTCCCGTGACGATATTATCGCAATTGCCAAGCGCACGGCATATTTCGAGCGCATGTAACGACGTCTGCCGTAAACATAAATCGTTTGTGTATGGCCCTTTTTTTCGTCGCATTAGCGTCGGAGTCTTTCGCGCGCCTGCATATACGGATAATCTTATCTTTTGAATCTATTGCGCTCGTATCGTCCTCTCGTGCGCGCAGCATCTTTACGATGTAGCGCAGAATCTTCGGAGAAAAAAACTTTTTCTCCCCAGAGTTATTCCCGTCGCCGTTTATGGGTGGTATTTTTCACGCAGCGAGCTTTTTCGAAAAT
The DNA here is from genome assembly GCA_034770305.1 of Trichogramma dendrolimi. Taxonomy (NCBI): domain Eukaryota; kingdom Metazoa; phylum Arthropoda; class Insecta; order Hymenoptera; family Trichogrammatidae; genus Trichogramma; species Trichogramma dendrolimi. The sequence continues at coordinate 42,913 of JAPMIB010000155.1, read as the reverse complement.
TATTCGCCGCTTCTCTACCTTTTCGTCCCCGCGCACCGTCGCAGCTCTAATTCATGCGCTACACATAGACTCGACCCTGCGAGCTGCGTTTAACTGCCCAGCTAGAGGCTAGCGCACATACTTTATCGTCGCGAATCTCGTACGATTATTTAATGCCTCGCTCTTCGATTCAGCCTCTCTTATATACATATTTTATAGCCTCTCTTCCACGCGAGTTTAATTAATTAAGACGGTATATGCGTGCGGCTAAGTTTAAGGATCTCGTATATACTGCGCGGAACAATAGCCCTGCTTCATGCTAGAGCCGCTCACTCTAGCTCGTCGCTCGGCCAAGTCATTCCACGAAAACCAAACTCTCCAATCAGATATGCCCCGGTGACAACTTTGAGCTCATGAGTCGTGTGTGTGTCGCATTATTCACTGCCTTGCGAGAGCTTATCATTATCCCGAGCTTGCATAAGCGCTACATCAGCTCGACGTTGTAATTGGAAATCTCGTGTTTACACGTTGACATAGATGTATATATGCGAAATTCAAGCGTTATCTATCTCTGACTATGATCAACTATGAACATCTATATTTTGCCTAGCAGCTATTTTGTAATGTAGCATAGGGTGACTATCATTTTCTGTATAATCACTCGAAATGTTCGACCCTTCGCACTTCGTTTGGTACACATACGCACATATGCTATCGTACGTTTATGTATATAATCTGATGTCCGATGACATGCTGCTCGTGTGCTTCAGCCGTACTCGACACATCCATTGCCGCAAAGTGTCATATAGAGGCAATTACGATCAACGACGTACCTATATGAGTAGGCGTTATTGACAAGTGACTCCGTAAGAAAAATAAGATGGCATATTTTCGGATTGATCAGATAACTCGACCGACCTTTAATGAGATTTCGTTGTGGAGGACGTACGTGTTGGAGAGGCTTTACTTGTTTTCCTTTCGTCGGATGAAAATATCAAACGCTTGCGTAAAAATATTTTTTACCTACAAATGAAAAAGCGCAAAGAGACAACACGCAATTACTCAACAAGCTTGAAAAATGGCATCTTATCCGTTATATTTTTCTTTACGCAAATCACAGTACATCTTTATGTCGGTTTCATGTAATTAGTTCAACTCATAATGAGTTCGCATCGCTGTAATGAAACGAGAGAGCAAAAGAAGCCGAGCTAGACGTATAAGCGCGCTGCTTTATAGTAAGTATAGAAAACGACCCCGAGCTCGGAACAAGTTAAAAGTTGATCCGATAAGTTTTAACCCGAAGCGAAGCGATCCTGCAGCTGTGTGTTATAATTACTGCACAAATGTGCAACGTGCTCCGCGCGCCACGATAAAAAACTTATGGGCTCGCACCGGAGGGTCATCGTATTGCACGTAAAAGTCTGTAGTTATACATCAAATTGTACTTCTACAATTGGTGTAGGCGCGTTTGCGGTGGATAAACTTAATGTGCGTGGCTGAGCCTTGAAGGAGGAAAAAGTATTACGCAAGGAGTCGAAGCTAAAATATATACATTACTTTGTCTATTTGTGTTTCTACGGGTGCGCGCGCGAGGGCTGAATAAGAAGGAAAAAAAAGTTATACTGTACAGATTCAGGCTAGGAGCTTTGTGGGGGTTGCGTGGAGGAAATTGTGCAGAGTCCATGTACCGGATAGTTGTTGCCTCTCGACTGTTCAGTCCTTATTGCGTGGAAGTTGCGTAATCCATACTGTAAACCGCCGCTAAATTAAGAATAGTCGCGTCATCGTTTTTTCAACGACTTTCTGCCTCGATTCGTTGAAATTCTCTCTTTCTGTCCCTATAGATGTATTATTTTTAATTAAAATATATAAAATGTAATAAAGCACCGAAATACTTCTGCTGTACAAGTCGTGATATATCTCAAATTCCAATCATCGCTTTACGTAAATATGAGCTTGCGCGAGCTGGCGAGCTCGTATATAGTCCTTGAGTTCTCTGATCGCTGCCAATCGAGAGCATGCCAATCTCTCTTGTTTCTGTATCGCGTACGAGGATAAAAACTTTGAAAATGATTTACCGTTTTCTTGTGAGCGCTAGAAGAGAGAGAGAGAAGAGTTTATGGACTTTTCTCTCTCATTGCTCTCGGAGGATATTTGGTCTCCGTGATCGTTTTTCTCTGCCCTCGCGCGCAACGAACGATATACTTCTCTGCACACGATTCCAACTACCTTCTCGCTTCGATCTGTTTTTTCTTTCTTTTCGATCTGCTCAGTGGATCTGCTCAAAGGTATATACCACTTGATTTTCCAGTATTTTTTTTTTATTTTGCAAAATTCCTCCGAGCGACGTTCGCGTCTCTTTCCCTGTTCTCAGTTTTCTCCAGTCCTCAGTTTTATAAATTGACGCCGAGGTCTTGAGCGATACATATTCAAAAGCGTATCGATCTCATCATTTGACTAAACCAATTCAGTCATCGCTGGAGTCTCGTGCGATGGGCAGAGAGCACATATAATTTTTATCGATTCCATATAAATTTTTCCCCATCCTGTACATCTTGTTTTACTCCCCCCGATTTGGGAGTAAGTCGACTCGAACTTACAAAGGTTTCTTTTACTTTGTTCTTCGTATTTTTCTATTTCTTTGTACTTTCCATACATCGATGTACATTCAAGATTTTATCGTATTTCGTCGAAAGCACATAAGAGAATTTCGAGCGCATGAAAGCCGAGTCCCCTTGGTTGTCTAAATAATAATGCACTATGGACTGCTTTTCTTTCTACGTTACAGTGGCACACGGCTCAATAAGCGTCAGAAATTTATTCGTATCATTTACAGTGCTCGTATTATTATACGGACACGCCGTAAGCATCGCAGTAAATAACCATTCTAAACTGCATAAACTCCGGTACTTATAACTTGACTGAAAATAATATGAGTCTCGTATCAGCTACACAACAGCTTCTTTCACTACTAGTTATGCTTCTTGTACTCATTTTCCTTTTATTTATTTTCTTTCCTCCTCTGCTATTTGCGCGCTTGCATAGGAAACAAAAAGCGACGGCAGCAGCAGCGGCAGCGCATAAGCACGTATACACACATACACACACGTAGATATATATGCATTACGCACCGACGCGGGACCTCTCGAATGACTCTCGCGAGGAATATCACACACTCACACAGATGAAGCTTGACGCATCGCAAGCGCTCGCACACTCGGGCAATATAATCCGTATACTGGCGCGCACCTGCGTACTCGGGCGCGCGCGCCTCTTCCATTTTAATCTTCCTTTTTTTCGCCCTCCCTCTTGCGATACGTCTCGTCGCGCGCTTACATTATCTTATACCCAGAGCGCGGCGCCGAGCTCAACTATAAATGTACAACTGAAAATGTAAGTTGCACATATTGCGAAATCGATCTTCCAGCAGCCCAGCAAGAGTTGCGGGTTAAAAATGAGGAGTAATAAGGACTGGAGAGGCTCTCAAAGGCTACTTGGAAAATTAGAGGAGCCGAGTGCGTTCGAGTGCAAGGCGATTACGACGTCGAAATTTTCCATTGGCACCGAGTGCTCGTTTCGCTATATATTATGTACGTTGTGAGAGAGAAAGAGAGATAGATGAAAATGCGCCCCCCCTCTATATACTTGCTAATACTGATGAAATGTTAGTGAGAGCGAGAAAGACCACTTGGCACTGTGCACATTTTTCGGATGCGACGCTGCTAAAGCACGAGAGGCGCAGATATAGCAGCTGCTGTGTGCAAGGAGCAGTGCGCCTGTCGAGTACCAACTTTTGCTTCCAAGTGAAAATTAATTTCCTACCTTGGCGACAAGGAGTGGGCGACACAGTTTCGTTAATATATATACAGCGACGATTTTATGTAAAGTCATCCCTAATGGACCCCGAAACACTTTATTCCTTTTGGAATCGCTACCCGGGCTAAATGAATATTAATACGTGGGAAAATGACGCGTGTACGAATTTTTCGATAGATGCTCTTTGAATTTATTAGCGCAACCCCAATATGCATAGTATAGCCAACCCCATCCATCATATTCAAGACAGTCACCGGTTTCATCGTTCTTCTTCTTTTATTCTTCTGCTGCTGCTACTGCTGCCGTAGCTGCTCGCCACATATCGTGCGATTGAAAAAACATACTTTTATCTTCCGATAGGAGACACACTGTTGTCCTCGCTCCTTTTCCCAAGCTTCCACTTCGTTTAACAGTCGAGAAGGCGTGTGCTGCTCCTTACTCCCCCTATCGCACCTCGTGCACTTGATATCGACTTATTTTCTTGGGCTCCCTTTTTTTTGTGCTTTATTATACGTCTTCTTTTTTACGCGAAAAAAACATTAACTTTGCTTCCTTTTCTATCCTCTCGTCGTATTTTTTTTCGCTCGCTAAACTTATAAAGCGCGTGTATATATAACTTTGAGCTTTTAAGGAGGTGAATTATTCGTGAAACTCAAAAATAAACGAGTGCATATAAGGGGCTCCGTGAAACATAAACTCAGCAAAGCTTTTAGATCTCTGCGAAGACTACTAGGCATAATGTGCACGTGACAAAAAATAGTTTGAAAAAAAGTACAGGCAAAACATATCGATGAAAAAAGTGTATCGAGCATGAAAATAGCGTCTGATTTTTCAATGAGCAGAATAGCCCGAACACGTTCAACAGAAGTAGGCGGGAAGGTCAAGAAATCAGTTTCAAATACTATTTGTACTTTTTATTTCTTTTGCGTAAAACTAAAGTTATTTTGCACCCGTTTGAGGTGATTCGACACCAAAAGTATTAAGAATGAGTTTGTATTTCAATATATTCAATAAGTACTTATTTGTCTGTTTGTTCTTGTCAAATTTGATATGAACTTTTATTTCCCTTCCAACCGAGATCAAAATGAAATACTCTTTGTGCATACGTTCAACCAATGTTAAGAACAGGGTATTTTTATATTTTTTCTTACAAACGAGACTTTGCAGAGCCATTTCACTTTTCGTTCACATCATGATCAGCATGCACATTCAAACGTGCTCGCAGACACCACCACAACTTTGAAATCATAAAATTTACGGTTATCACGCGAAAATTAAAGCGTAGGCACGATAAAGTGAGTCCACGTACAGCGACACTCATCTAATTGCATTCTACTTCGTGTGGACTGCATTCGGCGCATTAACGCGCGCTAGAATGTCCGAGGCGCGTATAAGCAGCGTCAAGGAAACCCATTCACATGGAGAGTCAGCGAAAACATTTTCCCCGCTTGGGAAATTTTTTTCCTCACGACGCCCTCCCTCCGCGCGCTGCGAGACTGTATATATTTACACATTTTACGTGTGTGTATGTGGGTTAAAAGCGTGTTCGCGCGCTCGTGCGCCATCATCAATATTCTAGTCCGAAATGGACGCGACGCGTCGCGCGACCGAATACCTTCGAGATTACAATATCAAAACTGGATTCTGCATGGCCACATGCATCGCACGGACATAGGCAAACAGACTAAAGGTTTATTATTCTCGAGCATCGTCACTGTCAACAGATCCCAAAATCCCTTTGCAATCACAGAAAACCAAGGAAAAGTGTATAAAGCCCGTCTTGCTCGAGACACGTACATATATCTGTGTATAAAGTTTTACGCGCATGAGAGAACTTGATTAATAACAGGGCGCTAGGCATCTTGGCTATGTTCGAAGCAAAGAAAGAAAAAATCTTACAACAGTCTGAAAAAAGAAAAAGAATATAAAAAGAGGTATACAACCCACACAGGTTCACTTGTGTTCTTGCCATACGATAATATTTTAAAAGGAGTTCAAGTCTCAAAAGTGTCTTTTTTTTCTCTTTGTGTCGATTATGATGGGTACTAAAAATTACTTTTTTGTCTCTCAAAACTGTATTAAGTTACGATCTATCGACGACATCCGTTGACAATTTTGTTTGATTCGAAAATTCACCAGTAAAGTCGAATCATTCCATGCTATTCTAATAAAAAATCTAATAAAAAATTTCATTTTGATTTATCTACTCAATAAATGTACACTACATTCAAAGTGATTTTTCGACAGCACTTTATTGGCCAAAAATTCAATTTCCAACTTTTTCTAATAAAATCGGTTCTTACGCTTAAAAAACATTCGATCAATCTTTCGAAATTTTCAAAAAGGAATTCAGAATCGTGGAGAAGCATCTTTACATTTTACGTTTCTTTTTAGACGCGCAGTTGTCTTATAGCTGCGCAAGCTAAAGGTAAATATACACACGTTCGCGTACGACATGAACGTCAAAATATATACATCGTAATGTCGATCGCACAAATCCGCATTGCTAAGTCTCGTATAACAGCGGTAGACATAATATGTATTTCCCTGAATTCAAGGTTAACGGGCGTCGATTGTTTTTATCTCACTACTGCACATACAAAGTATAATTTATAAAACTCAGATAACTTTTAATTCCGCAATGTTTCTTGAGCCAAAGTGAAATTTCCCGCGTACCATCCATATTTTCCTTAAAAATTCTCGCGCCGTCATATTTTCTGTCAGAAACACTTATGCGCCCATCTTTGAGATCGGCGAATTCGCTGTTTGCTAAGCCCTCTTCGGAGCAGCAAGATGCATTTACCTCTCCTACCACCGACGCCGCCGCCAAATGATAATAAACTTAAAAGTTGCTGCACACACACGCATACACACACATGAACCCACGGGCACACGCGCGTGGGCGGACGAGCTCTCGGGAAGACGTTGAGCCTCTTTTACTCTTGGGCTGCTATATACACATAGATGAGTTCAAGAGCTTTTTGGGCTACGCCAATAGCATCTGTGCTCTCATACGCTGCCTCTATGTCTATATATTATGCGAGCTTCACGAGCACAATGGCATGAAACTTTCATTTTCCAACGTTGCAACTCGGGCAGCAACTGTGCGGTGTGCTCCGCGTTCCGCGAAGAAAAGATTTCGTTGCATATATTTATTTGAAAATCTCTATGCAGCGAATAGTAAAAATGTGTGCGCGCGAACGATCTGATTTTAAAGCTTCTCGCAACGAGTAATCAACAGCACTAAAATTAATGATTTATTTTTACAACTGGAAATTATCCACTCTCGTCGTAAACACGACTGTAAACGCATGCTGTATATTAAACGCTCGAATTACTGCGCGCAAGTATAATTAATGCCTGCGAAGGTTTCGGAAAAGGGACGCTGCATTGATAATGCGGGATGAAGTTTATTTTAACAACGTTATCTTCACCTGATATTAACATAAAACGATCGCACGAGCTTGGAGGCGCGCACGTGTGCCAACGCACGAGTCTCCCACTAAAGCACAAAGCTCCCTGTAATAAAGTTTTCTATTCCGAACTTTGCAGCCGATAGTTTTACGTATAATTACGTTTCACTGGGAGAAAAACATTAATAATACATTTGAAGGTTGATTTTCTATGTCCAGTGGTGATATTTTGATACCATTGAGCCAGTTTCGACGCACACAGCGAAGCACACAAACTGAAGTAGAAAATAATAAAAAGCTGGAAAAAATGTTAAAGAAAGGTATTTCATCAACGAGCTTTTAAGCATTTTATCAGAAATTAATCAGCCTGCTCGTGATCTTTTGAGCTGCTAATTTTTTCCTCGATATAATTATTGCAAGCTCGCAGCACCCCATAATCACGCTTAATATATATGTAGTTGACGTAATAAGCATTAAATTTGCGAGAAAATAAACGCTTGCAGGGCATTTTATCTCGTACAAAGCTCTCGCCGAGAGCCGTAAAAGTCCAATTACCCGCGTCGGCCGTGCACGAGACGATATTCCTGCTATTTTGCGAAGAATCTCGAGCTTTACATTGGGTCCAGCGCGTATATACAACATTATGTACATGCAAATCTTTCGCGCTTGGCTACGTATAAATGCACACGTATGTATAAAGCAACAAGCCCAGAGCTCCGACGAAGCAGCAGCAGCGGCAGCGGCAGCGGCAGTAGGAGCGACAGTAGCAGTTGCTGCAGCATATAGTTGCAGCATTTCCGTGCCCGAGCACTTTACAGTTAGCGAGTGAGACAGACACGGACTAATAAGCTAATGGATGCGTGTAGCAGCAGCAGTACTGCACACAATGGCACATTGCAGTAGGTATACAACCAAGCTCGGCGAAGATGTACATATTATGTATACGCTATACAGGCTGCGTGCATGTGATGCGGCGGCAGATGGAGACTGTATATAATATACGAGCGAGCTGGTGCGCATCTGCGCGCAAGATTTTATACGTTTCCGAGATGTACGCAATATACATGCAAACCTGGCGTGGCGCTATACTCTCTATGGCATGCGCATGTATGGGCCGGCCTGTAAGGCGAATATAACTATACGCGGGAAATTTGGCGAGCGAAAATGTGTTATAACCGCGTGTGCGGCTGAGTGCGCATGCATATATACGACTGTAGCAAGCACATTGCGCGCCCACTGTTTATATACATTTACAGCCAACACGTGGTTTCGCTTCTTTCCTTTGAATCATTATACCTACCGCTCGAGCTCTGCGGATCGTTTGCGCAACTCTAAATTTATTTTTTGTGCGGCTTCGCGAATTTTTGTAAATTATACTTGCGCACCGGTGCAGAAGCAACTTATATTATAGCTGCGCAACTGGCGGCGAAGCTTATAGCTAGCAAACACGCTTTTGCTCGACGGAAGCATCATTCAAATTTACATTTCAAATGTAACCTTCGGAAAACTGTTGGCAATCCGTATACAATATCGCATGAAGACATCAATGCGTGTCGAGGGGGCGGGAAAGCTTCTCGCACATCTACCGAAACGTACATGACTGCCTCCCGCTCTGAGTTATAATTATGCATTATATTTACCAGTCAGTCAGTCGAGTCGAAGTCTATACAGTCGGTTAGCCTATCCACAAAACATCAAACGCGCCGGCTAACTTTCCCACCATGCCAGTCGAGCCAATTTCAAGTTCTAAACTCGAGAGCTGCTTAATACACACGTACTTGTATCGCTGAAGGTTGCCTGGTACCTATACACATACAAGCGGCAGTTTGTTCGCTTTCAGTCGTCACTCTCACTCTATCTCTCGCGCTTGGTGCGCGAGTATTTGAACAAGTTATATGCGCGCGAGCGAGCTCGAGCTATACGCACAGTAGCTACTCGCTAAACTTGAACACAACTCGATATAAAATTTCTATTATACGCGCAGCTGCACATAGCTGCACATAGACGCGCCGCGACGCCCGGCCCAACGAATAAGTGGCTACGAATGAGATCTTCGTGAATGCATATAGCATGCCATACTCCGCGTACATAAGGAACGTTTTTGGAAGGCACCGCGCGTATAATGTACTTCGTGTGCTACGCGAGGGATTATATTATTCCGCGAGTGCGCAGTAATTGACGCGCGAAACATTCTCGAGAACTTGAAACTCGCGCGTACCTGCACATGCACACCGCACGTATACGAGCTGCAGCTATTATCCCGTTGGCCTGTTTACGCTTTTTACACGTGCCTTCATGTTATAACAAACTTTGCACGCGTTTGGGGTTAAATAAAATTTACTCGTCTATTTTATTATACTCGACTTGATTTTACTTGACTGAATACGTACGAACGACCGTGTATTTATAAACGCGGAGCGCGAAAAGTTTTCGAGAGCACCGAGAGATCAAATTATGCGAGCTGCTCGCATTGTGTTATACATAAAAAGTTGCGTCCGCCCACACGCAAATTGAATTTATTTATGTAAAACGCATTTTTGCAAACACGTATAGTATTTTCATGCGTCCGTTCGTTCTTGCTAACATCGGTTCGCCAGTTCTCTCTTCGCTGCACGTATAAACGTCAGCTTTGAAAAAAAATAATGAAAAACACATCGAAAACATTTTTTTCACTTTAATGCCGGATTCAACCACGAAAGGAAAAACAAAACCGGAGAGTCTAGCTTTACCATCGACGCTTCGGTTCCGTCAAAATATGCCGTTTGTGCGCGAGGCAGAAAGAGAGAGAGAGCGAAAGCTCGATCCTTGCCCAAACGTACACCACCTCTAACGACGCGCATGTATCCGTGTAGAATATACACACGCGAAACAAGCGGACGGCTTGTAGTATCGCCGACTCGCATGAACAGACTATTTTTCATTTTTATTGGCCTTTAAACCTTAGCGCTACTGCTACTGACGCTCTCTCTCTCTCTCTCTCTTTCGCGTACTGACTCGACCAGCGATGGTGGAATTTTTTTTTTTTGCTCACTTGGCACGAGTACACGCGCTAGCGAGCGCACACAAGAAAAACGGCAACAGCACGGAAGTACTTTTTGTCTCCGCAATGATAATGTATAAAAATGTGACCGAGAGAGAACAGGTTTGACTAAAAAAACATAAAATTCGACCCTCGAAAATGACTGCGTGAAAAAAGTGGTGTCGGATGGAATTAAGGCTGTATTTTGCATTGTGGTCGTTTTACATCTTCAAAAGTAAAGTTCGTTCAGCAGCGGTTATTTCAAGATTCAATGAGATACTGCATGCTTGGGCGAGCTTACACCCAAGTCGATTACGGACATTCTCATGCCTTCTGCTTTTTAACGAGAGCTTTTAATTGATGTTGTAAAGCCTTAAATATTTGATATTATTATAACTATTTTAATTGATACATTCATATATTTTAATATTTCAAGCACGTTTTACATCAAATATTCATTCGATAAAGGAGCCTCATAAATAGATTCTAATGGACTCTTAGCAGTGGAGAAATTTTCAGGGAGAAAATTTTCCTCTTTTTCAAATATTATCTGGCATTAAAGAGTCATAAAATAAAAATCGTAAAAGCTTTTGTGCATCGCGAGAGATTCTTGCTCTCTTATGTGTGTATAAACATTTTTTTTCGCATCGCGCACTAATGGATATGAAAAACAAATAAACATTGTAATGCATTGACATTTTTTATGAGAAAAAAAATAATAACTCGAAGCATTAAGAGATACTGATTTCATTCGTGATAATGGCACCACGCATTGACTCGAGAGATAACATTCTTTGATAAAAAAAGCGAAGAAAAAAAACAAATAGGATGCACGCCCGGAAATTGATTGTAATGAAAAAAGATACCCTTTAATACGGAACGAGATTAATGGCACAATAGACATAGATTTATACAAGTAAAATACATACGCGCGCAAAGCTTCGAGGTCGCCGACGAAAACTAAAATTAGCCTCTACACTCATATATACTATCAATATAAGCTATACGAAAAAATTATGGAAGGCTCTCTGGCCAATGCCTCAAACGCTTCAAACGCGATGCGATAAAATCTGTTACACAAAAATATGAGACTTATGTTTCGCGATAAAGCAAAACGTATGTGCTGTGAAAATTTCTTTCGGGTTTGTTCCAAAAAAAGAAGGGAAAAAAAGCCACTTACATGAATTTTTTTTGTACCCGCGAGATTTTAAACTCGTCTATACCATGCATCGATGCTTATCTGCAACACGCGATTGAGGCTTTTTTTCTCTCCTCGGCTATTCCGATAAAACGTATAATATTGAAAAGGCACAAAGTACAGAGGCGTGAGAAACGCCACTACGCCAAAATGACAAATTTCCATCGCGATTGCTATATTAACACACTTATACTGCTCCATTTTACGAATCGATTTATGAAATTGTTCGGCCTGGAGAAGCTCATATGAGCTTGATGGAGTAAGGTGGGAGGGAAGGGTTTCGAGTCGAAACTTAAACAAAAACTGGTCAGTCGAATGGAGCTGAAATTGCGTTTTTATTCGATTGGCTCAAAGAAAAAAACAAGGAACGCAAAAAGTATGTGTGTAAAAGTAAAAAAGTATACGTGGTCTTGAAAAATGTTTCAATAAAATTGGAGACAAAATATTTGATGAAAATAATTAATTAAAGTACATTGAATTCAACGCTCGTTAATAATTTCCAACAATAAATTTTTACCCTTGTCTTTAGAGCTATTCATATTCCTTGAATAATATTGACTCTAAAGTGACACACTTTGATGCTTTTTTAGTGACAGCTTTCAAAAGCATATAAAAATCATCATACATGAAGCCATTTCACTCGTTGAATATTCGCTGAAAAAAAAGGATGGACAAGCGTTTCCGAAATAATATTCACTCGCAAAAAAGTACTATCCGACAATGTTGGCATATACGTATCCCCTTTTTTTTGCTTTGAAAATTGCATAGGATTTTTCGAGCACGCGCACGAATATTGCTCTTTGCCACATGGTCCGATATAGTAGGCACAACAAGTGTACAATGCATCATACGTGCGATATATCATTCGTTAAATTTAAATTTACGCAACCAGAAAAAATCAAAACGTCCTGCGACGTAAATCATGAAATCACAAGTGCGTGATAAAAAAGTACGCGATGGTCAAACAACAAGTTGCATAGCTATGAAATGTCATGCATTTTTTTATAATTTTTAAAATTTTATTTCAATCGTCACTGCGTAAGAAACAAATCTTCTACTCCTGTCATTTCTCACTCTGACGTTCTCGGTAATAAATCTCTAAAATGATTTACTTGTGCGTCTTTCCAAGGTAAAAGATCTACCTTTTCAACAATACAAAACCTATGATACATGTGTGGTATGCGTCTTGTACAACTATCTTCCATCTGATCGCATATTATTTATAAAGTTACGATTTAGTGATTATAGGTGTTTCAAGTTTGTATTGTATACCCTCAAGAGATGAATAAATTGTGCTAACGTAATTAGCGGAAGTCCGGAACTGTCTAGTATCTACATTAAATTTCGAAGTGATAAGTTGCTGATCGAATTTAGAGTTCATGACATTGCTCTGGCGGCTTATAAAATTACTTACTTAGATAGCAGTGCGGCAAGTAGGAGATAGATATACAGTGCAGTTACGGTCGCTTGTATAGAAATGTCTTCGAAATGAAAATTCAGCCACGAACACTAACATGGTAAATTTTGACGAATGATTGTTGTAATTAAGCTCGAGCTTTAACGATTAAACTCGAGTCAAGACGCTAAGTAACCATTCGTTACCTTCAATTCAACTGGTTGTACATTGCGCTCGAGAGAGTATACGATCGCTGAGTTCAATTATGCTCAAAATTATACAGAATAATTTTCTTAACGAGTCGAGTAATCAATTAGAAATAACTCTAAAGTGATTGAATTAATTTATGAACAATGAACGTACGATAGCCAGCATGAAAATATATAGTACGCCAGTCATAAACGTCTACTTTTCATATATCTATATGTGTTAGTGGGTGATGGCTTTAATATTAGAAAGGTACAATTCAAAGCAAGAGAGTTGAACATGGTTTATTCATCGATTTGAAAGTGCACCCACTCAACACTAATTCCTTTCAATTGCAAGGAAACTTTGTCAAACTATACATTGCTTAAACTAAAATTTTCAGGCGAGTATATTGTTTAATAAAGAATAAATATCACGCCAAAAATATCAATTAAAATGAAATTCTTGAACCCATTATGAATTCAACGACAAATGTTTTTTTAAATTCCGAAGTAAATATGTGAATTAAAAAAAGTTTATTTCACAAGTGAGAAGTTTGAGAACTTATCTCTTCCCTTATGTCCCAGCATCAATCTTGATTGTGCTCTAAATTTGTATCCCACCTTGGTAAGCCTGGAAAGAAGTTTTTGATTGCTTAAAACTATACTGCTGGTGTAACAACAGAGCTTGTAGAAAATTAATCTTTTACAGAAAATTCGAATTAAATTACTTTTAAATCAGATTTTCGTAGGTGGATTATGATTTTTATAACAGAGGAGTGGAACTTGAATATCTTAAAATAACAGTAATGAAAGATTCATGTATTATTAAAGATGTGATACTATAAAACAAATTATTAATTTTTTTTTTTTGAAAACTTCTAAGCTCTACTAGATCTTTAATGAATTTTCTGTAAGGCATACTTTTTTTGTTTTATTTTACCAATATTCGATAAGTTAATGCTTTTGAAAATGAGAATGAAACAATACACTTGTTCTTTTAAATAATTTTTAAACAAAAGATGAATCGATATCAAAATCTTTTTCCGCGAGAAGTCATAAAATCATTGTATATCCGTAAAAATCAACTTTCATCTAATAAGACATTTAAATATTAGCAGTATTTTATTCATTCTTATGTTTGAAAAAAATGAGAGCTGAGATTGTCCAGAGTAAGCGAAAAAATCGTCTGGAATAAATCATGTCATTAGGATGATATCCCGAGGGCCAACAAAAATGCATTATGTACAAAAGCTAGTATGCGACTTTATCCCAAACTTTAAGACCATACAGCGTATAGTAAAGGTGACGGACGACTGTCGAACTCTATATAATGGATTATAGAGCAAGAGTTGAAGAGGCTAGCGTCATCTTGTATTTGGAGAATCTCTTTATAACCAATTTCGCGTGAGAGATACTTTGCGACGTGCGAGGGTTTGGGCCTTAGCCTATGCTCGCCCTGCAGTCGTATAATTTATTTACTGAGGCTCCGGTTAGCCTACCTGGTCGTCTTACATCAAAAGGGGGTCGAGCCTTCCACCAAGTGTGCCTCGAGCGTCGGTAATTCGTTGCTGAAAATTCGGAAAAGGTCCGCGAAATAAGCACAATAGGGAGTTAGTTTAAATCAAAATTACTTAATTTATTATTCCAAGTCAAAGTTAATTATTATGCTATGATTTACCAATCAATACTCGATTACGATTCGATTGTATTTTTATTTACAAGAAAAAGTCTCAATAATTGCTTTAGTGACGTCAAATTACCATAAGGGTACTCGCGCAGTAAAGTCCAAGGGGATGCTGTCGAGTCACAATACGACCTCGGCTCGAATCCCGATATCGTGCCGCGCACTTGCACTCGCGCGTCTCCGTTCCACTGTAGACGAAGCCTAATGCCACGTGCGTTCGCTCGCGAAAGTCCAAGGGGAAGTACAGAGTCACAACACGTGCTCTGTTCGAATCCCGTTTTCGTGCTCGGCCTACGACGGCTCCGCAACTTCGTGCGAACGGGCACGGCGATGTACAAAGATGGCCGCTTTCCGACGTCGGTACGCGCGCGACGTAATAGCGACTTGCTCGCCTCGGACGACTTTTACTACGCGACGATGAAACACACTATAATCGACTTTATTCGCCTCCGCGATATCTGCTCGTACGCAGAAAACGACATACAATTTACTACTCTACTTCGCGCGATTCTTCGTACGCACGCAATAACATACGATAATGCTACGTTCTTTCGCGATTTTCATACACACGCAACACATACATACACACACGCATACACGACCGACCAAGTTACTACAATACAATTTGATGCTATTCGCTTACGATGTCGTTGGTGTTGCTCCGCGACGCCATGCCTGCCGGGTGTTTGCTGCTGTAGATTGCGGTTATGTCCAAGTCTCGCAGAAAATTTGGATCGGCGCCGCGTCTCGACGGTCGGCCGGATCCGCTCGTTGTACGTGCGCGTACGGCTGCTGTCGGTGATGTCACCTCGGCACTCGTGACGAGGTGGCTCGCCTTCTACGCGGGCACACACACAGCACAACGTGGCACGCGACTGTAGCTGATCGTGTCGTCGAGCTCGGCCGCCTTAACCTCGCTCGTGTGCGCACGACTCTCCGCTGCTGCTGTGCGAATCTCGCCTTGGACAACGTTCGCTGCACGTTACTTTTCACGAGTTTTTCTCTCACTCTCGCACGACCACTGCACGGTTTTCGTAGTGCACTTGCTTCGCTCTTTAGCCTCGGACTTTTTACTCGCCTTCGCAGTCGCGCGATCACGTACAATTTCTCACTCGCTTTCTAGCCTCGAAATTCTACTCTGCCTCTGCGTGCGGCCGCGTACGTAACAATCATCTCCATGGTCGTCGTCGTCGCCGCCTCACGTGGCTTCTTCCGCTGCCTTCATTGTTCCTCTCCTACTACTGCTGCTGCTGCTGCCGCTGCTACTGATACGGCTGGTCGCCGAGCCGTTGGTTCGGTCGGCAATGCACGTGCCTACGCTGCCGCGGTGTGCGGAGGTTAGAAGAGCTTGGCTCTTCCTTCACCCTGCACGGTCGGTCGGTCGCAACTTTCTCTCGCCCATACACGTGGCATTCACTCTTCGTCGGGGCAAATCCGTTGCCAGTGACATCGTCACAACGTATACGAGAGGGTTCACCCTCTCATATCGCATTCCTCCCCCCCCTACTGTTACATAATGAATTTACGATGATAGAACGCAATGCAACGCGCACACGAGAAGAAAAAAATGTACCCTGTGTTTATACGTGCGTACGGCGCCGCGAGTGTGAGTGCGATATTTTACGAGCGTATACAAGACGTAGAATGAGATTTTATGTACGTAGCCCATTGGTGTCGGTTTTATCGATGTTTTTCCAAAGCTTCATAAAACCAGCTCTGCTGGTTTGCTCGAGCTATTTTTCTTTATTTACTTTTGTATATGTGTGTAATACGAATTGTTTACACAGGAATGATGAGAGAGATCCACGCTTGCGCACGTTAAGAACTAAAAAAGAGATTCAATGTTGTTGTTATGTTTCGGTTTTTTTTTTATTTTACACTGGACTCATGATTTTTGTATTGTCAGGATAAATCGCCTCCGATACGATTTGTGCCTCGTTGCTTGTCGTAAACCGTCGTGCGTAAACGTTAATGCAACACGGACGCGACTGCATAAGTGGGAAATGTGAAAAATCATATTGCAGACTGACAATAACCTGATCTGGCGACACTCAGCCAACAATATGACTTTTTTATTTTTGTACAAAAAAAATTCAACATTTGAAGCATTGCTCAAATAAAACAGAAGGGGCAAGTTTTCAACGATTTTCATCGAGAAAAACCTTAAATAAAATGACTGCGTTTGACACAATCATTCCCATAATTTTGAATCACAATTCGTTTTTCCCTTTTTTTTACTCTACATCGGACTTTCACGTGATACGCTGCATGTACTAAGAGCTAGAGAGACATTTTTTGGGGAAAAAATTCACTTGCACGAGCAGCTTGATACATTCCTGACTCAGCTGCTGGTGCTTTAGTACACCTTTTCCTGCGTGATTTAGCTCTTTTTACGTATGCAGAAAATAGTTGGGGAAAATAAACTTACCCCGACGCCGACGACATAGAGCGTTCAAGCGTGCATTAACCTGTTTTTTTTTCAATGATATTCCTGTTTTTTTTTTCGCGTGAAATTCTTTTTTAGTTTGAAATTAAATTTTTATCTCTAATGAAATCATAGCACCCAAGCTCCTCTAATAAAGTGAAAGGGTGAACAAAGAAAATGTTGAACATGTAAATACGCTTGAGTGCGAAGAACACGTCAGATAAGGTACAAAATGTAACTCTATTATTCAAGCTGTGCAGCGTAATACATATAACACATCTTAATCAGCCAGCGACACTCGCGCTTACGTTACAGCTCGTAGAAAAGGATCTAAGCGGAAATTACTTAATTCTCTATCATTTTCTCTCCTCTTCCTCCTTCTCCCACGTATCACCATCATTAGTAAAGTCCTACATAATTTCAGTTTGATGCACGCGTGCAGCAAGACATCATTTCATTACATACTCCGCTCGGTCAGAGTATATAATCTCGCGTCTAAACTGGCCCGCGCATTATTACTCGACCCTCTTCGATTTCCTCTGGCTTCGCTCCCCGGTGGTATAGCATATATATATACATGTAAAATCTATATACACAGTCGTGGCTCTCTCTAGCAGGATATATCCTCTTTAATGGAAATGGAATATCCGCGTGCTTTCTCACTCCTCCCTCTTGCTCGCTCGCTTCATATGGCTCACGGGAGTAAGATCGAGCATTAGCAGCAAAAAGGGAATTTCGGCTGGCTTGAGCTCTTCGGCATTATAATATATAGTGTATCCATTGAAGCTGCGCTTAAATCGCGTCACATGCTCCTTCGGGCTGCGCAGCTGTACTCGGCAAGGCGACGCTATTATTCTGCAGAAACAGGAAAGCAGAAAGCTCCGCGCCTGACGTGGCATGATCGCTTATATACTAAATTGACTATATACAGGCGAGCGCGGGTTCGAGTACCTGCGCGACGCGGATCAATGGAAAACTTGACGTGCTTCGAAGGTCTTAAGCTTTGATTTAATGGGGCCTTGTATCGAGAGCGCGCGCTCCATGTATCATTGTCTTATTAGCGATAGCTTTACGAGAAAAAATAAACCTTTCTTTTCGCAGCACTGACTTTTGTTGAACTTTAATCGATGAAGAGCAATGAAAGTTAATCCTGTGAACCCAGTCAATTTATTTAACTATATAAATTCACTTAAGCAATTTGTTTAAAATGAATATTGAGTGCTCTCTCACCACTTGATATATCCATGAAATTCAGAAGTGTAAAAAATGTTTAAATTAAAACACATTGATGCACTTGTGGCAGTATTTCTACACCTCGTGTAATTACAAAAAGAAAAAAAAGTAATAGTATTGAAGCACTAAAATTCAAATAAAAATTAAATGAATGAACTTTAATTAAATCTAAAATAATATTTCACATTCGTTTCTGTAACGTGAAACTTTAACCATTTGAATACCTACATATGCACGAATAAAGTATTCAAAATGTTGAAAGGTTATTTCTTTCTCTAGATTACTCATACAGCTTCTTGAATCTAAAAGCACACTTTTAGTGTCAGAAAATAATTTATAAAGTAAATATTTAACTCATTCGCAGTCCAAAATAATAATAATAATAATATTTACGATGAAAAATACATTGGAAAACGATCACCCAAGGTAACGCATTACAGTTGAAATTACATTTGGAACGCATGTGTCTAAAATTACGATTCATGTTAATTAATTGGGCATAAATATATATAAGTACCCTTTCAAATTTAGCATATATTTGTATGTCATTATATTTTGGCAGAGAGATAAAATAGGTGGAAATAAGAGCCAGAAATTAATGTTTCAACTTTAGAAGCGAAAGCAATTTACTGAGTGACACACACGAGAGCTGTTGCTGGTGCCGCTGCCTGCCTGCCTACTTCTGGCATGCTGCAACCTGTGCTATCATTTATACACAAGAGATTGCAAAATTTAAATTTCCCAGAGAGCGTGAAGGACTGGAGTACATAATTTTTATCGATGCTGAACACATTTAAAACGTGACTTTACAAAATACAAAAATACAGTCTTCTAATTGAAATAGCTCTCGGCGATAAAGCAATAACGCGCACCTCTCGTTTTCCCGCTTGCGCACATCGATTTTTTAATTCAAGTGGAATTTTCCTTTAAAATCAAATAATGCCCGCGTGAAAATGTATGATGAAATTTGAAAAACGATCCAGCCGAATTGCACCGTTTCGAGACTGATAAAAATGCAGCCTTCGCCCCCACCGCAAAGCAGAAATCTCGCTGATTCTCCGAGATACCGTTTCGTATAATATTCCAAACGAGCACGCATATCGATGTATAAACCGCTTTGAACGCCTAATTGCTTTATGCCGAGTAATTCGGCTTTATTCAAGATGTTAGCGATCACGCGAGTGAGCTTTTACAGTATTTCAAAATACCTCAAACTCGCTTGAATGTATCGTCCTATATGACGAGTCAGTCGAAATCTCCGAGAAAGTAAAATGAAAGAGCCATTTTCTATATACTCCGAGCGATTCTTGCCTCAAATTACTCGCGAGCTTTGCTTTGACTTGCAGCAAATATGCGCAATCGAATCTAAACGGCACACGCGCATCGTTGCTTTGTGTACGTATAAGCTTCATGCGCGATGTAACGAGCACCAAGCGCTGATAAGCTTTCCCAAGCTTTGCATAAGCAATTCCGAATAAAGTATAATGGTGTGGAGGAGGAGGAGAAGGAGGGGAGGGAGTGGCTCGGCCGGAGTACAACACAGTGGAGTACGGCGAGGATCTCTTTGGCATTATCTGTACACGTGTATAGGGAAAAGCGAGCGCGTAACACACTTTGAGCGTCCGGACTAATATTGTGCGGTATAGCAATGTACGCAATTGTGTGGCATTTCGGAGGCTAATTTCACATGCGGCAGTTAACGAGCGATTAACCGATTTACTAATGGCCAAGACGTGAATTGCGAGTGTATATTTAGTCCGGCGCGGGCTATATGGTCTCTCTCTGTGCTGCTCTCGATATCGGTAACATACACTCGGCTCCGTGTGTGTACTGTAGCACCCTCGAGTATCAAAGTTGCGCTACCTTTTGGACTGCGCGATGGCAGTAATTCGACCAGCATCGTATTACACACATATATATTATTATTCCACTGATATAGGGGCATTATCTGTTCCGAGTTATGCCGTATAAATCTTGAACTTGCGCTCATACGTCTCACGGGTGCGCGCACACTTCGCCGTAAGAGAAACGTTATATGCGTGTAATTTCGAGCAACACGTTTATCTGTACAATTAATGCGCCAAATAAATAAGTCACTTTTTTGCGGATAATCGTGCGAATGAAAATGTTTTATTAAAACACATACGAGCCATCCCCTTATGGAATTGTTATGCAAATATGACTGTTTTTTTTTGCTTTAAACAAGCCTCGTGGGCGCATAAAATGAACGACGAGGCTCGCTTTATGAGCTTGCAAACTTGCAATGCTAGTGTGGACACGCGATGACATTTTCTTTTCTTTTTTGTCTATAGCGCACTTATAATTTTACGGTAAAGGAACTTTTTATGAAGCTGGACATTAATTTTATTTTTAATATTCGTTATTTGCGCTTCTTTTGAATAACAATTTACTTGATGGGTTATTTTTTTTTTGTAGATCGAAGAACAACATGACTATTACACTGATATGAAATTTGTAATGAATTCGACATTAAATTTTTTGATGTGTAAAATTAGCAACAAATACAGGATTAATAAAGGATCACCGAGTGAAAAAGCGCAGAATTGTCAGGTTAATCAGGTGTATTTAAAAATAGCGTCTATCGGTTTGCAAAGCTTGTAAAATAGGAAAAAAGCACGTTTGATGTATCTGATAATTTTTCCAGAAATAAAATATTTATTATTTACTTGAAATTGAAATTCGCAATGCAAACGATCGCTATAAAGTGTGCAGGTCGAATAAAACTGGAGTATTTTTTAGACGCGAGAGAGAGAAAATCATTGATGAACAAATCTCGATATAAATAAGCGTTGCATTGAATTACACACGTCTACATAGCGATACACGCGTACAGGATTACATTGATTGAGTCTCTGATCCTTTCTTTTACAATCGAATAATGCTCTTTTGCTCGATCGCCCGAGTAACTTGCCTCTCGAGTAAGAGAAACAAAGAGGGAAACATAATCTCATAGATAAATAAGCTGAAAATGTTCACGAAAAACAAGTCTCGCGATGAATATTAATATACAAAGCTCGGCCGACGAAAAGTAATGTTGGACAAAGCCCATTAAACAATCATGCACTTGTTCATTGCGCCCGCACGCGCGCCTGAAAATTAGCATTTAAATGAGAGCACAAGAGCAACAAACCGGGGGGTAGGTACCGCGCGCATTCTTACGACCGCGACATTTCATATCCAGAGGGTCAGGGATGCTAATGCGACCGACGGACCGACCGCCACCGAGCTCTCGTGCTTATTTGCCAACTTCATTCATCCGTTAACTCGGAGCATTCATTAACATTAAATAAGATTGCTGAGTAGTTTGGGCTACACGGCAGAGAGAGCAACGATGTCCATGATATTTCATTTTAATAATGCTCTATCAGAGAGATGTTTCAATGGCTTAACTGGTCAAGATGCATTTCAATGGAGAAAAAAGTTAACGTGTATTTATAATATACTTTTTGATGAAAAATAGAAAATTGGCATGTTTCTGGCGACGAAGAGTACTCATTCAATTATTCGTGTATTTTTTGTACCGATGGCTCGAAATTGCTATTTGAAATTTTGAAATGATATTAATCATGCCGCGTATATAAAGTTTGTTTCTACGATATAGGTCTGATTGGCAAAGCTATTTAAAAAACATTTATTCATTTCCTCATTGATCGATATTTTATAATACCTAGTTTGCAATTACAATTGCATTAGTATTTGGAACGACGCGGTTGTGGACGTACGAAAAAAAATTGTGAACCCTAATTTACTACCCGTTATTCATGCATGTTTTTAAAAAATTTTCAATCTACCGTGTAATTGATTTCACAAAATTTCGAATTAATTGAAATTGAAATGCTAGTTTATAAAATAATCGGAAAAAAATTTTTCGTTCATTATTTCAATCTAGAATAGTAAAAAAACGGCATTTCACCAATACAAGTCAAATAGCAAAATGAAAACCACAATACTTGTAACGATATTGGCCAAGGTTGGATTTATAGAGTTAAGTAGAGACAATCAAGTTGAATATCTTTTGAATTGTTTGATAATATAAAGCTTAGAATTAATTTTAATCATATGGTTATGAATATTTTTCAGCGATGAAAAATAAAATTGTCACTCGCAACAGAAGCTAATTTCTAAAAATAATGCCAGGCCTGCGGATTTTAGCTCGTCATAATTTTTTCTCTGCAATGACAGTGATCCGACTCAACAATCTTTTTAGGTCGTTCGCTTGGTGCAGCTCTTAATTAGCTTACACAAGAGAGAAAGAGGGTGAGCTTGCGAGTTTGCTATTCTTCATCGTCAATCTGATACACTCCGGTGTCAGTAGGGGTATACATTTTCCGAGCCTAAGCTAGCTCCGACTGGAAAACTAATTTTATATTTGATGAATTTATTTAAAATTTGACGAACTTTATACGCGATGAATTATATGACACACAACTTTGTGAAAGCAACATTTGAAGAAATTGAGTTTTATTCAGGGTCACAAGTAGCTCTCTCAGTTCCCCTAGCAATAAAATTATGAAATTCAAATGTAGGAGTAGCAACATATAAAACTCTAAAAAAGTAAAATGAGTTCAAACACTTGTGCGGTGATGTTTGCGCTAAGATGTATAGATTAAAACTCATTATATAAGGCTATTACTATAGAAGTGCCATGTACAGTTATTTTAAGTTTCATAAAACCAAAAGTTGATACAATCAAGCTTAGCACGTGGGAGAGCCAAATTCCCAACTGATAGTTCTCGCTTAATACATAGCAATGTGCACAATCGGTTTGTTCGAGAAAAAAGAAGAAGAAAGTTGCCATGAGATCGCGCGTCCAGTTATAAGTAGTCCCTCGATGGCAAATGCATTTTTACTTGCTCCGTACGTATATACATGTTACTGCCGAGATCCTTTTCCCGTCCGCAGAGAGATGAAACTTTAAAGATGTTTAAAGCTCGTTACTGACTTAATGTACTACGTGTCTCACCTACTCTCCGGTCCGACTTTACAGAAATTTTCTGTTCCTTTCTATATATACGCGGGCGAGAGTGCGTATGTCCGAACACGTCTAGCCTGAACTCCTAAAGTTTGCTTCTTTTTTTTATTGCCAACTCAATTTCAAAAGACTTTTTCCCCGAGATTCAAAGTTGAATTTAGATCGGCACTAGAAGAGAAAGAGAGAAGCTTAATCAAAGTCTACGAGTAAAAGTGTAACAAGATAATTGCTTCTGTAGTTTTCGAAATGGCTCTTCCACCTCGCCTTGCAGATCGATTAAAATTAGAAAACAAACTGGCACACCTATTATACGCTATAATACTAAATAATCCTGTACATTTAATGAAATCGTGAATTGACGTTGTTTTTTTGTTATGTTCACGTTGCAGGCGAAGCCATGGACATTTTGGCGCTGATGAACTCGGCGATCAATTTCATCCTGTACTGCGCGATGAGCCGGCAGTTCCGCACGACCTTCCACAAGCTGTTCTGCCGCTGGAAGTTCCTGAATCGATGGTTGCCGGTGCCGCAGCAGGCGGAGAACAACAACGGTCACACGATGAACAACACGGTGACGCAGGTGACCCACGTGTAGCATCGAGACGCCCGTCGACGATTGTCCAGCCGCTACTGCTGCTGCAGAAGTCGCAGCAGCAGCCCCTGCTGATCTTTGTCGCCTCGCACACACTTTGCAGCGGCTATCGCATCAGCTGTGAGATTTCATTATCGAATACATACGTATCTAAACGCGCACAAGTGTTCCTTCCTCGAAAGTCGAAAGCTCAGAAGAATAATAATTGCCAATCGAGAGCAGGACTTTTTATCGGGTATTTTTTTATATTATAGTGAGGAGCGAGTGTAAATGTATAATAAAAGCACAGAAGATTGGTCCATTGGGCCGTAATTATTATGAACGAAAAATCGGAGGAAATAGGATGACTGTATCAGTACTTATCTGCTTACACTCAAATCGTGATAATATTTGAACGAGTTTTAAAGTTATTATCTTAAAATAATATGCAAATTTTTGTTATTAAAATGAATAATTTAATTGCAAGAGAAAACTAGAACCAAATACTAGACCTTAATTTCTCAACCGGTCGGTTATTGGTAAAGTCACTATATTCGCTTGAAATTCAATGTAAGTCTGATATTTGAGCAACGGTGTGTAATTCTTTTAACCTATTTTTATTTTGGTCGTTGAGCATCGAACATGACGAGTACACTCGTAGAGTAATATAATGTGCAAACGAGCTAGCAACTTGTTAATTCCTTAACGACAGCTGTTGCGTATTATGTATAATTATGCTCGGAAAGAAAAAATGAAAAGATGAAAGAAAAAAAGCTTTCCGAGCTTTCGCATTTAATTACTGCTATGCTCGTGTATTATACATAAGCACACGTTTTTGCATCAATCGAATGAACATTTATATATTTTTTCAAAATGCGGCCGAGATCGAAAAGTCGGGACCGATTTAACTTTCTGCTCGGGCAATCATAATAATAACGTCGCAGCTTCATTAAAGCTCGACTGTGCATATTATACATGTTATATAGATGTATGTCGTAGGATATATGCTACGTGAGCTTTCCGTTGGTCAAACTTTGGCTTGCGAGCGGCGCGTGCTGATGCAGCCAAATGTAAACCGAGGAACTTTGATACGTGTGGTGGATCGTCGCGGGCGTGTTTTTTCTACTTTAACGATGATAATAAGGATAAGTTGTAATTATAAGAAATGAGCGTAGATCGTTGAACGAGTGATGAATGAGATATTATTAGAAAAATGTGTGAAAAATTATAAGTAAAATAAGACAACTGTCTTTTCCAACATTTATGTATCATATTTGCTGAAATGTTGAAAATACCTTTCCATCACGTTTTCGTATTTTTTTCGTCGATATTTCGTAGCGACGTGTGGTGAAGCCTCCAGGAACTTTATTTCACTCGATCGATGTATAGAGCACACCTATAATAAATCGAACACCCACACACACGACAACAACATGTTAAATATAATATAATATATTATCGTAAAAAGCGAATTTCGAAAATGATGAATTCTCTATGCGACTCTTGGCTGTCTTTTTCACGGGATATTGTATAGGTGAACGCCGCAAGATAATTCGTTGGAATGATGTGCGAACGAGAGCTAGAATAGCTGTATAGGTGCGAATCGTGCACGTGCGCACGATGTTCACGGGCCGGAAGCACCGAGGTTATATGCGCGTTGATCGAGTGTATTTTCAATTGAGTTTGATCGATATAGCGTCACTCTTAATAAATATAATATGTGCAGGCCATGACGCGAGCTGTAACTCCCCGTCTATGTACATGTATAATACATTATAATGCCAAATCTGTATAGTGTATAACACGGAGCACTATATGGTACGTGTAAATGTACTTTCATCATTCATCCGTGAAAGGATCCGCGCTGGTAACGCGGACAAGTGGATTATTATTAAAGCTTAATTTTCGAGCTAGTCAATTCTATTAATATTTGCAATATTATACCAGTATTATAGGATTTTTTTTCGCTCGTTCTGCACCGACTCTAGTACGAATTTAGAAAAAAGAAAGAGTAAAGATACAACCGAAAGATCCGTGATATATGTATAAGAATATATACACGAAGCCAAGTCGTGAGAGAGAAAGAGCGAGAAGGCTTATATATGTGTATATGGAAGTGCAAAAGATCGCGTTATTCCCCGAGAAAACGAGAAGTCATACGCACCCGAGGTTTATACAGCTTGCACGGATACACGAGCTCGATCTGAAAAAGTCTGAGAGAGAAAGAGACTAGGCGATAAAGAGAAAAGTAGCGGCAGCATCGGGGCCGCAGCGTATCCCGCAATGGGATCGTAAGGTGAAAAAAAACGAGTCTCCAGCGTGGTCAGGGCCAAGCTCGGCGCTCACAGCCTCTCGTATACTCGCGCCGCACATACACACGTTATATAGACGCAGCTGCGATAAGCCACGTAAAGTGAAAACGTACCAGAGCTTTTCGGAGGCATGGACAGTATATCGCTGCTCTTCTTTTTTTCTTTCTTTTTGCTTCATCCTGCTCCTCCTTCTCTGTCTTTCTTTCTCTTCTCTCGCGAGCCTGTACTTCAAGTTTTTATCAAGAGAGATGCTTCTCTCGCAAGCTCTGTGTATACACAGCTGCCACACGTGCCCCGCACGCAATGCCCGCGAGAGTATATAAATGTTATGTTTGCCGTTGGAATTTTTCACGGAGTATACGCGTGTATATATCTCGGAGGATTAACGGATTATCGGATTCGACTGAAATAATTGGCTGAGAGAGTAGCGGCCCCGACTTTGTGTTTTATATCACACGCGCGCAGCAGCACACGAGGAGTACGTTTTACTTCCACGCGAAATTGATCGATAGCCAATGATTCGAGCTCCAGTTGTACGCTCGTGTTGGAAATTGGCCAGGTGACTGACCGACTTTTTCTTTTTTTTTTTTTCTACAATTGGTAGGAACGATTGGACCCTCGAAATTCCAAGTGGTCTATTTCCATGCCCGAGTTTTAAAATCGGGATCCCCTTTACTTTTTCGCTGGAACTTTTTTCAAACTGCACTCGCGGTGGCAGAGAGCTTTCGCACGAGGTTAGAATTACCGGAAAACCGCGCGTAATCCCCGGGGTACTTTAATATTTTTCCTCTGAAGGCACGCGAGCGCGTATGAAATTGAGAGATCCTTCGTAATCTCGGTGAGCTAGCGCTTCGTGCTTTGTTTTTTAGATTCGTCAACGTCGTGCGCACCCACAAGTCTGTGTGACGAGAGAAACTAAGAGCGGCTTTAAAATTTTCACAAAAAATTTACGAGTCATTTAAAGTATATACAACGCGCACTCGAGTTTTGGAAAATTTATCATTTTTCCGGTTTAAAAGGAGTTTGCTTTATACGAATGAAAATAAATCAAGGCTTTATATTCATATTTTGACAATTTTCAATGTATAAATCAATAATATACATGCACTTTTAAAACGAGCTGCAACAATGAAAAGGCTGCATTTTAAAAGCGGCGCAATATTGCGTATTATATTCAGGTGTTTCTTGCGCATGTGTTAACAAAACCATTGTGAATCGCCAAATTTTTCAGGATATATAAAAAAAAAAACGAATAATGAAGAAAAGGTTCGGAAGTGCTTCTTCGCTTGCACGCGATGCGTATTATTATCTCTTTATCTCATTCGGCATCGAGCCCTCGCACGCGTGAGGTGCGAGGAAAAACTTTACCCCGCGTCCTCCGAGTTTCTGCATGTGCAGTAAGCTTCGCAGCCGATAAATCTGCGGCAAAAGACATTAAACGCATCGAAATATGCTGCAGTTTATGGGGCCATGGCAGTCGGTATATACTTTTGGGAGTAAGTGAGAAAGGGAGAAAAGCGAGAGAGGAAAAAACCCGGCCCGAGACTATTCCGCATTCTTCGAGGGAGCTAGCTGCAAAGTTTCGAGTACTATTTACACGCGCTCGTGGCTATA
Source organism: Trichogramma dendrolimi (assembly GCA_034770305.1). Classification (NCBI taxonomy): domain Eukaryota; kingdom Metazoa; phylum Arthropoda; class Insecta; order Hymenoptera; family Trichogrammatidae; genus Trichogramma; species Trichogramma dendrolimi. The sequence goes on along the minus strand of JAPMIB010000155.1, from coordinate 15,072 downwards.
CTATGTACGCAACTCAAAAGTTGGCTGCATGTGCGTTCGGTGGCTATCTTCTTGCATACATATATATACATTATAAGCGGTAACTTTGCGCGAACTTCAGAGCCTGATGCGCTGCATCACCGCGAGAGAAAGAGACAAGGAGAGATGCAGATGCTGCGATAACTATTGGTTTTTGCCTATTCGAAAACTCACACTGATATAAAAAGCTTCTTCTCTCAGCTCCACGTCGAGCTTTTTTCTTTCTTTCTTCTCTTTCTCTCTCTCTCTCTCTCTCTCTCTCTCTCTCTCTCTCTTCTCTCTTCACTGTGATATGTATATTCTGTCTAATGGGCAAAAAGTTCCTCATCCCTTCGCAGACTCGTACGAATCGAGGAACCAAATGCTTTCGATTGATAAAAACAATAAATACGCTAACCGATCTTAGAGTTGAGAAAATGCCACGATAATGACCCAAAAATAAGAGGAGCAAAGAACTAAGAAGGAGAAAAAACATAAGTACATTTTATAGATACACAGCACTACGGAAGCGTTAGTTCATGTAGCAATTATATTACTATAACTGTGCTCAAGTTTTTGCAGCTTTATCCACTCGCCTGCTTTAGTTTTTTTATAATTTCTGAACGAGCACATTTTTTAGTCTGTTGAAATTTATCATGTTTTATCATATTCCTTTGCTAAATTAGAGAGTCTACTCGGTGTCCGTTACGAACAAGTTTTTGTGTTTGTACTATCTATCCTAGATACATTGAGTTATGTTGCCTTGAGGCTTTTTAAACATACAGAAACTTGTTACCGACTAACTATATTTCCCAGGAACACGATCCTGTACAGTTATTAATTATTTCAAAATCACGCGCACTTGCTCGACTTTTGCAACAACTCGTGTTGGCTTCAACAGCAAAGTCGTAAAGAATCGTTGCACGCGAAAAAAAAAGGATAATTTTCCAGGTTACTTTGAAACACGTCGATCAATCCAGAGATCGAGCCGCAGATGCACGACGCCGCGTTGATTTTTTTGCGTATATCTCATATGTAATACGGTTAATGCAGTTTTTTCTCATTTGAAAAAGAGGCTACTCGTAATCTACTTCATCAGCCAGTACAGTGTGGCGCTGCAAAACGAGCCACGAGCTTCATTACACATGTCAGAGTTCGCGGCATGAAAAGTTGAAGTTTATTTCATCGCAGTTGCTACAATTTTCATACACATCCCATTCGTGTTCGCACACGGTTAATAATACAAAAGTTTGTATTGAATTACAATATCCAGCTAATGCGACATGTTTGCTATTTGCAATTCTTTTTTTCCCTCTATATTGGTACGTAGTGCCAGCCGGAGCCTTTGAAATGACATTTTTTTTCACCTCGTTCGTTCTTGCTCTCTTTCCGCTTTATCAAGTTGAAACTAAAGCCATATCTCATAAAATGCGTTCACCTTGTGCTCGAGCTCGAAATGGTCTTATATCATGCTCGTGTGAAGAATCACCGAGCAATAGAAAATCGCTCCTTTCTTTTGTCGATGTATCTTGATGAATGTAAAACAAGTAAGATACTTTTCCGTAGATATTCAATATAACTTAGGCTGGAAACGTTTGGTCACGAGTCGAGGTAGGTAATTGATTACGTGTTCACGCGAAGCGGGCGTCCTTGACAACTATCGAGGAAAGGATATTACCCCCTCTTTGTTGGCTTCATATACGCACTCGCTTGATATATCGGCAGCTCGTGTGAGTATACGGAGAAGCGGCAAATTCTAATTATGTGACACAATTATTGGGAATTGACAGTACAAAACGTCTGCACATACACTCATACAGACATACACAAGTTCACATACAACAGCGGTCCACGTGCAACATTTTAAATACATTATTGATATAGGCCAGTATATTACATCCATCACGGTATATAATTTCAAATCTATATACGTATTGCTGGCCTCGTGCGCACGCAGAGAGAGTTACAACGCTTTGCTCCGCTGGTATATAGCATCGCAGGGTAGTGCAACGCATGCACCCTATTACCGCTATATTACATAATCCGTGCTCGCGCGACAAAGTGTTAGATTCAGTGCACACGCCACAGTGCTGCTACTATAACGCGAGAGATATTGGAAATGGCTATAATATGCTCAACGGCTAGAGTGTCGAGTATACTCGGCAGCTCGCTTGAAGCGCGAGCTTATGCAACGCCAAACGCAATGGCTTACGTGTATTATTAACAAAAAATGCGAAGCGCAGAATTTTTCAAATAAGCAAAAAGCCGTGTGCAAAGAAGAAAATTCATAGAGTAGGCGAGAATGAGGGAGAGGGGAAAAAAACAAGTAGCGCGTAAAAATGTTGTTTTCATTAGGAACGCACCACGCGCGTCACGTCTGCACGCATGTATGCCGAGAGAGAGAGAGGAGAATGGATTAGGACGGTAGAAACGCGAGCTTGCATAACTCGTGTAACCCAATTCGACGCCTCTCTGTCAGGCTCCCGTTGCGCGTTCCGTTTCATTTCACCGGGAAAATGAGATGAGCTCTTTACCGATATTAAAACATTTTTTTCTCCAACCCATCCGGCTTTCGTGATCGTAAATTCGTGCACTCGCTGCGCCCGACCAAATTACTCAACAGACCAGTGCTGTACGACAAGCATATACGTTGATACAGAGCAGAGAGACAGTTTTCTCATTCGTTTCGGCGTTCGAATGACGAAAAGAAAAGGAAATTAAAGCTGATGGTGGATCTGAACAGCGGCTGCTATATGTATATACTGTACGCCGTACGTCTCGTTGAATTTTCCTCTCGTCACGGTCAACGTCACTTTCAAGAATTCGAAAACTCGTCCTGACGTAAGATTCGATATAGTGCATATTATATATAAACGTTGCCACGTTCAACAAAAGTGTCAAGCTAGCGCGCGTTGCACATGGATTTCTGAAGTGTTTGAAAATGGGCAAAAAAACTGGCGATGAACATCTGTTTCCTCTGAAGTTATACATATAGAAAAAAAAAGTCTATTGTTTTGGTCGGAAATTTCTCACGGTCAGCGAGCGAAAACGGTTCTTGTGTACCTGAATTCGTCAGCAAACAGGGCACGAGAAAAAAAAATATAAAATTCACCGATGAAACAAAGAGAGCTCGCGTGCGCGTGTACCAATTTGTTCAATAAAAGTTTTTTCTTTCGTCCAAACTTTATTATGTATACATTTAATCTATATATATATATATATATATATATATATCTGACGACAAAAAAAGTGGAGTGTGTACTCGTGTCACTCGAGATTTTTTTTCTCTCTTTCAAGTGGATGTGGTGCTGAGAAAGCTTGATAAAGTTGATGTTCGCGTGCATATAATTTCTCACTGACAAAACAGAATTCAGCCTAAAAACTAGCTCGACTCGTCAAGTGCACCCAAGAAAACGAATTACCGAAAAAAGTTTTGCAGTTCACCTATCTCTCTCTTTCTTTTTTTATAGCTTCTCGCTTAGCACTTATAGTCAAGTTAAAAATAAGAAACAAACTAACTTTCTCAATCGTATTTAGAGGATATTTAATATACCTCGAAAATAATCCATTTCACCTTATACTACGCTAATATAAATTCGATCATCCAGGCCATCGAATATTTAAACGCAAAAAAGCTTCGCAGAAAACGAGCCAACTCGAAAGGTCGAAATTTTCTGCTTATATTTCGAAAGACGCAGCGCACTCTACACACGCACAGGCGCGTATATATACGACGAATTTTCCTTATCATATTTGCCGCGTATAGGATAAGAAATGATCATGGCCGTGAGAAGCTTATCTACACCGCGCGACAATACCATTTGCAACGCAAGTACTTTTCTCGCTGCAGATCCGCTCGTACTCGGAGCTCGAGAGAGATAAACGCGCTTCCCTGCGTCTGTATGTGCGAGAAAAAGAAAAAAAGAAAAGTCAAACCGAAGAAGGAGCAACGACGAAGAAATCGGTCCCATAGCTCGAGCTTGTGTTTGCGCACACAAACTCGCATAGACACACACGCGGCACGTATAGATGGAAAAGTTTATCGAATAGTCGTCGATGGAAGATGTATATGAAAAAAAAGAAGGGAACACACGAGTGTAGCGAGTAGAAAATACGAAATGTTTACCTATCTTATTTTATACTTCGCGCGGACTGCAGCAGCATCCAGCATAGGGCATGTTTGCGTATGTTTGTGCGTGTGTGTGTGCACGTAGATGTGAGTAAACATGTCGGTATACGTGTATATATAATACGAGAATTGCACGCGGCTTTCTTCGCAGTTGATACAGCGTGAAAATACACCGAAATGTATACACTACACACATCATCGACGAGGAGGAGCTATTGTTGAATTGAATTCAAAGGTGGCATGCGCGGGATATTTTCGGAATGTACGACGAAAAAAGGGGCTCCACTCATTGCCCCACCACGTCGCTTTTCCATTGTAAAATTCAATTTTAAAGATTAAATTACTTTTTCTTCTGCCCGTACGAACACTCGAGCAGCTTTTCACATAAACTCGATAATTGGCCGTTCATATACACGCAATTTACTGTAACGCTATTTTTCTGCCACGCGTGCGCGCGCGAGACTGGAAGCCGCTATAGTAAAGCAGCAAGAGCAAAAAAACCTCGCATCCATCACCAGAGCCATTAATCATCCGAACACACTTTTGCCAAACAACATCGGTTATCATTTTTTCCGAAAAAAAATAGAAAGAAAAAAATCGCTTCTGCGAGCGATCGAGCGTAAAGGATATCGACGCGTTACTAACAATCCTATAGTCTCTATCCCTAACTGCTTCACTCTCTCTCTCTCTCTCTCTCACTCTACTTTAATTCTCGAACTAATCTCACCCGTCACGTGGCTAACGACGCGTCGAAACTTGGCGATGGCGCTCCGGGAGGCACGTTGTGAATTTCAACGCGCGCGACAGCTTTCGCGCCGTACGTATATAATATTATATATGTACACCTATAAAGCTTCGGAGGACGTGGTTATCCTATATACCTATACATATGTATGAATCTGAAAGATGTAAAACAACCGACTTTTTTCCGGAGCTCTGATTTGCGAGAGACAGAAAGTTTTTTATGTTCGTCCAAGCGGAAAACGTAAAGAGTGTGAGTTTTGAAAATATAATGCCCGATACGCACAACATATAAAATGTTTCGTTGATACTTTGACGCTTGTTGTTATTTTTTTTAGCTTTTTTTTCATGTACTGAAGTTTAGATTTTTCTCCGTACCATGTTTTGTGTTGTAAAGATCGATGAATTTTAAATTCCGATTCATGTGGGTATAAACTTTGTTGATGTATACGGTTGACTGGACACTGACTAGAACTACTTTAAAATATGAAATTATTTTACTTTTATTTATATATCTTCATCTATTCGATTTAAAGTAAACCTTCCTTCTCAGAGGGACAAAAACAAAAGAAACCTAAGAAAGTCGGAGTGGCAAATTAAGACAAGCATGGATAGCAGCTATATACACCCTATACATTCAGCCGTCGAAAGCGGAGACACTGACAAAGTGCATTGATTCTATACTTACACATATAGCTGAACCACGCGATCTCCGGCAACTTGTCGTTCTCTCTTTCTCTCTCTGGCTTTTCGATTCCTCCGCATCTCCACGCGCAGCTGCACACAATACCCACACACACACACACGTGGCACTCGGCGCTTACTTTTCGCACGTAGCAGCAGCAGCGACAGCAGCACTCGAATCAATCTTACAAACGGCAACTCCGTATATAAGACCGGATTGAATCCATTAGCCCACGGGTAGTAGGCGCTAACGAAGTCTTTGGGATTTAGACGCTTCGGAAAATTGAGCGATATTTTATTCTCGCTGCATATGTAGGCAGCCACGACAAAGAAGCATCTCGTGACGGGTTTTCTAGGCAATCACATCACACATGCATGCTGTCGTGTGAGAATTCGAATCGTGAACTGCTGCTGTGACTGCTTTGACGTCCATTATGATGACGAAATAATACATACACGAATACCAACATTAAACATGCAGAAACTTACGAGTCGACGTTTGTATCGAATCCACTACTATATCGTGGCTGTGACATAAAACATCCCTCTTTTTTCCTTCGACGAGCTTGAACTATGCACTTTCATCTGTAGGACATCAAATTTCGCCTCGGCACTCACACGAGACATCACCGAATGCGGCACATTCAACTGTTCAGTGTCAGCGACGGCTGCTTTTCAAAGAGCGAAGCACGCGTATCATTTATCAAAAGCAAAATGAAATTGATCCGTCCAAGTCAGAGATCATTGCGTTTAATTTCGAAAAATTACCCCGATCGACCGACTTGATATATTATACATATTTGACGAGATAAATATTGACTTATCGATTTGCCACTATTGAGCGAGAAGCTAAACGAGCTGCAGTGTCGAATGTAACCGTAAAAAAAAAAGAAAGTTTATCGCGGCTGTCAGAAAGAAGGACTTCCGATCGCGAACGATTCTATTTCACGCGACGACTAGCGATAAAACTTGAAAATTACTTCAACCCGACGATTCGAGCGAACAGTCAGAGATCAAGGAAAATAATAGCGTATAATATTGGGCAAAAACTGCAGCAGAGAACAAGCTAAATCAAAAAAGAAAAAAAATTTAATGAGATACACACAGCAGTTAGGTCATTCGATCGAAAAGTTGAGCGGTCGACTGCGCAATCAATTTCGCTGCTGCGGATGAGCGGAGCTCTTTTTCTCTCGTCAATCTATACACATCATAATTATCATTTAAATTCATTGAATCGACTCCCCGCGCGTCGTCTCCTCCCCGCCTTTGTTCGTGTCCGGTGCAGTGAGGAGGTGCTACGTATTTATTTCTCGAATGACCTTTTATCTTCTCTTTGCATCATCGTTATCAAAGTATATAAAATGGAATTTTGCACGCCGTCGCACATGGCGATCTGCAAAACACTTGAATTTTTAAGTTGCAGAGCCTACGGCTCCCTTGCTCTGCTGTTTTTTCTTTCTTTCGTGACTCGTGCCTTTCGCATCGATATTATTTTACGCTTAGCAAGCAGTAAAATCGCACTCAGAGACTCGTAAAAATGTGTTGATACGTTTATATGGGCTAAGCCATAGTTAGCGTGATGGTCAAAAAAATTTTTTTTCTTAAATTATGTACTTTTGAAGAGTACATTGAAAAGTGAAAATCCTGAAAGTTTCAGCCCTCTAGGTCCAACCCTATTGAATTTTCAGGGCCTCAAAGTTGAATTTTCTTATTCTGCTGATATTCTGCTTGCAATTCTGATTTTCTGGGGTTAATATGAAAAAATTGTTCAATCATGGTTTTTAATGTAAAATTTGATGTAGAATTCAAATTTGTACTTACAAATCATATTTACAACTTCTAGACCTATAGAAATGATATTTTCAGGCATTTATCACATAGGGGTACAAAAATAAATGTGTTCGTCTCCTTCGATTAGTCTAACATTGTAATATGTTCATCGATACATCAAAATACAACTTCTGATAAATTTTAGTTATCGGCAGACAAACAGAATTCATTATTGAGCTTAATATGAGTCAAGAAACATGGTTTTTCTCTAATTTTCCTTGTTTTTGACTTATATTAAGCTCAATAATGAATTCTGTTTGTCTGCCGATAACTAAAATTTATCAGAAGTTGTATTTTGATGTATCGATGAACATATTACAATGTTAGACTAATCGAAGGAGACGAACACATTTATTTTTGTACCCCTATGTGATAAATGCCTGAAAATATCATTTCTATAGGTCTAGAAGTTGTAAATATGATTTGTAAGTACAAATTTGAATTCTACATCAAATTTTACATTAAAAACCATGATTCAACAATTTTTTCATATTAACCCCAGAAAATCAGAATTGCAAGCAGAATATCAGCAGAATAAGAAAATTCAACTTTGAGGCCCTGAAAATTCAATAGGGTTGGACCTAGAGGGCTGAAACTTTCAGGATTTTCACTTTTCAATGTACTCTTCAAAAGTACATAATTTAAGAAAAAAAATTTTTTTGACCATCACGCTAACTATGGCTTAGCCCATATACATAATAATTACCGCGCCAAAAAATTCGAGAATTTCTCGAATAAATATTTTTTTCCGCCTCACCAACGCAAAGCGAGTTATTATCGTTGCTTCGCTATCTTGCGAGTGTCTGTAGTTTCAAAGGTTTCCGAAATTCAATCTCTAGCAGGCCCCGGCTGTGCGTGATATTTTTCTACCTCAAACGTATATGAGGCAAACTTTATATTTTTCTTCGGCATAGGCAACGGCTCTTGAGTAAACTCGAGCTTTATTTGTCGAAGCTTCATCATCCCGGGAAACACTAGGAATTACCTTGGGTCAAGTATGATAGGAAAGTTTTAATTAGACACAATTACGATGTAAGTTGAGATAACAAAAAAAACGTTATTATTATCAAAAAGTAAGTACATTGGTGTGTAACCTACTTTTTTTATTTAATGCGAACAATAACGAGTATTATCTCGGTATATAGTCAAAAATAAGGATTCCTTTTATACTGCTTTGTTATGCATGTAGCCAACATGATATAAAATGTTAGAGTTTTACTATCAATCGAAGGCAAAAAATGTATCGATAAAACGCAACAATTTTTTAAATTTAAACTTATTAAATATTAGTCTATAAATAATTTTTTGTTGAGTCATCATAAAAAATGGTAGTCAAGTTCGTTTAATTTCGTTACCAATGACAAAACTATTTTCGATGATATAAAAAACTAATTGAAAAAAATCTGAATTTTCAATCGCTTCAAAGTATCTAAAAAAACTTAGTTGCGTCATGGTATAACTGACTGCGTAAAATTCTGTTACTAAGCTGAACGTCGAAACGTCAAAATCCAACGCATATAGCGTGGGCAAGGTCGATCGGATACAACTATTCAAATGCACCAGTAACTTGATCGAATGAACGCGACAAGTGTATACATGCTTAATGCGGTTCACTTGCTGAAAAGGCTTGACTGACTTTGTGCAGAGATATCGTGTATTTGAATTGATGTAACTTGAATTAATTCTCAAAAGCTAGTGTATAATTTCTAATTATTTATGGTTAAAACATTTTTTAGATTAAATACATCGATCGAAGATTTATATTTCAAATAAAAACAAATAACGTTTTCATGATATTCTTTTTTATTTTATCTTTATTGACTTTCAAACGACGTGTTTATAATCATAAATAGAATATAAATACGTGGAAAAATTGATGAGATATATGAGGTAATATGTCTGTGATAAAAAAACAAGCTGCTGGCTAAGACTTAAGTAAAAGATTGAGGATGAAATTAAAATTATTATCTTGCGTCCGAAGCATAAAAATATCGGAAGCAGTAACGGATCATTTTTTTTTCATTCGTTTGAACATTTCTCATCGTTTGTATGTTTTACGCACGCCATTCGATTTTACGGTCACCGTCTCTTATATAAAATTTTAGTGCCAAAAATACAGTATCTCTTTATTATTATCGCAATCAACTGAAAAAAATTCCTATTCTTCATACATTAATATCTACGTTCGCCATAGTAAGCACTTATAAAGGTTTATATATACATCCGTATGAATGTAAAAAAAGCCCTCGGCAAGTTTTTGCTGGCATTCAACAGGTCCCCTCTTCAGCCAATGAATTTGGATAAAAGTTTTTAAAAAGCGCTTTACCCTCGGTGCTTCTCCTGACACTGCTACTTATTATATATTGTTAGACACGAGCTGCTACATATTTCACCGATTAATTTCGTGGTTAACGATACTAAGTTCAACTCGTTTTGAGGGTGAGACTTTATTTTTTTAAGCGCACTGAATATATGCACGAAACAAAGATGGAATATGTGATTGCCCTAGCTTTTTTACACTTTTCATAAATTAGGCTTGTACAAATAATTTTCTGGTTCATCCGAGCATCCACCGCAAAGAAATAAACGTGGAATGAAAAAAACCTACTTCTTTTCATCTCTATTTCTCGACTATCGTCAATGTTTAATCAGTGTAACTGCTTTGATCTACTAAAGTAGAGCTCACACAGTTAAAACGAATGTAAATTATTATTTATTCATAATGATGAAAGTGGCCGATGTTTTTGGCATTAGTTGCTAGATTAATGTTTGTTGAGGATAAAAAAAATAATAGAAAAAAACATCGCAAGGATCCTCGGTTTGTATACGTGCTAGACTATATATTCAAACTTGGTACCGGCTATGACTTTCTCTCTTTCTCTCTTCGTGTAATTAATATTTTCTTGCTTTTACCACCCCAAGCGCAATCCATTAATACTTGAGAAGAATAAAATATGTCTCAAAGCTATCTCGAGGCTATGAGTTCATTATTTCTATTGCAATTTGTACGTCGAATGTCGGATTGCATCGCGTTCAAACTCTGCATAAAAGTTTGTTACCCTTTCTTCCTTCCATCGTGTATAATATATACCTATCCTGTTACTTAGAAATGCAAATGTGTAAATATTTTAAAAAGTCGAGCAAACGAGCTTGAATAAGTCGTTGCTACTCCAAGTTAAGTTAACTCGATGATTAACGAACGAGACGAAAAGCGAAAGTACAACAAAAGTGAGATACGACTTTGTTCTCCCGCTCTCTAAGCTAAGCACGGCGTCGAGTTAAAAACTATACACAATAAATGTTTCGCAAGTAAAGAAGAAAAAATGTACATTAAAAAAAGAAAGAGAATGGGCGGAAGAAAAGAAAATTATGACAGTCGCGCGTTTAATCTGAATAACCTGACTTTATTGCTGCTCTTAAAACGAAAAAAAAGTTTAAAAATTAAAAGGCTAGGGGGTAAGAAAAGAAATATGAATGTTGTGAGTAGCGTCCCATGTACATATATATATAAAATGACTGTATAATAAAAAATAGTATGGAGCTCGGTTCAGTTGTGATTAATGTAAATAAAGTCAACGAGCTGAGATGTCGTTGACTGCGGTTAATAAAAATAAAAAAACGCGCTCCGGCTTTATACATGGCCAGATAACAGCGCGTGTAATGAAAGAAAGAGTGACTTTGGAATGTTATTTTTCGCGTTTATAATTTATTAAAAATAAAAAAAATAAAAAAATCGACGTAATAATTCAAAATGCATTTCGAGGAAACAAAGAGAGAGTAAAAAAATTTACGCAAGTATCGCGGCATTGCATGAATCTCGAATGAAAAAGTGAAAACAGTCAAGCCACGCGCGCGCTGTTGTAAATAGAAAAATACAGGCGTAACGAAGTTGGAGATGAACTCGAGCGGTTGTGCTTTTTTTAAGTAATTTGCGACAAAGAAACTTCACTTTACCTCTTTTTTTATCACTTGAAACTCCCCGGAGATATTATTATGTAAGTACACATCCAAGTGTGAAAAGTTGCGTGCAATGTTTTCGCGACGTTGATTGTAATAAATTGTGGCGTAGAATCCAAGAGAGTGAGAAAAGAAAAGAGGCAAGAGGCGCGTATAAAGCCAACGTGTGTGGACGAAAACAAGAAGCAACACATGTATTTTTCTTATATTTTCCTTCTTCTCATAGATAGCCGAAACTCATAGACATACGCATAGACAATTCATCACTTTTCCGCAAAATCAGGGTAAATTTCATACACAGATTTAGAATATGTGTAATTTATAGACATATTGTTGTAAACCAGATGAATCATTAATATAAAAATAAAAATGATGCTCTCAAATGGATATTTTTAACTTTGGTACCTAAACGATAATTTATGAAAGTTACATGGAGCATACGAGAAATAAAAATTGCAATATGGAACGTTTAAACATAATATTAATCATATTAAAGTTGATTAACGGTGTTATTGATACTGAATTAAAAATTTAACTATACATCTGTTGTTACGTCAGATTGTTGTTCATTCTATGGAAATGTAAGCTTGTATGGTTTATTCATCAAACGTTTTCTATTTCTGTTTTGGCTCTGTGTATAGATCGTGTTTTTATTTATGAGACATAACAATGAAATATATAATAAAGAATTTATGTATAAAGTGTACATGCTTATAAGGTGTAATTCAACTAGAGTCCCTTAACCCGGGCATGTAACCTAATAAATGGACGGGTTTATAGTAACGTTTAGTTATTTTGATGATTAATTCAATTATTTTGAAATATTTAATGGTTATACACTTGTTTATTAATTCAACATATATTACTGTTATTTAAAAATGTAGCTACAATCATTTGATACTTTAAAGTAATTGTAATGATCATTAAAGTGACCAATAGTCCATCTACTGTAAAGCCGTCTATTTATTGGGATGGTTACCCGATAATGATCATTATATTGTATTATGAAGTAAAATAAAATTTTTAATGTTTTTGATAGAGTTTAATCAATGGATCATCTGCATTATAGCTAAGACGTTTGTTTTACATTTATTTTTACAGTGCGCTTAATAATTCATAATGCTTAACAATGTAATTCATTTCGGCAAATTACAAAGTACTGTATTATCGTCGAAAGTAAAATGTCTCATGATAAAAGGTCTAGTTGCATAAATTTGTTAAGTATTATTTACATAATCGCTAGCGCTTCTATAAAATGTTAATTATACATCTTTTTCAAGTTTTTAACATTTTTTTCACTATTTAATGCAATGGAACTCATCGCTCACTTTTTGAATGGGACTGCAAATATGTTCAAGTGTGTATTTGTAAAAAAATAAAACTTATTTTTCAAAGACAAAATTGGATGACCTTCGGATAATTACGTAAAACGCCGCATCCGATCCATACGACGTTACATACGTGGACGTAAAATAACCTTGCGTGTAATATCGCGTGTGTGCGTTGTTTCATTTTTGCGCGCGAACAAGAGTGCATAAATTTATTGCGCATATTGTAATTAAATGAAAGTAAAAAGGCACGATCCGGTTTTACAAATTTTCAACTTCCTCGTTTAGAATGTTATCGCGATATAACGCCTATGCTGCGACAATAATATGTAAAAAAATCACTAAGCCAAGATTTTATGGCTGACTTTTTTCGATTTTTAATTAAGACTACGATGATGAAAATTATTTTAAAAAATGTGATTTTTGCGTCCTTGAATGTCAGGCCACTTGATTGACTTGTACTCCTTATTAACGCACATGTTGGAAAACTTAACTGTTAATTTCAATACAAGCTCCTCCAACGTTTGAAAATTGTTAACCTACAATTATCGCATCGTCAACATAATTATGGTTGAAAAAAAAAATACCACAAAATCGTTACCCTATGCAAGTAGAACAAGTCAGTCGATAATCCGACGTGTCATTCATTTTTTTCTCTTTCAACTTGTGTCGTAGCGTTCCAGCACAATCGATACTTCATAAAATCAGATACACCCAAGACCGAAGCAATAAACAACGCGAGGTTAGGCTTTTCTTATTCAATTCGGTCACATCGAACTCGGCATAGTTCACTTTTTCTCGCTCTTTTCCACTCGGAAGCGCGCATATAAACGTATGTATATAGTGGGTTACGCGTGTGAGATGCGGCAAAGCTATACGCATGCCAAGTACGTAAACGGCGTTTACGTGCTTCGAGCGGACTCTATTACATTATGTATAATCGATAAATCGAGTTACATGCATGAGCATAAGAGCAGGCATGTATCTTTATGATGATTGGTGGGTTCGTAAAGAGAATAGGAAGAAAACCATTTTTCTTTGATGCAATCGATCGCACGCACGAAATTCACTTCGGCAACAAGCGTTTTATTTATAAACGATGCGGCAAAATTGTATCAATTGTCATATTTTTCCGATGAATGTTTGATTTTCATTTTTGTACATAATACGTCAAGGCCATCATAAATAAAAAAAGCTTGTTTGATTAAAAAATAAAAAATTATATTAAAAAACAAAATGATTTATCAATTTATTAATCTAATACTATCTCCGAGTCACTCCTTTGAAAATAGCTCCTCCACAGTTATGCAACGTCGGCTCAGCTAAGCAACTTGCAACGGGCTCTTTTAACTGCGTAAAAAAGGTACAAGTATTACATAAGAACATTAATAGAGACACGTCCAGCTCAAGGATATATGTTGGTAAGTACTGTATATATAATAGCTATATATAAGCAAACCTATTTTATCAGAGACGACAGTACAAAGTTCGCCGTTCCCGCAGCCGTATAACCGTAAAATTCGCCTACGTATGCGCACATACAGAAACGATACTGAAAAACTTTTCGAATACAAAACTTACTCCCATCATTTTTCACACCCGTCCTTAAAACTTATGTACATATGTATACATCAGAAGCTTTTTCTACAATATATGTAGATTAGAGTGTTACTTAATTTTTTCGCTCTTCCCTGCCCCCCTGAAAATATTAAAAAATTCTAATTCAAGATTTTTTGCACTCAGATTTACACTTCTTGAGATAGGTATAGATTAAAGCACCTAGAAAAACAAAAATAAATTTTTTAATAGTCATCCGGTGATATCGTATGACATATTGGTACAACCCAAAGGGGAGGAGAAAAGTAAAAAAATAAAAATAAATTAAGGGGCACGATAATGTACACACTGCACACGATATCATACAGCGGTATAGCCGAATGGCCAAAGTTTGCCAGAAAACGTAAAACATCCTCGACGAACTATGCAAACGGATATAACTTTCTCGACTTAACATACAACACATCTAGTAAAAATAGCTTTTGTCGTGCTTTGTAAGGATCGCAGGTGCATGCGCGAGCTCGTGTGTCATCTATTAATTCCCGACGGCTCTTGCGTGCATGTGCGTGCAGCATACGTAAACCTTACGAGCGTTTTCTTTTATTTTTCTTTCTTTTTTTCTTCTCTCACTGCGCGCACAACTCGTTATTTCGAGTTAATTGAAACTTTTACTATCGCACCCGCAGCGAAACAGTGTCCTCAAAAGAGCAGCACATGTAAATGTATAAAACTCGATATAAAGTGCTTATGCGCGTTGGACATAGCTGCACTGAAACGTTTCTCATATACTCTACACGCTACCCCCCGCAGACAGCATCGTGTGTGTATAACATTACACTCGTTTTAACT